>JARQST010000301.1:1703802-2094514 GCA_030142225.1 Pachycephus smyrnensis | reverse complement strand
AGAGAGAGAGAGAGAGAGAGAGAGAGAGAGAGAGAGAGAGAGAGAGAGAGAGAGAGAGAGAGAGAGAGAGAAGAGAGACGACCAATCACCAAGCAAGTGGCAACTGATTGGACGATTAAGCGGTTAGCCGATAAATCAGCAACTCACTGGCACTACACTACAATTTCCTCCAAGTTCTCCTTTTGGAGCGTCCATTTTTTCTCTTTCTCTTTTTAATTTTTAATTCGACACAGAAGACAACTTATTATCAATGTGTCATTAGTCGACCTCAGATAATTCCCTATAGAATCTACATGCAAAGCATACTTTTCAAGAATGTCCTCCTCCATTAACTGTCAATGTTATTGCCCGTAAGCATTGTCAGATCTAACGTTAATCCTCTTTTAACTCCTTTCGTCCGATTATTAACGTAGAATCGATTATACCTGAACGTGTTATCGAGGCGTTCCTAAAGGCGCTGTAACGCGTTCAGGCATGACCTGCAGATGAATGTGAACACAGCTCACGGAGGGATTGCGTCATTCGGTACGAATGTGAGCGGGTCGTCAAAAGCGCGGGAAAGTAGGAGGCAGCCGTTGTGACAGGGAAGAAGCTGCCAGAAGAAGTGGGGGGGATAGAGGGGGACAAACTGAATCGGTAAACCGCCGAATAAAGTACTGAACCACCTGACTGCTTGCGTCGGCGCCTTTACCGCTTGCTCCTCCGACACGCACGAAACGCCAGGGAAAAAAAGAGTCATTCCGCGGAGGATCAATATGGGAGAACGATATACAAACGAGTCGCCGGAAGTCGGCCGAGATAGCCCGCTCTCCCGACTGTTAAAGTTGCGGCTAACTTCACCCCAAGGCGTGGGCACGCTGCGTGACTCGCCAACTCGACGAAATGAGCGTAACGAGAGCGTTACCCGTACGACGATTATTCCTCTATCGGGCGTCGTGTTCTCGAAAATTATATCCTATTTTAATCTCACCTAACTTCACTCCCACGGTTTCATTTAAATGCTCCCTATCTTCTTCTCGTCTATTTTTATTTAATTACGTTCTATTTTTTTACATCTCGAAACAGACTCGCGTTGTTCAAGATCGAATTATTTCTTGTTTGCACCACGACAAATTCTTAGAACATTATTTATTTCATGACTCGTAACACGTTTGCTTTGTTTGGCTTTCGGATTACGTTGTCCAACGTTCTCGGCTACTACGAATTGCTAATAGTAAGAAACTATTAATTTCATACTTGACAACGGAATAGTCGTCTCTACGTTTACAGTATGCTGTTATATCTATTTAATTTACATTAGGTTCTACGCTCATAGTTAGACAGTTGGCACTATACTTAAAATTCACACGTAATACTACGTAACCAAACATCTAGTGACTTTCATGGATACGATATATTTATCACTAAAATCATGCTAGTTCGAAGGTAATTTCTCGTGGTGAGAGGCTTTTTTTACTATCTGCGATAAATCATATAAGATCGTCCATTACGGGTGTTATGCGTGAAAGTGAAAATTAATTTCTCAACCGGAGAAGAACCATTAACCATATCTATGAAAGAATCGTAAATTGGTCACGATTTATTTGTTCATTTTAGAAACTCAGATCGTAGTATGTGGAAAAGTGAGCACGGTCTGTATCAAGATTCTTGTTGTTTGTTTAATTCTTGACTTTTCAACTTTCGGTAATAGAACGCAAATAATTAGAATTGACTTGACGTCAATTGGTATATGTACAGTAATTACAAAATACACCTTGGAGATAATTATTTTGATACTACTTGTTTGTAGATCCATTACGGATTTAATACCGCTTTTACGATCGTTACGAATGAGCTCGTTGTGATATCATTGTATCGGTATTCTGACTGAGAAGTCAACCTTGCTTCACTGAGACACCCTGTATAAAGCAGTGAACGGACACGGCAGCAAGCTAAATAATCCCGGCGTACATACCGATACAAATCGGAGGTTACTATACTCGGTGTTCAGGAACGAACTAAGGATTTCACAGAGTTCAAGGTCGTAAAACCCTCACTACTACCATTAGGATTGAAGTCCCTATTCATAGAGAATTCAAGGGCATAACAATCTACTGGCTATAAAATTTCCTTTAACTACTATTTTAGTTTAATAGATATAGAGTGGCAATTTCCGACCGCGGAACGTTATTTATATCTACCTCCTTTTAAAATAAGACTCAACGTATATTCTTCAATTATGTTCGCTGTCTATAATTTAATGGAGAACATTTAACCAAATAAAGTAAAAGAATATATTATTGACCTCGACACCAATGAAGGGTCAATAATTGAATTACAACGTCAGCTTATCATTCGGCTAAAATCCTTAAAGGGGGTCTTCTGTGTCTGCGACGATTGGCAGCTTAACGATCAAAGACTTCCTCAATAGCTTAACCGGTACTGGTAAAATAGCTTGAATCAAGAGTCTATCCAGTTCTTGAAATTTAGCCAAGTACCGGTAATAGACTTTTCCAATTATAATGAAACTGCCGACTGGCACGGGTGATTACTGCCTTTCAAGGATTGTAACTGGTTTTTTAAGCTTCGCTTGTAGATTAGACTTGGCTAACGATGACAGATTCTAGTCTCTGTACCGCTTTCAATGGTAAGTATGAAAACCAACACACCGGTGCTCGTACCTTTGGCTAAAAGTATTGAATTTTATTCATATGACGCGAGGGAAAAGGACGAAGCATATAATGAGAATATAAAAAAGTGACGGAAGACTCACCTTATTCGGCAACGAATCGGAGGATGCGTTATGGGAGGTCTCCGCGACTTTCTTGGCGGAATTGGGTGGCCTGTCAGGTTGCCTAAAGAGCCGTCCATCTTGAATAACGAATCCTCTATCAACGGCCCTCTTAGCCGAGAGTCTAAGGGCAGTCCTGAGATCGCCATCGGCTTCTTCCTCGACGGTGTGACTTTGCCTCACGTATTTCTCGATGTTCTTAAGATTGGAGCCATCGCGTTCGCCGAGTTCTCTAACGGCCTTGCCGACGACCTTGCTTAGGTCCGTGGCCTTGCCAACTTTTAAAGGCCTCGACTGCAAGCCACCCGGATCCTTGTAGGACGACTGGCCCTTATTGAAGATCTTGAGAACGTCGCCACGTTTGACGGCGATCTCCAGGTGCTCTGCGATCTCCTCCTCGTGGTAGTTGTGATGCTGACGGATCGCGTGGCATATCCGCTCGACACTCGGTCGCTGTTTCTGGCTGCGGATCTTGCGGATCGCGTCCAGAAACCAGGCCGACCACGTGTCAGCGGACTCGTGGTCCCCCATCTTTTACCCGCTTTTATCCGTGAACTCCTCGCATTCACATTATGTCGCAACCTCCAAGACACCCGCTCCTCTCCAACCTCCTCTTTTTCCAGCCTGACTCTGCAACCAAAAGATTTTTTTTCTGTTAATATACGTACTTCCAAAGAACACGATATTACCTTGTAATCGACAATTCGTATACTGACTCAATCTCGAAATTTATTTCATGATGGTACATCACAGTTCAGAGAAGGAATACGGACAAGGTAAGTGATACAGTATATTTCACTTTTGAACGGAATGATCCAATTATATTATTTTCACAAATATGGTGAGCAATAAAGTTTCGGAGCCCTCGTACGATAATACGTTTCTTTAAAGGGTAGCTGGGTTGTAAAATAGGGAATAGTATACTTGGACGTATATGTCTTAAGACATAATATAAGCAATTGCTACGTTTACGTAATATAAAATATATGTTAATACTGTAACTGGAGAAATGATGTAAACTGTTCTCGGTAGTATTAAAACTTTATGTACCATGTACGTATCGACTCATCCAAAAGTATTGTTTCTTGGTCGTTTCTAGCATAACATGCAAAATCATTGCAGCAACCGAAGCTAGATCATCGAATTAATTTCTATGGCAGAGCCAATTTCGGTTGATGCAATATTTCTAAATAACTCTGTATTTATAATGCAATCTTTACTAAAAATATTCCAATTTTTCACAATTTTCCAAAACTGTCACCTTTATCATTTTGCGTTAAAAGAGATTCTAACTTGCCTCGCATAATCAAACAACAAAATCAAGAACAATTACACAACAAAACGCAAGCATGGCATCTAAAAATTTTGAGAAAAATACTTAACACCGCAAAACATACAATAAATAAATAAAAATTTGTGGACGCATTCTTTAAACCGGAACACTAACCTTATAACAGAAAACGAATGATTAAGCAGCTATCTTTTACTTTAGTGGAGTACACGTGTAAACAGAACAACATAGCAATGTCGAACAAGAGACATTAACGATTAAGGTACGCGATGCTTGTAAGCAGTGAGTTGTAAGAAAGATGGCAATTTCTCCTAGATAATCTGACTCGACAGATTCGCGTGTAACAAGCACAGCTCGTACTATAAATACATATCGATAAACTTTCTCCAGAAGAAGATCCAGCTGATCTTATAAGGTCACAATAATAAAATGACGGATGTCTAAAGATAAGAATACCAGCGATGTTGTTACAACGGAGTAACTTGGAAATTGAGAATGTCTATCAGGATATCGAACTCGACAGATTTGTACAGTGGCATACATAAGTGGCATCGGCAAACTTTCTCCGTAAAGGGTTAGCCGCTGGTAGCGCTCACCGATCGTACAAAGAGAGACATTTAAAAGGATTATATCCAGGAGTCTTATTGCGCAAGCTGCTGTACGACCTATTGGCGCGCACCTATGCCCAACTCTTAATCAGACTCCTTGGGAGTTCTGTCGTATCGAATTAAGTGGCTAAGAAGTAATTAAATACTGACCATTGAATATAAAAAACATTAGTTTTAATAAAACAGTTTATCAATTACAAGTGAACCACGGTATGGAAGCATTTCAAGAAAATACGGAAACGCATAAAAGTAAAGAAAAAGAGAATATACTTGCGCTATACAGTTCAGATAAAATTCATTCGGTATAATAAAAGTCAATTTACACCTATCTACTACCTATTTATTTGTCCATACTACAGTTTCCTTGAAAAATCGTTTCCTGACGTGTTGAGAGCATAGTACAATAGATATGTGGCAATATTATAAGTCGCGTATATATTGTAAGGGTCCCAGTTGAAATGAAGCCTTTCCCGCCAATTTTCTGCCCTAACGCAGACAGCTGCGACCCGCCTGGAATTTTCCGGGTAGGGCGAGAAAAAAATATTTTAATACCGATGAAAAAGGGTCAGCAGAATCGTCTGTTCTTCCTGTGCCTTTGAAAGGGCAGGAAGTAGCACGGCCAGACGTTTCCTCTTAGAGAACGAGGGATTGGTTCTTTTTTTTTTAATTACCTAGATTCCAGTTGAACTGGTTGCGGTTGAGATTAGGGTGCCTGAATTGAGAATCTTGAGTTAAATCAGAGAGGCGGATAATGGAGAGTTTAAAAAATGCAAAGGAAGTAACAGCGAAGCAATACAAATTAATAAGATAACCCAATAACTTAATACAATTTAAATACCACACACCAAAATCCCTGTGGCACATCAGAGCTTTGTCATCCCAATTCATTCATTTAATGGCATTATTTTAATAGCATGAAAGTGACGTATCGTACTCTATTCTATTCACTTCACCGTTTACTAGATTCCTGATAACTTTCAAATCCGTACCAAACATTATCCTAAAGAGTTTCAGCGCGGGATACAAACAACTATAATCTACATTAATATCTTTTATGCAGTGTATCCACGTGGCTTGTGATTTGATTAATTAATTGTAGTAATATACGTGATGTAAATTATCTAGTGTACAAAATAATCTGTACGCTTGTAAATTCACGTTTACTCCACTGATATAGATTGCATGCTTACACATACATTGCATACATGGCGTTAGCCAATTATTCTTCAGCTTGAATGTATAAAAATAAGAGATCCCTACAGTTAGTTCAGTATAAATGATCGAATCACGTTATACAATTAATATCATCATATCCATTATTAATGTAAAGAAATTTAATATAAATAATATTTTCTTATAACAACTTCGTTTGTCGCCATACGTACATAGATGAATTCGACACGAGAGCGTCTACGACGTAAAATAACGTAGTTTGACTAGTATTTCTGGACATCATTAAAGCTGTCTGAGGATCAGTTCCATTTTGAGAAATCATCTTATTGCTTACAAAATAAGACACTTTTTTGAATTTGGAACTGCACTGAACCAACAACACTATTACTTATTAATGTAAGATATTTCAAGTTGAAGAAATTAAAAATAAGCTACATTCAGGTGAATGGTGAATCGTTCAAGAGGATTACACTTTCATCGGTACAAAAAGGCAAATATTTAAGTACAGTTTTTTTTAGAAAACTGCATGTATTCTTTAAATCTTTCAACCATCTATCTCATAATGGTATTATCAATCATAACGTCATTTTCATCCCCGTAAATGGTCAAAAGTACGTAAACGTTGATTTTTAACAATTAAATATCGTTATCATGAGTGCTTAGACATATCGAAATCGTTGATTTTTATAAATATTTTGATTGTTAAAAAAGCTTGGAAAGGAAGAGAACACTATAGGAATGGCAGAGCAAAGAAAAACATGGCACGGTAGCGTAATCGGGCAAGGAACGAGTATCTTATAAGAGTGTCTAGTGAGAGAGTGTGTACCTTGACCTAGGCGGTATCCGTCTCGTTCCTCAGCAAGAGAAAGACGAGGAGATGATGGAGAAGGGTGAGAGGCATGGAATGGAAAGAGGAGGAATAGCAAGAAAAGGAGTACGAGAGAATATCGAGGTCCAAGGGGGGAGGCTGAGGATGCCACACTCGTGTCTCTTATTAAATAAAATACAAAATAGTATAGCACGTATTTGTCCATCGATGCGGTACAAGGGGTAAGGGTAGCAGTAGCAACAGCAGCAACAGGCCGGCTGTTTCTTGGGTCCCTCTCACTCTGGCAAGAACAAGCAACCGAACAAGCAAGTAAGCAAGGAAGTAAGGAAGGAAAAGGCAGCTGCTGCTACAAACTGGGAAACGGTTTGTTACCATTGCAGCCGCCCGTCGCCCAACGTCCGTCGGTTCGACGACATTGCGTTGCTCTACGTGTTAAATGAGGATGTTTCTAGTATGTCATTTTTGTATGGCTCGAGTGACATGGACAGCTACGGGTAATCGAACGCTTAGCCGGCCTCTCGCTTTTGCCCCCCTCGTTATTTAGCCGGAGACTTTCTGAATCGCGAGAATATGAGCTGTCGAGCGGGAGCCGTCGGCAGCCATTTTGCCCGGCCTTTACGATTTCCCTCGTTTCCTCCGGAAATTTCCACCGCTAAACTTGTCGCTCTATTAAGGGAAAAATAATATTTTAAGCAGTGTTCGAAAAAAACGTTGCACGGTGCTGGAATGAGATCGTGTAAACGTTATTACCAAACTGCGAAGGGAGCGATTGACAAGCAAACTTTTTTCCACTTTTCAATTAGGTGTTTTTTTTTACCGACAGACTTTGGGCGGGAAGAAGCAGGAAAGTAGATCTCTAGGTGTTTGAAGTATACGCAAACGGAACAATTAGCGCAACGATTTGCTGTGGACTGTCCTCACTGTTCTCGAAGCCCGTCGGTCAGCCATCTTGGCAAAAGTCTCAGTATTCCTCTTTTCCTGCTTTTTCCCGCTGTATGCCAGAGCCATGACGCAAAGTGTCGTGACCAATGCAAAGAAACAAGTCTGACCCAAGGACACGTAGTCGCTTTATAACCAAAAACCTTTGCGAACAGAAAATAAATGTGACAAAAGTCAATGGGAACGGAGAGCGTACAGGTTCAAGGAGTAAGCGAGCCGTCCGTATGCGTCGGGCGGAAAAAAGCGGGCTCTACCGTGTCTCACTCTTCGTTTCTGGTGTGTATTACCTTTTAGGTGAGTTCCATGTATAATCCTCGAGGTCTTGGTCGAAGAAAGCGTCGCGGTCACTATGTCGCGATCACTAATTATTTCGTTAAAACGGCGTCACATTTCACAAATCAACAAAGGTTACCACTTGACAAAGATGGCCGTAAGGCTACTGCGCACGCGGTGGGGGCGCTGCGCGTCACTCGGCGGATTCTCGAAACCCATGCCTGCTTGCTCGCTTGCCTGTGTTCGCCTGCTTGCTTACTTGCTTCCTTGGCTGCCTGGTTGTCTGTCTAGCCCTCTGCTTGTCCGTGAGTCTCCTCGGCACTGTCACACACTGGCACACACTGCTGCTGGCCAACCAAATGCCTCGCACGCACAATACGTCGCACTACGTCGTCGTCGCTGTTGTCGATTACTATGTGCCGCGCAATGAACCGGCCGGACGGACTCGATCGAGACGAAACCGGGGCAGGCAAACGATGCACGCCCTTGGTTTATTTTGTGTTGCAATCTCGTAAACGAACCTTCCTCCACACCACTAACCATCAATAGATCATTTTTAACCTGTTCCCTTATCTACGTATTGACACGCGTTCTCTAAGGATTTCCTAATGAGATTATTGATTTTTTAATACAGTCAGACCGAACGGCTATCCGCCATCAACCTCCTCTCTCTACTAGACACCACGCTGCACTGCCTGCCACATTACGTTATTGCTCTCTCTCTTTCTCTCTCTCGGCTTCTTTTACCCCCATTTCGCTCCGCTTATACATATCTCTCAACATACACACTCCCCCTTCGTTCTCCCCGTTGCTCTTTTATTCTTGTTCTCTTTTTCTCTGTCTGTCCCTTTACTTTCTGAACGATACACAGAGGGACACGTCTTCTTACACGGTTTTACTGAACTTCACGCCAATCCACTCTCCTCCTCCTCCATTCGTTCTTCTATATTGAATTGGCATGCGTTCTTCACAATTTACTCGTGAGATTATTGATTTTTTAATGTACTGTTCCTGGTGTGCCATACGATAACAGACGCGCGACGTGCTAACCGGCATCGCTGTAACTGTCATTTTATTCCGTTGTGAACTGCGTCTATGCTCGACTGTCGACGATTCAATTTTTGTTCATTCATTCGCACGTTTCACGCTAAAAGTCTTTTGACAATTATTCAACAATATCGTAAGGAATTGAATTGACTTGATATGTTCTCACTATTTAATATAACCAGCTTGTCAATAAAAACTTGTTTATTCATAAACTTAGCATGATAACAATTTTGTGTTGGAGTAATAATAATATAATAACACGGTGGTATTCCTAGAATATTATCCTAATTTTTGAATTCACCTTAGCATGAGTTTCATCGTATGGTGTAGAAATACGTGATTAAAATATAAATTAAAATACTTGCTATTAAAAACGAAAGGAGAAACCCTTTCGATAATACTGTATTATCTCAAATTGGAACGCGAATGAAATAAAAAGCTTTAATTAAGTACAACCGTTTAATCATTTGCAAAATTACACGTCCCAGGTCCCATGTAATGCCTCAATTATGCGTAAGCACCATCGAAATTGTCTGCTGCCATATAAAGCCTCTCGTAAGATTCACAACTGACGAATTATGTTTTAAATTGTCGACTGTTACTTTATACGAACTTTGTATGCATATTTTTGTAATGCGCTTATTTAGCATAATGCAAGCTTATACAAAAGTTTTAAAGGATATTGGATAGTGTCGTAAATCCGTAACGTGACTTATACATATATTACAGTCGTATGTAAACGAAAATTTATTTATGAATTTATTAATCTGATCAAGTATCTGTAGTTACCTGATGTTTATCCGTATAAGCCTCTTAGCTCAATAATAACGAGACATGCCTAGGAATCGTTACTACGCTAATTATGTCATTCGCACTTTCGAAACGTGAGATAAGCAGTGTTACATTTAGATAAAGATAATGCGTTACTAGGAATATTACATTTTTTAATGAATTTCATCAATTTGTTTAACGTACCTTACGTAGGCACTTTAGATTTAATACTAACTGATGAGCAACGATGCATTTATATAGATATACTATATACAATATATATACTGCATTTATATATTATCAGAACACGAAGTTCTAATTCTGATAAACATAAGAGACATTTTTTAAGCATAGAAACTCTTTCAGACTAACCGCCATAACAAGACGGTCCTTGGAAAATGGAGTTGCTTTCGTGCTCCGCTTATAAGATATTTTATTGACCTCTTAGCTAAACCTTCAAAGGGAAGTTTGATATTTGAACTTACCTGATTGTCTGACAAAGTGAAACTGAATGAAATGCTTCATACAATGACGGTACGTGATAATACAAATTTGCTGAAATACACAAGTATAAGAAGGAATAGAAACATTTCTGTGTTCCAAAATTTACTTTGTCCTCTACTTATGAAACAAGAATTGCAACCAGCTGTGAATAAATTTGACTAATTTCTCGTAACATATATATATCGCTTATTTTTCAGTCAGTAAATCATTCACTAGTTTATAACATTTTATCTATTGATTACCATCACGTGACGAATATCAGATAGGCACTCTTGGAAATAACAGTTACCATTCCCATTAGTTGACCCATTAAATGGCTTTATTACTGTTTTGAATTAAACATGTAAAAAAGATTTACGAACGTGTTCTTGGATGCCACGTGGAATACCAATTTCATAATATTTTAAATCGCATTAAAATAGTAATGCTAGCTGTACAATGATGTAACTTGAAAATTTAAATAAATTTACTTCAGTTTCCACGAATCCAAGACCTTCATGAGCACGTCATCTGATTACTGTTGCTGACCCAATGAGTATCAAATCGCAGATGCAGAGGAAGACAAACACGTCATATCTTGCAGCACTGTCATTCGCTGGTTTCACGTGGATGCTTGTAAGTCACGTCATTGTAGACTGATTACAAGGGTAAACATCAATGGTATACAACAATATAGTTAAAACTCGGTAGTAATTGTTGCATTGTTTGAAATGAAATAAATGAAAAAGATATTGTGTTGAACATAGCTGAAGTTTGAGAATATGATGCAGATATAGGGTAGACGCACCGTTTTTGGCCATCTAGGGCCGATTGTGGCCATCGCATTCAAAGCAATAAAACTAAACATTTGATTAGAAGAAAAAAACATCGAGTAGGTCATTCAGTGAATTTATGTCAATTTGTTCGAAAAATGAACATGCAGTTGTGGGAGAAAAATAATTTGAAGAATAAAATAATAAAAATGGCCACAATCGGTACAGTGGCCACTAACGGTACATCTACCCTAGATTGAAATTGAGAATCTTAAATTTCTTTGCTTTTAAAATAAGGCACTTTTGTGAAAGTACAAGCCACTGATCCAGCAACCACAAAGCAACAGTTATATATTGGCAATGTTATAATTTTCTACTCGGGGATATAGTCCAATAGTTACGTACGCAAAGTATTTTGTAACTATTACATCCTTGAGTAAATAGCATTACCGATATCTCTAACATTGCCGGTATGTAACTGCTATTTTGTGTTTACTGCGAAGGTGAACTGTTCGTAGATTTTACGAGAACGATGAACCGAAACCAGTATATCACGAACTCGTATATAAATAAAATGAAGAAGAAAGTATAAATGGACATCTCATGTATTCAAATTTTTCGCGTAGGTCGTTGCGCGTATCTTACAGGAAACCTGTTTGCTCTATTCATTCCGACGTGTTTTATATCTAAAATTCATAATTAACAGTTGAACGCCATTGAGCATTATTAAAAAGCAATTGATTGTATTAATCTTTACGGGACAACAATAATGCATTAGGGGAAGTGATTTCCTAACATCTCGGCCGAAATCACATTATTATGTGTTTGTCGATAACCGTATATCATAATTTACATATGTGAAATTGTCGGCTGGTACTTTATAATAGATTCTTTTTAGGTGTTGACCTTACGCAGCCCAGTTTACCTGAGTAACACCTTTCGGATAGAAAAATAAACATTAAAAAGTTTTCAAGTAAAAATATCTATTCTTGTTAAGTACAACGATATTCAACGCTTAACCAAATTTTTCTAATTATGGAGCAAAGTTTGGCTTTCCTTCATAAGTACAACCGGACTTTTGAATTATCTGGGTAGCTGCCCAGATACCACATTTGATACATACTTCTATACTTTCACCTTGAATTAGCTGAGCCAGAAAACCTAAAAATTGTAAAAGACGCAAAATGTGAATTTTAGAAAAAATTATTTTTATATTAAGTGACATTTTCTAAGGAGTCGTAATTGCGCGTAATTAAGGAGTATGTGTATAATACGATAATCTTCTTACCTCCAACAAAAGCATCTCCAGCACCATTAGTGTCTACAACTTTTTCAGCTGGTAGCTTTTCTGCAGGAAATTCTGTGATAGTATTGTCTTTTGCTAAAATCACCGGACCCTCTCCTTGAGTAATAATAACAATTCGCTTTCTCTTGTCATTAATTTTCTCCATGTTGGATATTTTTAATGCGATTTCCTTTCTGTCGGTGGATTGTAGGTCGTTTACTTTGGCGAACGCATCTGCTTCTGTTTCATTCCCAAAAAGAATGTCAACGTATGGCAGAGCAGCCCTCATAGGCTTTTTAAAATATTCGCACAGAAATGGCGCGCTGAGATTCATTGCAAACACCTTATTATTCTCAAACGCATGTTTGGCGATAGTCTGTATCGTTTCTGGACTGACTGTCAAGAAAAATCCCTGGGGTATAGAATTAGAAAGTCTAATGTTTAATATACTTTTCAATGGAAGCAAGGAATTGTAAAAGAAAAAACAGACTCTTAGAATTCCTTGCACGAATAGAAAAACTTATACTCACTGATATATAAAAGTACTCAGCTGAATTGATTAGTTTCTTGTTTTCTGGTTCCTCTATGTGTGACGGAGAGAAGCAATTGGCAGCTGCTAAATTCGCGCAAAGAGATCGTTCCTTTCCTGTTATTAGAACTGCGCAAGTACCAGTTGGTTCTTTTTCTGTATAATGGTATCGCACATTTATGCCACTAGAGCGAGCACGATCTTCTAGAATTTTCGAATATTTATCTTTGCCAACACATCCCATATATATTGTAATGTTGGGTTTTTCAAGGAACCACTAGAAAAAATTGTGCCACACTTAACACCTTACTGGGAAACAGTGTAATTAAAAGTACTTAAAGTATAATGTTACAGTTATTACTATCATTACCTACCATCCCAAAGTCACATGTTGTTCTATCGTAAATGCCTTATATTTCTACTACATATAACAAATATCAAGAAATGATGTAATATGGCTACGCAAGATGTTGAAATGTATTAAATATCAGTATCCACTAAGAATAATAAGTGATATGTACAAATAACATACATACATGCATGTGACTCATACAATATTATGTATGCTACTTGTGTCGAGTGGAAATTTCCATGATCTAACAATAAACTATTGCTTAACGCACTGAGTGATTATTTAACATAACAACTCAAATATGTTTGACTTCATGCTGACACTGGCTTGTAACCTTTGACAGGAAGATTCTTTCTGGTAATAGCGGAGCATTGTTACGTTAAATATACAGACATTCGAAACCATGTAAAATTATTTACCTGTGCTACACGCATGCTATTTTGTACTGAACCACCAGCAATAAAGTCTGCGTGATATTGTTCTATAAGCTCATCATATAGAGCCTTATGTTTCTCTTCAGCAAGTATTGCATTGTTGGGTTTTAAATCATATTTCTTCAAAAAATCTTCATCAACAGTTGCGGAGATGTCAAGCAGTGGGTTGCCCATTCCCAAAAGAAGACCTTCCCTAAAATAATATAAATATAGACAATAAACTTCTTAATATTTTACACTTCGAAGAGCAATTCATTGTTTGCAAAACAGACTAAATAATGATTTAACTATATTGAACAATAATATCACTGGCATTTACCAGATGTTAACATCTGTCAATGACATTATTTTCACTATTAAATAAATTCAGTTTCCTATGCTAGTAACTATATCATTTAAACAGACCATGCTTAAGTAAATGTTTCATTTGGCTATTGGGTTTTAAATATATTGCAAGAAAAAAACAGAGTCATAACAGTAACTGAAAAAAATAATATTGCACATATCGTTTTGATATGAACATAAAAAAATTTACGAAAATTCAACATCATAGATTTTAATCAAGTTGAAAAGTATCCTCAGCTAGTAGTTACATAATAATTACATGCATCACACTTCCGGAATGCTGTTTTTTAATGTCTGCTATAAAGTAACTGTGTTTCTATTTAATCCAGTAGTATTTTGAACGAACTACTGCTCACATTCTGTTCTGCGATTGCAATTGTTCAGTGAATGGTACGGAAATATATAACCTCGAAATAATTTACATAAAACCATGTACGTCTATCAATTTTTAATACTTCTGTTGCAAGTACAAATATGAATTACGAATGACTTTATATTACTACTTGTGATTGTGCACCACATGCAATAGGAAAAAATTTATTAGAGTATAATTAGACTATCGTAATGGTATCTTAATACAAGATAGCCTTGACACGTGTGGCCTCGTGCAAACACTATGATCATCGTACCGTAGTTTTTCAGCCATAATGATTCAGATTGGTGAGACGGGTAGAAACAAAAACACACTTCCTTCCTGGTTGGCGGCCGCGCGCCAACTGGAAAGGAATTCCAAATGCCAGAGTATAATAGACTTGAGAATTTCCATGTGACATGGTTGAACGTGGCGCCATCTGTGAAATTTTTACAATTGGATCGTCGAACCACCAATCATTAAGAACGTTGCCCCACTTGTACTACCAAGTTGGAGCCAATCGTTTAAAGACGCAACATCTAACTTGATATCTCATGTTAGATTATTACGCCTGATAGATTCGTATTCAATACCAGGTCAGATACATTAAGTTTAATCATTTAGTAGTAACTGTGTTTAGATTGTACGCATTATGCGTTGACGCAAATAAATGACCAATATACTATTCTTCATTTTACATGTTTTGTGACACGCTTCTAAGGACAAATAATGACTTGCATTGCAATCTGTAATTATTGCGTCTTTCATATCTAATCTTATCCAGATTGTTATGTCGCTAACTTATAATGAGGACAGGATAGCATTTTAATTTACACTAGCCTTTAAATAGGATTTTATCTTGTACAAAACGACACGATATTCTTTAACAAACAGTACAGTTTATGCAAATTGAAAATGTATTTTCTAAATGCACCTACGACAGCCACATCTAAAAACACGTGCTAGTAATCATCATCAAAAACATGCATTTAACATTTAAAATGCGGCAATTAAATAGGACTTAATACTCCTCTTATTTTGTTTAGAATAAAACTTCGATTGCCAGTATCACTGTTACCAGTAAGTCCGAATGTAGTTAATTATAACAGAAAAAATATTGTTGCGATGGTGAAACTTGCAATACTTACGTAATCGCGAAAAATAAAGATATTTCTCGTTTACAATCGTCACTTTTCAACGTTCCACTGGCTTGCCCTGAATTTCCATTGATTTTCAGAGGCTGCTTGCATACGTCAGTAATTTTTTAATCGCCATACTTACAATATAACGTATCTTAGTTATTTTATATAAAAAAAATGAAATGAGGAAGACCAATTGGTCTCGTACATATGTTTACTCTCAAAAAGTTGGCCATTAACATAAGTTTATCTCTTTTCGTAATTTTTTACGTAATATAAATGGACAAAAAAATCATACTTACGTTTATTCTATTTCCAAAGTTATTCATATATAATGCTAAGGACTAATGGCTGATAAGATAAATAATTTATTTAGACAGCTAATATTGCTTAGCGCGTCTCCAAGTCAATAACAGCATACTGTATTTTTCGACGGCTAATCGAACAAGAAAAACTTCTCCATCTAACGTGTCTCAAAAGTATCTAACGGCTGTAACCGAGATTCCATTATCGCAATCACGATTACTTGTCGAACGATAATAAAAGAGCAGAGATGCGACGACGTACTTCAGAAATACAATATCGCTCGTGACGTTTGAACCTTGCGAAACATGAAGGAAAGCATAGCATGGAAGTAGGAAAATAAAATTGAATATGAGTGACCCGATTAGTCACGTATATACGTTCACATGTTTTATTATATGGAATTGCACAACCACTCTTAGAAGACGATTATCTCGCTGGAGAATGATTTCCTTCGAGAAAATCAATGTTCAGCTTGCACGTACGTACGTATAAGGTACACTAATGAGATGACAAAAATGGCAGGAAGAAGTCTCTAACTCGTCTGGGCGAAGATCCAGGGCTGGTGAGCAGCGGTATAACTGTAATATTCATAGAAGTCTTTGACAAAAACCAAAGTTTTCAAGAGTGCCGATTCAAGAGTCATTCCTAGAGTATCAATCACACGTATGTTATATGCAATAATTGTAAAGCGTTCGAAAGAAAGAAATTCAAAGAATCGGGCTTTGTACGGCAAGTGATCGATTTCGTGTGTATAAAGATAGCCAGACGCAAGACAGAGAGCAAGATACGTGAAGGAGTGACAGAGACGAACAAAGGAACTCCGGCTACCCGGAGCTACGTTAAGACGGTACGGGCACGTGGACAGAAGAGAGATCATTCAGTTGAATTCATACGTGTACGATACCTTCGTGTTTCAATGGAAGAGACTAAAGTTTTAGAAAGATGCAAAGATCCAAGATCGAGCGAGATAGAAGGTCGCATAGCGAGGACATCATCGACATAGCCAATATTCCTCGTAGCTCGAGATGAGCGCACGAGAGGTCGTGTCTCGGTATCGTAGTTTCAAATGTGTCTAATGTCAGCTTCTCCTGAGAAAGAAAAGATCAAGTCTCTAAAAAAAAAAAACAAACGTTCCCGCCGATATACATTAACTGCACAAGGTGAATGAAGGATGAACGGTTGCGTGTGTATATATACATATATTTTTTCATATATACACACACGCACCCAACTCTTTTTCTGTACAGAGAGAGAGAGAGAGAGAGTGAGAGAGAGAGAATGTTACGACTGGTGGACTTGCCTTGGAACGACGTGGTTTACACCCAAATATTTTTTCGCCTGGATCTACAGGACCTCCTGCGACTGCGATGCCTTTCAACGGAGTTTGAAGTCCTGGTCGACAATTACATTGCCACGTGGAAAACGTTGGACCTCTCGCCGTGGCGCATGAGCTTCGAGCCGAGCGCCTTCGAGGTACATGTCTTACATCCAGCCTCGTGCCTCTCAAGTCCTATATCACACCATCAGATTATAATATGCACAGAGATTCCAGCCTCTTATAGAACACATTCGCTCGGTAATGGCTCACGGCGCGGTCACGTCTCTATGTATGTACATTCGCGCGTCCCACGCGTGCAGAGAGCTGAAGTGGTTATCTCGAGCAAGTAGAAGCACCGATTTCCATCCTCTTGAACGAGAGAGAGTGAGAGAGAGAGAGACCGACGACGACGACGACCAACCGACGGAGCAACCGACGACGAATACGATGACGAAATCGATGACGAAATCGATGACGAACACGACGACGAAACTCATACGAGATTCGATCTCTGTATTCCGACACGGCCCCGTTGATCACTCGTTTCATTTTTCTTTTTTTGTTTCTCTCTCGAGGTACTCGTGACGACTTGCAAGAGCCTGCGTCGAGTGAATCTCACCGGCAGCCACTGGCTCGGCTCTCATCACGTCGTCGAGCTCTTGCACCGGCATCCCGAGCTGACGCACCTGGACTTAAGCGGTTGCAACGGCGAGCACATGCGAGGCTCCGACTTCGTCGAGATAACCAAGTGCCGCAATCTCACGTCCGTACGTTTACGAGGATGCGCCTGGGTCGACGAGCGTTTCCTAACGAGCTTGCTCCGATACAACGAGACGCTGCGGGAACTCGTGCTAGCCGACTGTTATCGCCTTTCCGACGAGGCCCTCCTCTCCATGTTCCACGAGACGACCAGGTATTATTTATCGTTATATACATTATCGTTATCGTTCATATATCTCTCCCCTTTCTCTCCTTCTCTTACCATTCCCATTGTTCATTTCTTTTCTCTATATAAAGTTACCCAATACAAGATCCTTACGGACATTTCGGAAGGCCGATCAATCTCCTGTCTTCTCGACTCAGTTAGCTTGGTTTCCTCTTCGTCTCACTAGCGTCGTCTTTTTTTTCTTTCTCTATCTTTACTGCTAATTGCAAGTGAGACTGGCACAAGAGTTTGGAAAGATGGGTTTGCAAGAACGGCTCGGATGATCGTCGTTCCGAAACGTTCGTATGACCACGCTTGCATAATGGACACGGTGCACACGGTTCGGAACCAAGGTTAAAGACTCGCGCGACGCTCGTAAGAGATGCTTTGGAAGTTCCGACTAACGTTATGTATATTGTTTTGCAGGTTGACGTGTCTGTCTTTGGAAAATTCCACCGTATCGGACCAGACCCTCTATGCAGCGAGCGTGCACTGCAAGACCATCCGTGAGTTAGATCTGCGATCTTGCTCAAAGATCACCGACGCAGGCTTGCTCTTGCTGAGGTCACTACCGGCTCTAAAGAAGCTATCCGTTAACGGGTGCGTCCTCGTTACGGAACGTGGTCTGGCGCCGATGCGGGGTCGAGTAGAAATTGATTTACCAGCCAAGCTGATTTGTGGACCAGGGCCGTTGAGCCTGCAAGTTTGATTGGCCATCATCGTGTATCAGTTCTTCAATAAAGCAACAATGCGACAGCTCGATATCCCCTCTCATGACTATGCTTCACTTCCCAAGATCTTCACTCGACCCTCTGAGTCTTTAACCCTGGCTGTGAACACATACTTGGATTAAAAAATAGCACAACTAATTATCCTAGAGATCAGTGGATGGAAGTAATACCTAGAATTATTAAGTTTGCGCTAATGCAAAATGGGAAAGTTTCTCTTTCTCTCGATTTTCATTCACTCCCTACTCCCTCCTCTTTTCCTAATCTACACAAAAGCGTACAATTCTCATTTCCCTTCAAACATCAACATTTGATTCTGCGAGGTACCATCAAGACTCCATTGCGAGAATAACACGAAAGTCGAGAGAATAAGCATTCTTTCCCAGGGCACTCCTCTACCAAATACACAGAGAGACTACTTGCCCTAAGGTATCAACGTAGGCCCCGTCGAGAGCCAATAAAGGTGGGTCTCACACTTACAATGCAAAAGAATATCTCTTCGCACGTGTTGACATTTATTAAAATAAAAACTTGCAAAACACAAGTATCATGATCAGATATACAAACAAGTGAATTATTGTAAAATGAAAGAATACGGTATTAAAATTGAATAATACAGTTTAGTAATCCACGTCCGTATATGCATGAAGCGACTTATTCGCACTGTACGCTAGCTCGTGCGCAACCACGTCATCTGCAGTGCCAATTGTTCTGAAAACATCAGTCACACAACGAACGGTTTCATGTAGTACTCGAATGCATACGATCACCCTTAAGCCTTAAATGAGTAAAGGATCATGAGAAGACAGAGAGAGTATCAAGGTTTTGTAATGTGGTTAAACGGAATCTAACCACTGCGAGACAACAATAATAAAGAGCATTTTTTGCCATAGATATTTCCTTTCTCTTTCATTTACTTCTTTTTTCTTTTTCTTTTGACAAAAGAAAGGTACATACAGACTCGCAGACACATCAACGCGCGCGCACGCGCCCGTACACATGTAATTCGCATGCACGCTTCCAACGCGTGTACGCAGCACAGTGTCCCTAACAAACATGACAGTAAATATGCGCGACGTACGTTATGCAAACGCACGGCTCCTCCGACATTAATCGGACGGCAAAGACGCCGCAAGAAAACAAAAAAATCTCATAATCACGAGTCTTCCTTAACAGGACTGCCATTGCGTGAAAGGATCCGAAGGAAACCACCTTTTTTTCTAAGTTTTTAACGTACTTTATTTACCGATCTAAGAAACAACATATAACGCATAATGGAAGGAGTATAGTTTAGGTTCAGAGGTGATAACGCACGCGTCCTCTTTTTTTTTTAGAAGCACGAACGCCGCTTCCAACGAGAAAAACGAGGAGACTTCTTTCGCGTTTACGAAATCTACCGAATGGTATCATCCTCGATAGAAGATACGCGCTAATCCCGTAGGAACCAACGATTCGTTCTTCCGCCCGAATGTCTTCCCGAAGGAAGCGCATCATGAATGAATGGAGAGGGAGGATTGTATGGAAACGTAATGGTCAGGCAGGACAAAAAAAGCGTCACGAGGAAAGCGATGAATGTCCGTATGACTGGAGAATAAAAAATGGAGGTATGAAAAAAAAAAACAATTACTCCCAATCGGAATCCTTGGAACTCGGACAATTTGGAAATTATCGGGTAGGCGATATGTATATGTATAAAGCAGGGCGAACGAGGAACGCGCTTGCGCGATACCGCGGTTCACAAGGAAAAGATCGCGGACGACGCAGGAAGCCAGCGAAGTTTGGGTTTTTCTTGATTTACGGTTTTTTTTTTGAGGGGGTTGCGGACCGTGAGCAGGGGGGGGGGGGTGTTTGATGATTTGGGAAATATTCAAGAGTAAAGCGGTGAATTGAAAAGACGCTGCGTTATTTTTTCGTGAATTCCACAGATACATTGTATTACATTCCATAATTTCAGCGATATCGTTATATAATAAGTGAAAACACGAGGTCTTACCAAAAAGGAAAGGAAAAGAAAAAAAAAGAAAAACTTACACCAACCAGTGCAGTATGCTCGCGAGAGATACTTTCGTTACAAACTAAACGAGCCAAACTGTGTACCGTTTATACTCAGATAATTTTATGTCGATTAATCCTAACTTAATAAAATGGTTACGTCACTATCCTATGGTATAGCCGCTTGACCCAGAGTACAAGGAGGTTCCCGGTTCTGGAACCGACACTTTCTACGTTCTTTATGTCCAAATGTAATTTAGTAATGATTACGGGATGATTAACGTCACCGGACCTATACGCTTACCTGATTGAATCAATCCGATGCTTTTGGACGCACCGCTTACACACATTAGACGAGTAGAGAGAAGCAAACAGGGTTGTTGGTACGCATGGACAAAAGCCTTTCAAAAAAACCAAAAGATAAAGAGAAAAGTCGCTACACCTAGCGAGACCGATATAAAATCAAAAGACTAATCGAGTGATTACAAAAACAAAAATCTGTCTTATTGCAATTAACTAATTGGTCGGTAATACCGCGAGTAATTTTTATTAAGTTAATATAAAAGTGAAACAGGTCGAGAGGGATGAAAAATATACATCAGTGACTAGCGTAGTACGGTCCGAATTGACAAAAATTCGAGGCATTACCCGCAACGACACAATCGCGCAGTATCTGCTGCTAAACATTACACAACGCATCTGATGTTTAATACATATTCGCTCGCTGACATAGCCATCCTACGTGAAGTTCCAAAGTTCCTTACGGAGAGGTCAACGTTGATCCTAGTATAACTATATAGGCGTTTCAATAAATATACATAATTACATTAGCGTTCGAAGCGTACAGGTCCGATTCTCGAAATCCACCGAGATATTATCAAGAAGATCCTAATAATCTTCTACGAGTAATAAACATGAAGGAGGCATTGGAGGGCAGAGGACGCAGGGTTTTACTTGGAGTTGTAAACTGTAAAGTGCCAGGTTTGGTTGGAGCCAGGGATATGCGGAGCGCGGGATCGATAAGGATTCACGAGAAAATAGTGCAGGTTAACTAGGATGGTATTTGGGTCGAGTCATCTTGGGTCAGAAGGAATAATGAAAACTCAGAAGAAGAAGAAGAAGAAGGTATTTCTGTTTGTATAGCGCACTGCGGGGGCAGCATGTTCAGACAGAGCGGAGCGGCAGATCTTCGCGCGTGCAGATCGACAGACGGCCAAGAGTATCTCGGTCCCGAGGCTTCCTGCTAGCGACAGACAGACCGACAGACCGACCGATCCGAGATCCCGACGCGACGCTTTAGTATGGTGCGAACCGGCGCGACGGCGATGGCCCTCGTATTCCCGGTCTGGTAACCAAAATTATATCGTCAGTAACACGATCGAGATAAAACACGTTCACGGTTAATTGGCAGCTCGAGCTTTCGGTCGTGTTTCTCTCTTTTATATATTTTTTTTTCTTTTTTTTTTATTATATCATTTTGGGAAGTCTCTTTTGCATTGGAGCTTGGCAGGAGCTAGGAGATACTGGAAAATTCACTTGCAACACTTGAAAAATTTCTTTTTTTTTTTGAGTTTTTACGAATCCTTTTAAGAGTGCAAGTAATACAGAAGGCAGCACTGTCACCGTTTCTTTACTCTGAATGGTAATACTGATAAGATATACTTTCACTTTATCCCATTAAATCATTACTTTATTGTTATTCCCATTTCTTTGAACTAGAAAGCCGTCTGATCCTGAGAGGATTTAAGTACTGCTTAAAACTTTTTTTTTTACTAATAAATGATTGTAAGGATTTTACTTATATAGATTAATTCGTGTAAAGAAAAGGAGCAGCAAGGACATTAGTTAATTTACAAAGGATCGGGCTTTGGTGTATCTCTTTAACTTTTCTTTTGTTTCGAAGCCCAATAGTATTTTGATTGACTACTTACCTACGCTCTTCGAATGAATCTCGGCTGAAGTCCTCGTACATCCCTCTACTACAACAGCAGTGCAATAAGTAATCGGTTCTATTTATTATAACATCGAAAACAAATGACCATTCTTGCTCCCTTGTCCAAGGCTTAACTTTGTGAATTACATTTTGTACAAATTTGTTACTTTTTCCATTTTTTTGTATCATACCGTCTTTTCGGCACATATCACGTAATAAGTTCGACAAATAGATATCATTGTGGCCGTTCTGAGATCAAGTTAAATAATTCAATTTAGCTTTTATAATCAATATAATTTAAAAAAACGTACAGTTTTTTTTTTCATTTTTGGTATTCATTTATATTATAGTTAATTTCAACGTGATTCTCTACTAGATTTCTAACGTGTGACTATGTCTAATGAGACCAACTACCAATCCTACACTACGAATTGAATAGAACCAAAGGGGACTGTCATCCCTTATAATCTGTATAAAGTTCATTGAATCGACGAAAGAGTTCAAACACTCATAGATAGAGCGAAAGACAGGGACGAAAAAAAAATAATTTTAGGCCACTCATGAGGCAAAAGTTTAAGAGCTGAATTTGAAGCCCATGCGATTAGCGAATTCCACGATAAAAAAAATGTAAGAGCTATATGATTCCTCAGAAAAGAAACTTACAGGACCAAAGGACTGGAAGATTAGGAAGTCTATCAATTTCGTGAAAACATTTGCATCGCATGGAGATATCAGTCTAAATCATAATAATATGAATCAAATTGATGTTTTTATACAATGACTCGAAGTGACAGATGCCATATAGGCAAACAGATACAGAAAGAAAGGTGTTTGTGAGGAATCGAATTGCATTTAGACACCGCGTGGGAGTTTTTCACAATCCTCGTACGCTGATTTCTCCATACAAGGAACGGAACAAAAAAAAGGGAGCAGGAAGGTGGGCGTCCCGTATTCAGGTCCTTGTTCACTCTTGTGCGTACAGCACGAATTAAAGTGTATACCCGAATGGAGAAATTAGGACAGGGTGACTTTAGTTGGCATTGCGCAGAAATGGTTCCTCTTCGAAAACTTCCGTATAACTTCTGCTTGAGGGAAGCACGTTAGATGGATAACTTGAAACATAAAGGATTCATGAAAGATAGAAACTAAACTTTCAATATACTCCCATTGCTTTGGAGCCCGTAACTTCTAGATGAAATTCAGAAGAACAGTCACTACTTTCGAGTCGTAAGGTAGTAAAATAGAGGAAATGAGACATTTAAGACTGCGCAATACCATGCGTATCTCTTTCACCGTTTAATAGATTAAAGAAATAAATGTGTACGTTTCAAAGTTACAAAGACAACGTAGCTAAATTTGGTTAAATTTGAAAGCTAGTGGCTTCTAATAAGATCTGTGTGGAAAAATCTATTACTTCATATTCTACAGAGCTTATCGCGGAACACAGTAGGAGATACATATACTTATCTCGTTTATTGTTCATAAGGTACGTAATTGAGGAATTAAGGAAAGATGAATTGAAAGGAAAAATAGAAATCAGATATGTTACGCGAAAACTACGAGAAAGATAAGATGCACGAATGATCAATTTCGTATTCGCATGAGCTATTAATCCAGTTTGGAATGTTCACAATGTTAAGTCGGACGGGATAGTACTAGATTGATTAATCGGATGACTCACCTGAATCGTCCGTTATTGCCACTCGGAGGAGGTGATCGCCGGCTGAACATCCCGTACTCGTTACCACGGGAGAAGCCGCTGTCACGCATGGATCCCATACCTAGAGGAGGCATAGGAGGCATTGGGTCTCGACTTGGGGGTAGTGGTGGCATTGGAAAGTCAAGCCCGCGCATGGAACTTCCCATGTCACGAGGCCCTGTCATACCCGAAAACCGCCTCTCGTAGAGGTCCCTGGTGTCCTCGAATCCTCTCCTGTCGTAGTAGCTTTCATAATCCTGTAATACAAGCAAACCTTTTGGTTAAATTTGCTCAAAGGTTTACTAATTATCACTGACAATAATTTTCAATAAAATAAAAAATAAGATGGTACAAACCCTGGGAAGTAATGTTAGGTTTTGGTTTAGTAATAGGCAAGAAAATATAACACAACAAACAAAATGATACCTGACTATGCAAAAAAAACATTAAGTAATGTAAAACATAACAACTTGTTTAACCTTTAGAGAATCTAATCTATAACGTTTAGAAATCGATGTTTGACTTTTATTATACGATCTACTGATATTACTAATTTTTCCTATAATGTTTATAGGATTAGAAGAAACTACTCGCTGGCTCTCTAAAGGTTAATGGGCGAAGAGTAAAGCAGTACTTACTCCAAAGCGGCCACCACCCATCAACCTGTCGCGAAGGAAAGGTGGTGGCGGCGGTGGAGGATATGGGTCACGTCCAAACATTCGGTCCCTGAATCCATTGCGGTCCGGTCCTCCTCCCATGCCCCCTTTAGGACATTCCTTAGACCAATGGCCACCACGGCCACAACGGTAACATTGTTCAGGGTCACCCATTCCTGGCCTTTGTCGCACTCTGCTAGTGGAAATTTGAACCTTCATGGGTTGTCCATCTACCATCTGTCCATTAAGCTCCTTGATGGCATCATTCACGTCACCTGTCGCTTCCAGATGCACGAAACCATAGTTTCGCACGATATCACATTCAACGACAGTACCATACTTGGCGAAAAGTTCGCGCACTTGGGGTGCTTTTGTATTGTCTGTTAGATTGCCAACAAAGATCTTGGTTGTGGGAGTGTTTGGGCCTTTACGACTTTTGGCTGCTTCGCATTTTATTGGTTGCCCATGGACCATATGTCCATTTAAATTTTGAATCGCATTTCTGCCAGCCTCTTCATTTTCCATGTGCTGTAAGAAACACAGTCTCTTTATGTTACCAAACATTTTATCAATTAACAATATAACATAACTAAATTTAAGACATAATCCTTACTTTCAATGTTTATGACGTCAGGATATGAATTATAATGCTGCATACATTTTGCTACTTAAATTAACTAGAATATATAAAATTTTATTGAACTGATCGTAACAGTTAATTATGAATCTTTTATTGATCACTCTTGCAGTTCTATTTATAGTATTATTCATTCTTTGTATACTAGAATTTTTATTACCTCACGTATGGTGCAATACTCTGGCAAGTTGCAAGTTGCACAAAGACAAAATAAAGCTGAAGACATATGACATAAAGGATTATAAGTCGAACTTACCACAAATCCATAATTCTTTACAACGTCGCATTCCACGACCTTTCCATATTTCTCAAACAAGGGCTTGATATCTCCGTTCGCAGTCTTATCCGCGAGATTCCCGATAAAGATTTTGAACGTGCCCACGCTGCTAAAACCCGGCATATTTCGGCCCGTTTCAGAACCTACAACGAAAAAAAAACCGATTCCTTAGTATATTGTCCAAGGAAAATAATGTACAAGAAGTAATTGTTTCCACGCTCTGAAATTCTCCAAAAAGGCGAAATGGACGCAAACGAAGGACCGTTACAGTATCATTTATTGCATGGTAGTACCGAAGCTTTGACGCAGTTAACTTTCACTGGGGTCGACAGCAAGTAAATCGAAGGAAAGTGACAAAGTAGCTATATGCACTGATCACTCGCGAATATCGTAATAGCAGAATGCGCAAAACATTCGATAAATTAAATCCTTCACTCGCGAATCTACAGACTAAGCAATGAAACAGCAAATAACAGTGGCAAAGATGCCGGCTGCCATCCGGATGCGAGGGAACTCGTAATGGCGGCCTCCCTTTGCGGTAAAGCGGTAAAGCTCCCGTCAGCTCAACTTAACGCCGCCACAATTCCACTATTCGTTGTTTCTTTCCTTTCTCTTCTCCGACTCGCTCAACGTTTCACACTTGAATAATCGCAGTAACTTGGGACTGAATAACTGAATGTCGCAAAACACATCGGCTCGATTTGAAGACTAAGTGAAACTTGGCACGCCTGGAATTTTCCACGACAATAAACATCCAGGGACACGATGCAAATGCGACTTGCAGTCTTACCCTCGCACTTTAAGCCACTAAGGACATTGTCAAATCATTTTCGACACTTCACATTCCCATTTAACAGGACGGACTATTTGCAAAATCGCTTAGGCGACAGCTTCTTCGATATTGCGTTGTAGCAATTGAACCACGCGTTGCCGGTGCGAAAGACTGATGCTAAATAAGTTTAATGATTTTGACCTGCTCAAAATTATGTATAATTATAAATTATTGAAAATAAAGATGGGACTGCCACGAGACAATACATCGTAATTATGTTAATTAATCTTAATTTTACATAGAAATGTTGATAAATACATATGTACACGTAGGCGAGTGATTCACTTCGTGGTATTCAATTGAGTAAAATAATGAACCTATTATATGCCTAATTACGATATAAAATTCGTCCAAGCTGGTTTGCATTACTTGTATTACTTTTTGCAAAAAGGCGAATCACGTCGAGGACGCGAATAGAAGACAATGGCGTGCTTTCTTCCCCCAAAACATCACCGACTATGGAATAGTGACGATTTCCACTGAACTTTAAGGCTTTTTCGGAAAATTATGTTCACTATGCTAATATCGACAGTCTTAGCAATGTTTGTGACAAAGATACGTACTCACCAAGTCAGTATTTCCGTAAAACTACGCGATATGAAACGACGCGAACTCGCACGCTTCCCGAGATAAAAAATGGCGGCCCGAAACAGGCCGGGCCTAGCTAAGCGTCGTTCCGCCCGACACGGAACTCAGTATTACCAACGATACACCGCTAAAGACCCCAATTCCTTATTACTTACAGCCACTCAATTTTCTCAAATTCTTTATTTAAGAATCATTATAATTTTGTTGCGCAGTATAAGAGTTTTTCAAATACATTTACAATATTATTCTTAGTAATGCTTTGGATATTTCATTATCTTTTATGTTTATATGGTGTATTATTCATATTAGAAGAATGTTGGCGAACCTGATCGACACTCACAAGGTGTGTTCCAAAATCTACTCTCTTACACTAGAGTATCGTTCTGTCTTTGTTTATTGACATGCGTTCGACAAAGACAGACTGATACTCTACAGTACAAGAGTAAGATTTTGGAACATACCCTCAGCATTGCAGAATGCAATTAGTCGCCATAATAGTAACTATATTTTGTCAGAAGCACGAAATATGCATTTATAAATAGCAGAGAGGGAGGTTTCGTACTTATTTTAGTGTTATCAATACATAAACTATTCTGCACACACTGCGCGTATGGCTTGGTATATGCATACGTCCTAAATAAAATCCATTTCCTTATCGACTGCCACCGGGATGGTACCAGATAGTTTAAATGAAATTAGCAAAAGCATTATGAATACACTGTTGACGATTCGCGCAACGTTTGTGCCGTTGAAGCACGTTGAAGACCATGAAAAATGAAAAATAGTAATTCATATTATACTGTACTTTTCAAAAATTGGACAATTTTTTCAAGTGGTTTGACACGTAGTTCTCTTTTTATGCATACTTTCAAGGGGATTGTTACAAGAAATTTAACAACTTAAAAGAAAAAACCTCTAATATTAAATTTTTTTTATTATAATAATATATTAATAAATGTAGCACAAATTCAAAACGTAAGTGCAATTCTCCCATTTCGATTCTGAAACATATGGACAAGAATATTCTTGTCCATTTTGAATTTCAGTCGTTAATTTTGTTTCGTCTGGATGTTTTAAAAAGCAAGCAGGAGTATAGAGACAGAAACGTGTTACTTGGTACACGAAAAATATGATGGTTAGCCCTTTCCTACCATTGACTCATTCCAAAGAATATGGATCGTGATGATTTGCAGATTAAACTTCGAATCTTTAAGACGCAAGATTTCGCGTGAAGACGATTCACCTTCTTGCTGCTGTTCGACTGCTATGTTTGAACTGTCTAAGTAGTCTCCTAAACATTTTCAAAAAGTCTAAGAGAATACGACTTACAGGTTTCCACGCAATTTTTACTGAACTAGAAGTCTTGACTAGAAGAAAGAAAAGATTAAGATTTTAGTATCTCGTATGAATAACATATAATTTAAAAAAATGCAACAATACCTTAATAAAGTTTCACTGGATCTTTCAGGGCGAGTTAACAAAATTCACTGAATTATTATCACTCGCTTGACTGTCATAATGACAAGAATTTGCTGCTGATGTACGATCGTCTGTATTGATAAGTGAATTGTAAATCATTTTTCAACATAGATAATCATACAGCAACAGTATAACGTTCATTCAATCAGCTACATCGCACCACGTTGGCTACCTTCTTTCTCTGCAAACGCTTGTACCAAAAGTTATACGAAGGTCTGTAGGTACTCACAAGTAAATGGTCACTTGTGATTAGAGTTCTTGAAAACATTCTACACCTTAGTCTTCTTCAAATTCCACTTCTTATCCATGTTGACACTTTTTTTTTCTCTCTGCTGCAAGTACGACAGCGGTATAACGTCTGCAGGGAAATTACAAGTTGACTTCGTAGGTTTTCAAAACATTAGCAGTCTCTCCACTTTAGCAAACAGTGGAGTGCTATATAATTATTGCGTTTTCTTAAGGAGTTCAAATGATAATATTTACGTTAAATATATAAAACAAGTTGAGATTGAATTTAAACAAATCTTTATTATACAAGTTATAATAATGTACATGCAGACAGATTTTCCTCGCGTCCATTCTGTAAGGTTTCGCCATTATAAAATGTGACTAATTCCCGTATTATTCATTTGTTATCGTTAAAAATTAGTACTAACTAATTAGTATTTGTTATACGTGCGTATTCTTGTATACAATGTTAAGCAATATTTCATCCTTCGATCCGAAGTGTGCTTTTGTCCGAACCTATCAGCTAAATGGCCCCTAGCAAGTTAGTGTACTATAAAAAATGAAATTAATTTTTACCTATATGCATCGTACACGCAAAGTGAACGTTTTTTTTTTTTTCAATAAATTATTCATACGGATTATACGAACTAAAAGTAAACAGTTGAACCATAAAACGTTCGAACAGTAAGTAGTAGACGCTGATACATTCTCGCAATCAATACCAATTAATTTTCCAATAATCGATCAATACAATTGTTTGTACACAAATATCTCTAATGGAAGTGGAAATTCCTCTGTATTTTCATTGTCCGCGGGTGCAACAAATATAATAACTTTTCGACAAGGCCACCCAACCGAATACAAACTCTTTTTATTATAATAGTTTTATATCTCTTATAACCAAACTTATTTTGCAAAACGAGCATTGCAACCACTATTAGTTAAACGTAATTTTATTAGAAAGACATATAACTATCGAAGCAAAGTAGATAAGATACTGTACTTGACATTTTTTTTGCAACAGTCGAGTTGTCATTACTGTACATTAAGATAACACTAAGCAACAATTTGGAATAACATGAAATAAAGTGAATCGACATTTTTCCTTCAAGAAGCTAAAAAAAATAGTTGCATTCATTAAACATATAAAATTCATACGAAGCCTCAGCCTCTTCGATGAAAATGTTTCGCTGTCTTATGTTCTGCACTTTTTTCTAACTACTCGAACAATTGAATCCTTAACTAATATAACTCTTGTATTCGGTTTAAAGGCCTTAACAATATTACAGTGTGGCACTTTTAATAACATAGAAAGTAACGAGAGTTGAATTATTCCAAAAACTGACAGTGACTGTAAGCTAAAGAGACATGTTTCCATTAGACATGAGTCTCAAATATCTAACGGCTCCCCAAATCCTTTATCGTATCCACCGTCATTCGAAAATAGAAGCAACTGTTTGTTTTAGACGTAACACATCACAAGTAATGAAAGAGATAAATTAACTGTACTTTTACTTAACAAACACAAAAGCTTTCCTTAGTTTAGTATCCGTATTATACTTTGCTTTAATACCCACTTTAGAGAATTTACACAAGTGTACCGGGTATCGAAAATGTCACATTTTACTTCCGCCTTCACTTAATTTTCCACCTCCCTTCACACTCTTTTCTCATTTCTTTCACTCTATCTTTCTCTCTCTCTCTCTCGTTGTCTCACTCACCCGCATTCGCATACCATAATTATTTCACTTGCCTTTACAACTTTGCATTCACACTTCGCGTTTTAAACGGACAAATTGCGTGAAATCCTCGGGCAGTCACATTTTTCCTCGTGAATTATTTCTCTCCGTTATTATTGAAAATGATCATTTGCGATCGAGTTAAAATACATTATATCGTTATAAGTTAAACGCACGTCTCCTTATCGTGACACATTACCTAATGATTTTACAAAATGAAAGACTTTGTATTACTATCCGGCTGGAATGAGAGTAGTAAGTCAAATAACAAACGATCTTGTACGATGATTACGATCTTTAATGTACCCAATGAATCGCACTTTGTTCGTCGACTTAATGTGTTTATTTTTCAAAGTCTGCGGAAAGACAAAGCGATTTGTTCACGGTGAAAGACTGACGTCACTCTGCCGTCTATTGATGACACTGTCGTGAAAATTCACAGAAGAAGATATACATACATCGTGAAATATGAACAGAAAATCCAATAAAAGTAGCTAAGAAACTTTATACTCCTAAGTGAAATACGTGGTACAGGCTTGCTCGACATACACACTACGTACGTGTAAAATATATATATATATCTATTAGCGATTTCTTTATTAGATAATATGGATTACTTTTGTCCTTCAATAATGATATTGTGACAAAGAAAATGACGAGTACAAACAGAATTGGCTCCATTACCCTTCGTTCGGGTCTGACACGGTATTTTAAACGTTTGTGCACTATGGTGCCCAAAGCAACAGGTTCCCTAGGCAACAGCCGACTGTGCCTCAGTTGCTAGAACAGCAAGGTGTAATGAAAATAATATCCTTCAACAGTGCCATTGATATACCACACGGTTATGACAGTTCGTCACTGAACTTGTAACAGAAATATTCATCAACAGTTCTCACCGGTAGACGAAAGCGTGACCGTCAACAATGGCTCCACTGTCAAGGTATTATTGGAATTATTAAGATGGAATGATGAATTTACAATCGATGCATACACTGTTCAAGCGCGGATGTCACATTCACGCTTTAGTTGCTAGCGCATTTCAGATTTTCGCATTCACAGCATTCTTATTCTTCTAAATATTTTATTACGCTGAGGTTCGTCAATTACTGTCTATGGAATCCATTGTGCAAATGGTATGGATACTCAATATGCTATCGTCAGACGCGTGACGCTCAGCTTTTCACGGGGGCTATCGTACAGTGTTGGAAAATGATCATGAAATGATCATGATCTGATCAGTTGTTCGCTTTAGTCTAAGGAACCTGTTCCGTTATTCGCGTAATCCCATGACGATGCACAATATACGTATATACCACGATTCCCCATGTTCATTATAGGCCAAGGAATCATTTGACTCCTATGAGGAGGAAATAGCTTATCTCTCCTTCTTTTCGTTTCTAAATCAGCTGTGAGAGCGACAACTCGGTTTAAATTAAAATACAGTATGGATTTAAAGTTAAGTAGCAGCTTAACAAATTAAATGTAATGGTATGAAACAGTACTTGTCACTACTTCTCTTCGTTTGTACTTTGAATAATTTAAGTCATCAAATGATTTAAATATGTTCCCAATCGGTTTTCAATATCGAGAAAAGTAATACGATTAATAACTTTAGATTGTTGACCAAGTGCTATCTCGTTAACTTAAACTTAGGAAGTTAAATTGTAACGTGATGTTCGGAGGACCGTGTAAGCTCCGTGTATCGCGGGCTCTTTGACCTCGTAGAAATCGCAGTAATAAATATTAAATAATTTCATTGCTTTCTGCGCCGTACGAAGTAAACGAACAAGCTCCTTCGACATTTCGTTTTGTTCCTTTCTTACTTTGTGTATGATACTTTAGGAGGGCCTTATGTGCTACGAAATAAACAATTTTTTACATCAGATGAGGGACGTTATATGATAGGGTTACACGCTCAGCCAATGGTATTTCAAATTGATAACGATCAAGATGTATAAACATTCTTAACAGTGATTCAGTATTGATTTCGTCCATGTAAAGTCCACAATGTGTCAATTTAAGAATTCATTTAGTACGTGAACTTGGTTGCAACACAGATAACATCGCTTCTATCGGTTAACCCACAATGACGTTTCTATTTATTTTGCACTAATATTCTGGCATGAAAGTGTAATACTTAAATAAAAAGAAAAACGTTATACAGAAAAGCATTAGATTTTACTCGGATTAGCGCAAAATATATGGTTACATGTTTCCAATAAAAAGTAAAAAACAACAATATTATATGGGTTGCAACCTGGTATTTATTAAGCAAGGTACTTCAGTTTACATGATGAAACGTAATGGTTGAATTATGGTGTTTTGCGATCTTTCCAATCGAATACTATACTCTACGCCAATGTACATAAAACATTAATCATTAATACCAAATTGTATATTTTTCAAAATGCTACAGTTGTCGAAAGCACATTATTAATAAAGGGTATCATAATTCTAACGTAAAGCACTTTTTAAGCGAGGTATTGAGCACAATGCAACAAAATTTTGTCGGTTTTAAGAAATCCATGCGATTTATAATCGTAGGATCATCATAATCGATATGTAGACTATTAACGTTGGTATTGTGAAGGATATAAATCAAATTGTCTGTCCAGATTAGGGACGCTTGTAGTACCTTGCTTGATGTGAATTAGAGATATATGTTCGAGTAACAATAAATCTCAAACAATGACCAAGTATGGATAGCCAGATGAATTAGCCAGCACGCTCTTGGCGACTGAAGGACAAAATCATTCGTTGAACAAAGTTAACTCATACCTTACTGAGCCTCGACTCGCTTGGTCTTAAGATTTGATCATGAGGTGGGTGTTTAATCCCAACCTGAACCAATGGGAGCGTGATTAACTATTTTCTCATAATTTATGATTACTAGTGAGCCACGTAAGGCCCTCGTATAGTCCATCACCCGTCGTGGCACAGGATGGTTGAACATACCAGTTTCTATCTCGTATTCTTGTCAAGCCCAACTTTTCCTGAATTTCGTGTGGCTTCATCGCTAAAAATACACATGATTATACATTATATATTCTCCACTAGTACAACTTGGCACTATGAACGTGGTTATAAAGTGAGCGAAGTGATAAACAATGCAATGCATACCATCAGGAAGATCTTGCTTATTAGCAAAAATAAGGATAATGGCATCGCGCATTTCTCTGTCGTTTATAATGCGGTGTAATTCTTGACGTGCCTCGTCAATTCGATCCCTGTCGGCACAATCTACTACGAAAATAAGTCCTTGTGTTCCGGTGTAATAATGACGCCACAACGGCCGTATTTTATCTTGACCGCCAACATCCTAAAAAGAAGAAATAGCCATACAACACTGTCTTTCAATGTTGCCAATACGTACTCTCATTAACGGAGATTAGACTTAGTACTGATTAATCATGATATATTCGAATCTCAAATCTGATAATGATAAAGCACACGTAACTGAATTTAATATCTTTTTAGTTTAACTTTACGTAGTTTTGATGGTTTATTAAATTACAAATAATATATTGCATAGAAAATGAATCATGAACATTAAATGTTACTTACCCAGACATTAAATTTGACATTTTTATACGTTACAGTTTCTACATTGAATCCTACTGTGGGTATGGTCGTCACTGACTGTCCTAGTTTAAGTTTATACAGTATAGCTGACATGCATTGTTAAGGAAAACCAATTTGCTATCTAAAAATGATACAATGACACGAGTATCTATATTAATACTGCAAATCAAATACCACAATTTACAGTATCCAAAGACAGAAATGACATAACTAAAGATTCTTTAATTCTGAAACAGCAGACAGAAATGCAGCTAAGTTTTTAATTATTCATAAAAAGTAAGCTTCATTGTCATTGTTAGCAACGGACTCTGATATCTACAGCATTTTTATCATTTTGTTATCACATAGTAAATGTAAAATGATTGTCATAAATGTGTAAAACGTGTATTTCATAACAAAGGATACTAGTTTTTCCAGCAGCATCCAGACCAAGCATTAGAATGCGCATCTCCTTATTGCCGAAGATCTTCGACAAGAGCTTGCCCATCTTGCTGGCACACTTGCTACACCTTCAGTACCTAAATCAAATATCAAAATGTGTTACCAAAAACAGTGTTCTAAAACAAACTGATCAGAATCAAAAATTATTTTATTTGCACAGATCACTATTTAGTTAGATATAATTTCTCTGCATGTAGACAGATTTCTATGTCATATGTCTGAATAAAAATATTTTCAAATCAAGCATATGGATCATAAAGCAAGGTAAAGTGTAAATTCCTAATCATTAAAACATGTGAAGTTCATAATTTATTTTAAGTTTATAAACATATTTACATATGTGAAATTGTTTTTCATGTGCTATAAAATTGATACTCTTATCGATTTGTCATAATCAGTTTTATTCTTATATCTATAACTATGTAACCAGTTCAATGTAATAAATGAAACATCAATTCTCCTAACCAAATGAAATGAATATTTATTTATGTGACAAATACTATTTCAAAATATAATACCCTATACGTAAAAAGACTAATGTCTTTTATACTATATCACTGTATGGCATGATGTTTTATACATAGAGAATTTTTTAAATAACAGAAATAGTGTTAAGTTTCATGCAAAATGCAACAATGGAAAATTCCTATTACAGAAGGCATCGATTCCTAAGAATATATTGTAGTGAAGCGTTATTATTAAAAATTAAAGAATACGCAAAAATAGTTAATAAGGGGTAAGAGTATATTTAAAATCAAAGAAAGAGTTTTAATGTGTGATCAGTTTTAAACTCTGATTTAATAGTATAGAAGAAGTCTATGACAAAATATCTAAATTCAACAAATACATAAGAAAAATGCCATGATGTTATGTACAGTTCATTTTTGTCTTCACTATCAAGAATTACAAGCATGCATGTAGAAGAGACTGCCAACCACCGTTATCAAGGCGTGTGCCTGACGCCTAACTACTGACGTATAATCAGTTATTTAAGTGGGTGGGGATCCTTCATGGATGTCACTTCCTGCAAATTATAACCTGTAATTTTTCGATTATAACGGCCAATTCCATCCACGATGCAAACAACAGTTTCAGTATATTACATTTCATAGAATACAATCCTACTCTTATCAGTGGCATCCAACTTGTAACCGAAATTTGAATGAAAAACGACAGATCACCCGAGGTAAAAAGGTTAGGTGCATACCAGCCTGCATTTGACGATTATTCCGTGTTACCTTACCCGATATATAGAAGTGTTAAAGGTAGTATAGCAGATTAAAATAAACGCAGGAGCTATTTAATGGATTACAATAGACAATTCATTTTTTGAGAAAATGTGAAACAGCCGATAGTATGGCGACAGGATCCCGCCGACATTCCTATGCATCCCAGCACTTCTAGAATTGCGGCCAAGTGAAAAGCTTTACTGAACTTGAATGGAAACACTCACAACACACGGTCGTATTACTTACCAAGAAACATCTACACGGAAGCGATAATTTATCGTCAACAAACGGGCACATCACAACATAACACCATACTTCGTTACGTCCGGCCAGCACTATTCAGGGCCGTCGCCGCTCACCCTTTCCAACAGTCTCTACAAAAATTTACGATTCTGCGATCTGAGGGCCCTCTCGTCACTGTCTCAGGAAACTCACTTTTACTGGTAAGTAAGCTGCGGCAGGCATAAAGAGAAAGTACTGATGCTTTCAACGTTTGTAGTGCTAACAATGCAGCGTTTACTTTCCGTAAAAATCTTTTGAAGCAGCAGACATTATCGTTGAAAGTTTACGAAAAATAGGGCTAATCTTTGTGGTATTCGTAAAGATTTTCATCTTAGGACCGTTATTTGGGAATTTACTTGAAATTGTATCATTTCATGTGACTCGTACGCTCCCTGGTTATTCTCCAACGAAGCTTTAAATTTTCAAACCTTTAATCACTTTGGATGACTTGATTTCTGATTGCCGTAAATCATAAAGTTCAACTGTTTAATTGAAGCTATAAATATATTCGTTTTTCAGGGAATATTCTTTAATAATTGGATTCAACTACTCTCAGCCAAGGCACGTGTATACTTTTACGTACGTAGGTGTTTCGATATATTTTGAAGCTTCATCTGTTTACATGATGAGGTAATAGACAACAATATATTAGCACGTTGTGTATATAGAAGTAATACTGACAGATATATATAAATTATGTTTACCGTTATTCCATAATATATCTTAAAGTTGATAAATCAATTTTTACTCAATTTACTCAAGTAGGCAAAATTTATGCATACGTTAGAAATTATTTATCGATACAAATTTTCAAACTAAATCCTGTTATGAAAAAGTAAATAATTTACATGACCATACCCTTGCGACACATAGAACATTACACTTTATGCATATAGACGTTTATGTTACTATTTCTGATATAAAAAGGCAATAGGAACAAATCTTCACGAATTGTCATATTAATGTTTTAATTATCTTAATTAAAATTATACAATTTTTAATCGTCAACGGTTAAGAACCGATCGCAAGTCTTACCACCACTTACGCTGTTGGCATTCTACTGTTATTCAATGACGTCATAATCAACCCCAATTACTTGCGATTACTACAATTTAGTGTTGTTGAATGTGCATTTAGGTTGCAGACCTGTTTGGTCGTGCTTTGGCAAACAAGTACAGCATACAAAATTCTATTACAATTGTATTTTTTTTTTACTAAAGTCTGCGGTGTGTTGATTGCCTCGTGCAAATTAGTGCAATTTTGACAAAAAGTCTAATAACGAATCTTAAACAGTAATTTTCAAAAACTAATAACGATAACGTTAATTAAAAAATAAAAAGATATTTTCCGCTTTGAAGTAAAATGTCGATTGCTCCTTTATATGAACGTGTCGATATGTTGCACAAGGCCGAAGCGACGCTACTGTGCATCCACATGGAAGAAGGGCGCCGGGTCAGTGGCGTCGCCTTGATATAGCTAGCCTTCTCTCACGCAAAAATTCCACGCTCTAGTTATGAAACTCTGTACACATAATTATCTAGTACTTGGTTAGTTCTCTAGTTCTTCTTAAACAATGATATGTTGAGAGCAAATTATATAAACTCTTAAACGTCTCATTTAAATAGTTTTTATTCAAGGCCATTCTAAATTGATACTTGTAACATCAAGCGCCACAATGTCTATATCGACGCCAAGTAAATCGCATAAGCTTGGCTTAGTCCTTCCAAAATCACCATGCACAAATTCCTTCACATACGTTCCGGCCTGTGTTTTTACATCAAGAATAAACAGACTTGAATCTTTTGAATTAGGGACTTTACAACGAGTCACTATGTTTTCCAGCTCTACTGTTTTTAACCATCGAGCTTGCATGGCGTGAATAGTGCGAGTTCTTGGAGTTAAAGGACGCCTGTGCAAAACTCTAACTGGTGTCTTTTGTATGATCTTTAAATTTCTCACATGATTTAAAGAGTCTAGTGGATTTTCTGGGGTTCTGTGACAAATGCATAGAGCTCGATAAACTTTTGTCTTGCTATCCTCACCCTCCTTCAATTTCTTTAAATCCATCCTATATAAAATGATAATGTTAATATTTGTAATATCATACATTTTACTCGAATTATTCATTATATCAATAGAAGTTATTTACTATTAATTACATAAAAAATATTTTTTATTATTACAATAACTTACTTGGTGAGAATTTTTAATTCGGAATCGATCTTAACAAGATCTGTAGCTTCATTGATCTTTGCCACCAAATTTGATAAGTTTGCTGCTGTTATATTGGTTACTTTTGGATTTATTAGTTCTATGGCGAACGGCCTACCGGAATGTAGAGTTCTTACATCTACATCTTCTCTACCAGATGACAAGAATTTCATGGCTGTGAAGAAACAAGTCTGATATATAGAATTGCCTAATTTACAACATTATCATAACTATGATAATGCTTTAATATGAAAGTTTACTTAGAAGTAAATTAAATGTACGATAAACTTACAATCTGCTCGAACAAATTCAACAATCTTATCACAAAGCAATTCTTGCACCGATGTTCCCATTTTCTTTTCACCATTAATAAACCATGGAGTTTGACTTAGTTCTCTTGAAAATTTATTATATCTTCCTGAAAGAAGCGTTTAAAAAGTAAAATACATAAGATCAATTTATTAAATTTGCATAATATTTACTACATATAAATGTATATGAAAATTCTTAGGAACATACCTCCAATATAGATACTAATATGGTTACATGTTGCTTTTTCAACAACAACAAAACGTGATGGTAGAGATGGGGGACTTATAAAATGCTTGGAAAATTCTTCATCTGATTTCGTAAGCATTGCAGCTTCGACACTCTTTCTACTGTATACGCCGTCACTATATTTTCTTTTTTGTACAGTACGCAGTTGGAATGTTTTTCCACAAAGATTTAATCTGCGATGAATTTCATAAAATTAGTACCAGCATCTACTATAGAAAACATAACGTAACGTACTTTCCAGAGATTTGAGTTTTTGAGATACTTACAAAAGTTTGCACTCATCCTCATCATGACTATAAGTGAAAAAAATATCAATAATAAATGAAGCATTTATTGTAACAGAATCTGCATGCTTTCCAGTTGCACGTTCTATTAGTGGAATGGCTGTACATTTCCATATGTCTTTTACACTTTGTACTCTTAGTTTCAAAGAACATAATGAAGATTCGGACAGGCCAAATTCATGAGCCAAGCAAATTTGCACTGAACGCTCCCGTAGTTGAACAGCAATTGGTATTGTTAAAGCACAAGTAAACGTCGGACAGTCATAGTTTTCCTTCTTTACTTCATCGACAACCTAAACATTTTGATTACATTATCTAACGATACTAGCAGTTGAAAGTGATTTATTATTATTATTATTTCAATAGAAATTACCTTCTGTACAGCTATATCTGTTATGCTGTCTTGTAATATTCCTAAACAAATCGTACATGGGAGTTCCTGGTCGACTGACTCATTTTTATTAATATACCCCAACTGTAATCATATTATTCAAATAAGCATATACTATACAACATTACATTAATAAAAATAAATTAATTGAAACAGCTAAGGCTTAATATTTGACAAAAAAAATACTACTTACATTTTTTAATGTGGAAATTACATCCTGATAATATTCTGGAGTTCTAATTCCAACGAAACGCAAGCAGCATCGAGGACAGCAACCTATCTTCTTCAAGAAATGATATACTTCCTGCTCCTTCTCAGGTGCAATAGCATTCATTTTTGTTATATGAATTTGCTTTTAATCCTGAGTTCTATAAAACACATTAATTGAGTCATATACATATCAAGAGACTCGGTAGAGTCTCGCGCCAAGTACGTATAGCGTAGCGGTTTATATATGTACTTGACACATTATTTTTTAATGTAGATCACCTAACACAGGATAAACTAAACAAAGCATCATACTTCTACAGGAATAAAAACTAATATATTTCTTTTAAAAATGAATGAAGCTGGATCAGCTTTGAGGAAGCATTTGCCATGTACGTACAAAGTAATGAAATATTTCTTCTGGACACAGTCCTGTGTTAAAATCAATACAATATACTCTATAATTTAAAAAAAAGAATAGAATCGAAATTGTAAAAACATTTCCCAATCGAATCTGATCTAACCTGATTCGGTAGAAGGTGCTCCGATCCCGGCTAACAATTTAACCCTAACCCAACCTGGAATACACGTGTTTAATGATGAGTTACCCATGCATCTTATTGAAACGAAGCACAATGCTGTCAATTATTGACTATTCAAGTGCAGTCAAATTAAAAAAGAGAAGCATCGTTTATTTAATAAACTCTTCTCTTCAAGAATACTCAAGAATACCAACAATTACGAACAAGCTCTTAAAATAAAAATTTTTAAGTCAACGCAGCTTCGAAAATTCATTTTTTAATCATAACTTCGTAACCGAGAGACTTGCGCTAAAATTCGAATTGAGAACGATTCTTCTCTCGCTTTGCGGATCCCCGACAAGATGAACTTGCCCCTTCGCAATCATTAATATAGGCATCCCGCTTCATGTGGTTCACCAAGCATCCTCGAATTACCGATCCTCGCAATCCTTCGCGGTTCGCTGCCCAGCGGTGGACTTGCTAGAGTAGGAGCGCTTTGACGCTGTTCTTATCTAGTATCGGTGAACCAATCGTGGCTCAATCTTACAGGGTACGTTCCGAAATTCACTGCCAGTACTGCGAGCGTGATTGTGTCTCACTCTATTGCATGCAGGTTAAACAGGGACACAACGATACGGTCCATAATTGAGGGTGCCGTTGCGTGGGATGTAAGTCTCTCGAAACGTGCGATGCTGGGACCGGAGAGGCAATTCCCCTATTCTGCGTGCTACCCCTTTTTCCTTGCGCGGCTATCTTACCTCTGTGGTTGGTTTGATGGCTGAATAGTTATCTGACCCCTCTCCTTTTCGATTCATGATTTCTGCTCAGGGGAAGTAGCTCAAAATTCTTTGTTGCTTGATTATTGAAGCGAGGGGCTAACTTTACACAGGTTTCAACGGAGCATTGAATCCACTATCATATTATATTTGTATTTTATTTATTGTTTTCTTTTCTTTTATGCTGTTCACTTACAGTGTCACAACATTATTGATTATTTGAGCTAACATAACAAATGAAAGACCTCTGAAAAGGATTCGGCGTTGAATGGCAGCAGAATTTATAGTTAGGTGCTAATTACATTCTTGACAAGAATCATTGTCTTAGTATAAAAAATAACAATTAGCATTAACTAGTGCTATATATGTATCGGTATCATTTGCACTTATTGTTTTCACGTATATTTGATCACTTTTAATGTTTTCAAAATACGTTCAATTCATTATTAGTTAATGTTATAAAGCATTTTAGCAAAGGTTATCAATCATTTTGAGAAAATATCTATTCAATTCCGATTAATAGTTTTAAATATTTATTGAAATCTATTTCAAACAAATTTACCTAATAAAAAATTATACGTAATATTTATATCGTTTTAAAAACTGTTCAAAATAACAAATAATTTATATTAATGGGATTATGAGACAACGAAATTTTGTTTCTTGTCAGCTATTCAGTTAGTTTCAATACACAAAAATATGGCACACATAGACAGCGCGATGGCGTCACAGGTGAGGACGCTATCATCACGCTATGTATGTCTACCACAGTTCAATGAATTATAAAACTGACTATACAGCAAGCTTAAACTTAAATTTACACGCCTTGATGGACCAGATTAAAATATACAAATGTATAATAAACTATAAGCTATGGTGAAGTAAGTAAAGTAAATTATATAGATACATATGATGTTCCAGTTGCAAAGAAAAAAGTTATTTGCACGCAGAATCCTATCATGTAATATCGTTTAAAAGTAAATTTATTTGCAGCAAGTAGGATCATACAAAGTTTTCGAAGGCCATTTATAGTTAAAAATTTAAATCATAAACTGCCACTGAAATCATCGTAGCTATATACATTAATGTGACGATAAAGCGCAGGAAGTGATCGTCAAATTTTGCATCAACTTTTCTGTTTCAGGAAAATTATTTAACAGTTTCGGATAGAGCAATCCAATACAACATGATAAGCAATTGTAGAAAGAAAAAGATATTGCAAATATATATCCATTTCATGGACATTCACACTAAATGTTTCATTCTTCAAGTGATTTGTATTAGTAATGCGAAGTAGAATGTACGAGTGACTTTTTATGCATTCCATAAAAATATCGTGATCGATAGAGCAAAAGTGAACGATCGTACCTCCTCCCCATATGCTTCATTTTGTCTAAGAAACTCGAGTGTTTAATTTTTACAACAGCTTCGTTTACCAGTTTACGAGGCCCATGCTTCTAACTCCTTCAAGTCCTCATCCTCTTCCTTTGCTTTTGGTTCTGTAAGATAAATTTCATTTACACAATTAACCGTATTATACAAACATTGACAATATAATATTAAATATGTAATATCAAGCTATCACAAAGTAAAGTATATATTTACAATATGCATTAGAAATATAATGCTTTGAAGGGAGTTGCTGCAAAAATTAAATTGCTATCTAATGCAGAAGTGAAGCTTACTTGATCGAGTCTTTGCAGGAGCAACAGGCTCTGCAGTCGCTGGAATTGCTGGAAGATTTTCGCCTGTTCCAACGCCAAGTAGTTCTTTATCCAATTCCTCTTGTTCTAACTCCTCCAATTCTCTTTCAAGTTCATCCTCATCCACGTCCTGTCCGAAAGCGACAGGATTGGAGATCGCGTCTGATATTTCTTTGGCAACATCTTGTTGTTCTGCTATATCGTCCATCATATCATGAACTTGATCAACATCCCTAAAATCAAAATATAATTAAATCAAGTTTATATAACTGTATATAACTATATTAAATCGTAACATACAGAGTTATTCAGAAGTATTACACCATTTGAAGATCTACCATAGAAATCAAATCGATGGGCTAACTTTAGTTGGCGCAATACTCCTGAATAATCCTATATATTAACGAGTTATGATATTGTTGTAAATACGGTATTGAGTATTATAAGAATAGTAGATTGCAAAAAAAACATACATGTGTTGATGTGCAGACTTCAGTGCATCTGCTGCACTCTTCATGGTCGTAAGTACTGCTGTATTAGTATTTGCACTTTCCAATGCTTCTCTTTGCATTTCAATAGTTGATAAAGTTCCATCAATTTGCTGTAATTGTTTTTCATATCGCTTCTTCCTTTTCAATGCTTGAATGGCAGCTGAGTGCAATAAACAAATTATGTTAGCAAAACATCTGATATACAAAGTAATTTGTACCATATGAGATAACTGTATCTCACAATGAATCTCAAACCTTTTTGAGTCACACTTATTTTTAAACCAATCATGTCAAATGAAAGTTATATACGTGACTCAAAATAACGTAAAATTCATCAAATTCATATATACAGCAACAAATAATGCAACTATTAAAACACTACTAGCGTGGGAATAGGATGTACTTGTATGAGCGTACCCTTTAGAAATATATATAAGTAGAAAATCTCAATTTCCGTGTGATACTTGATCTTGCAAAATTGACCCAAAATAATTATTACTCTCCTTCTATTTCTGTACGTAACAATAATGCTTATTGAAACATCTTTTAATTTACATCCATCATTCGATGAACAAAAATACATAATTAGAGAAACGGTAAAGACAACTAATTTTGAGAGGAATTAAATCTGCTCTATGCTACATTATATATCGGACGTTCCTAACAATGACTGAGTATTTGTAATTAATAATTCGTGGGTGTATATGGAAACGTCACAATGACAGCCGATCCTTGACCATGACGATTCATTACCTGAAGGACCAAGGACGAACACAATTGACTTCACCAAAAACTAATGAATCTTAAAGTACAATACCTCGTTTATTTTTGGTTCCGTTCTTCCTGGCAACCTGAATCTCGAGCTCAATCTTACTTTCAAGAAAATCTTGTTTCTTGATAAGCATATCCTCAGTTTCCCGTAACTTTTGAATAGCTTCGGCAGTTGAAGGAGCTGCGGCCTCCTTCTTCCCTCCAAAAACTTTACTGAAGAAGCTCATTGTCTTTCGTGAATGTTAACTAGTACAAAATAGCAGTTCAATTCAGCAGAAAAATAACTGAGTACTCCCTTACGAGTCAGTGATACTTTAACACGCTGTCGCCATTTTATCGGACGTGCGCTACGTCATGACTCATCCCGCCACTGAACTATTCTTCGAAATGCCTTTCATCTCAAAACATCAGTACACAACCATAATATTGAAAAAAAATGTTATTTTTTAAGTGTAACCTTTAGTAAGTATCAATGAGTTTATTCGCCATCATCTACTCGTTTTAGAAATCAGTGCTGCACAGAAGGTTCAAAATTCTGCATCATACTGCCAGATTAATATGTATGAGACAAGGAACTGAGAGTATCATAACGTTCAAATATGTATATCATTTTGATTAGGACAATGTTTATGCATTTACAAATTCAAGTAGAATTATCAAGAGAAATATTGTGTTTATAATTTGGAAAAATAAATTTAGTAGGATTTTAAATTACACGAACATTTTTCAACGTCCTCTCGTAATATTCAAAAATATGTATGCGATTCGTTAACAAAATTGTTGTATACCGAACGATCATTCGCTGTTAGACTCATCGTTCTCCAATCAGAAATATCGTATTATTAAATGAAGATTGTAGTCGAAAAAGAAATAGTGTTTGCTATATGGTTCTTGCGTTACCGCGTATTACAATAATTTAATATTATAATCTATGTAAATAGAATGCTATTTCATAGATATAAATATTTTGATCCGGGGAAGTACCCGTCGTCGTCCGATAGAGTACGTTCACGAGGAATAAGTAATCGGCGCCATTTGCGATAATAATCTCTCTTGAAAGTTTTGACATTTCAATATTTCGTTTAGTGTATTATTTTCTCTTGCACTGATTGGCATCGACTACATGGAGAAGAGTAGCAATTCGCAAGGTGTAAGTTTACGATCGGTTTGGCTAATTTACAATTACATTTAATCGGCACTTTGTCCGTTGATGAACGTGCTGTTAGCAAGTCGGTCGGTTTGAAAGTTTCGCAAGAATATTTATAAATAAATATTTCCGTGCGAGAGTCGCGTTCTTGGCATCTGTAGTTTTAATTCTAGATGCTGTAAAGATGCGGAGAACGTGGAGAGACAGGGATAGGGTGAGAGACTAAGGTTCTAACCTTTTTTTTTTATCACTCCAAGACATAATTTTGAAGGAAAAGAACTTTATTGATTCCTTCGTAACATTAAATAATATGACGTGTATTTTTAATGTTTATTACAATAAAAAATGATGTTAAATGGTGAATTACTAAATTAACTTTTACTTTTTACATTGTTTATTTTGTATGATAAAATTATATTAGCTAATAATTAACTTTTAACCAATTGTAACTGAAGATGTATATAGCTTAAAATATATAATGCTGCGAAACATATTTTGTATGAATAATCTTTAAAGAATGTGACCCTGAAACAACTATAAATATGCAAAGTTGTCAATGAATTTTTTTTATTTTTCATTTTAATAAATTTGATATTTTTTTGATACCCTAAAGTTTAAATCTTAAGTACCCAAATGAAAATATATTTATATATTTATCATTCTGCTAGTAATTAAACAAAAATATTTGTATTTATACTTTTTTCATCTCATGGTATAATAAAATGGTTTAGTAGTAACATAAATTTAATACAATTTCCTAATAATCACCTAGTTATATAGGAATGAATTTCTGGTCTTTCTGGTGCTGGTCAAAAGTACTGGTACAGTGCAGTGTTCGTCAAATGTATTGTATTGTGCCAATACTTTCGATCAGCATCCTATATATAAAATTCTGATAGTAATTACAATATATATTCCTTTTTCCAGGATTTTTTGAAATTTCTAGAGGATGGGGAAACGAAACCTGAAGAACTGTATGCAGTTTTATTAAATACAAAGACAGATTTTAAACCAACGCCTGGCATCGATTTGGACCGAGATGAAACAGAATACTATCAACTACAGCAAACTCTTGACTGTAACTTGGTTTACCCCGGCATATTCATCGGAGATGAGTCAGTACAAAGATTTGTTTCTTCGTAATTATATAGAGATCTTTATAATCTAATATTGTTTGTAATTCTTAATTGTACCTAAGAGTACGCAAGTTGTATTATATTTGACTATATTTTGAAATAAATAATGTTTTATCTATCGACTATTAAAGGGGAGCTGCAAGGAGCAAATGGTACTTAAAAACCATAGGAATAACACATTTGTTAAATGCAGCTGAAGGAAAACAATTTGGATATGTCCATACAAATGAAAAATATTACAAAGATACGAACATTAAATATCTTGGTTTGCCGTTGGCCGACCTACCATCAGTTGACATTAGCAAATATTTTCATACGGCTGCAGATTTCATTGAAGACGCTCTTAAAACTGGAGGTATACTACATGACATACATGATTTACTTAATACTTTAATTATGTAAGATGGACTTTCTTTAATGTTTAAACTTGTCACTAGATTTATTTATTATTTTGCAAATGTTCATTTTCAGTATATAACTGTTTTTGTAAAAATAACCTAAAAATACTGCTTTGTCCGCAGGAAATGTACTTGTGCACTGCAAGATGGGAATGTCTCGCAGTGCCACTTGCGTCCTGGCGTATCTTATGATAAAGAAGAACATGTTGGCCGTAGATGCAATTCGTACAGTTCGCAGTAATCGCGATATTCGCCCAAATTACGGATTTTTACGTCAACTAGCTGGTCTAGACAATTATTTACGTCGTCAACGTTTGTAAATAAGAGGTCTTTAAATTTCATCTTACAAATATGGCATTTGAAAAAGCTCTAACAAATACATGAAAGGTGTACTTTCGATGAACAATTAAATTATATCGTTTTGTATTTCACAATAAAACTGTTAAAATAACTATTTGATTCTTAACCATCACTAATATATAATATAGGACTAGAATAAATGAGTCATAGGGTTTGGAACAATCAACAAAACGTTTGGGAAATTATGTTTTTATTGGGTGTATCAACGTTAAGATAATGCATGTTTATTTCTTAACCTTCTTCTCCTTAGCAACCTTGGTCACGTCATCAGGGTTCTCGGCAGCATCCTTAACGCGTTTCGCACGGATTCCGACAAGTCGGGCGTCTGCTCTAGCCTTACGAAGAGTCACGTAGGCCGAGAATTTCTTCTCATCCTCGGTGATAACTCGTGCCTTAGACTTGGCTGGAGCTTGATGCCTTACTGGCATTACTTGTCCCTTAATTTGAGTAGCGAGTTTACGCTCCTCTTCACTAGCCTCACCCTTCTTCGGCTAAAACATTATAAGACATTGATTATCATTATAATGACATTCATATTTGGGTTTGAATATCATACTTTAACTAGGTAACAAGTTATTTAGGGTAAAATCTTACCTTCTTCTCATTGATGGGGAATAGAATCAACTTAGCCCTGTATTCCTTGAGACGCTGTGCATTGGTTTGTAGGGATTCGACAGATTTGTTGCGCCTTCTAGGGTCAACTGCAATTCCAATCGTCTTAGCAAATTGTTTGTTAAGACCACTGGCTTTCAACTCCTCCAAGGTGAATCCTTTACCAGCACGTACCTTTGCATGGTAACGGAATGTTGGGCAGTGAACAATAGGTCTCAGCAAGTTTGCTGGTCTGAAAATTATAAACTTAAAGTAACTATTGCAAAAAAACACTCATTCTGACTACAAATATAGACTTTGATATACTTATTTTTTTACCTGGGTGCTACAGAACGGGCTTTCTTGACACGGTTCTGCTTGCGGCGATATTTGCGTGCTGGCTGATTGAACCACGTCTTCACAAATCGTTGCCAATCCTTATGGAAATGGCCATTTGGGATCATATTATTCCGCTTACCCATCTTTGCGCTGAGAAACAAAATATATATTTTAATTACATTGACTTCGAAGGAGACCTCTTAAAACACTATCTCATGACTTTATTATGGACTAAAAAGATAAAATACAAATATGTGAATTACAAATAGTGTTTTACAAAACACAGATATTTCGGTTTAAGTTAAAAACCAATTTCAACATATGTGCTTAATAGAAACAGTGATAAAACGAAATCAGTATTGCATATGATGTAGGTTAGAAACTTGTTGTCACAGACAATAAGAATCGTCTATTTAGCAACAACTATTAGAATGTAACAAACATTTACATACAATTACGATGTAGTAACAAGTAACAAGCATAAAAGAATTGTTTGTGAATTGTACAATAAAATATGCAATTTGCTGCTCTTAACCTATCTTACATGTCAATGTATTATGGACGTAAATATTTGAAGATCACTAACGAAGTAAACACTAATATTTCAGAATCATAGTTTAACAACTACATATGATTTTTTTTCAAAAAGTTGATAAATACAAGAATGCAGGATTGTAAAGAACCAATTAGATACAAATTTTACAAAATTTTCTTACCACCTTATTTATACGATGCACACCGGAAAAGGAGCATACCAAAAAGAGTGGAAGTAACGTGTAGAATGACTGGAACCGAACTATAGAATATATACACATAAATAAATTATTGTCCATAATAAAAACTGTCACAAATAATAATATGAATTATAAACTCATAATTTCATATTTAATTACTTAAATGAAGCAAATTTTAGTGTTTAAATAAAATTTGACGAGGGTATTGATTCAAAATGGCTACCATCACAAACACCAAGTAGTTACATGTACTTGCTGTTTGTAGCGAATCCAGTTTTAGGTAATTGTTTTACAATATTAAACAAAAGGGTTTATTTTTAGAAAAACTGTTATATTAACGCAGGAATTATTACTTAAAACAGTATGTTAGTGTCTGTTCGGCTGCTTTAATACGACACGTTTCGACTGGCCTAAAACTATGGATAGAGTATTTCATTGATAGGTTATCCGACAGTAATACTAACAATACTGTACATCTTTAACTTTTCTCTTTATCTATCACAGACGTACATTATGCTAATTTATAATAATACCAACTGCATTTTTATTCTTATATTCATGTTCGTTTATTTAGCGACTTTTTATTTGCATTTTCCAAGAGAAGAGGAGCCTTGAGTATTAACTTTATTGCATATTATTAGAGTATAACGTTATAAGCGTGTATTCTGATTGAAGATTTTTATATACGTAGTTATAGAACATAGTTTTTTTGAAAATTGTAACTGGCGCGTGTATATAGGGTTAGATAGTAGCCTGTTTTACCTTCGGCGTTACCCCCTCTTCTTTTTGCTCTATTTGCCGACCGGTGTGCAAAGATAAAGTGAAAGTTTATTGCAAATTGCGTGTTCAATCTGTCCTATCAGGTGGAAAGGTTTAATTCAGAAATAGGTTTAATAAATAAAATTCGAATTTAGAGCTGTGTAATACAATTTCAAACCACCTTTACAGGTTGGTTAGCCAAGTCGGACGACTCGTATGATTTTTAACCGATGTAGAGCGCGCCGTGTCACGTGGGCGAGCGCAGCAAAGCGCGCAACCAACAGAAGCTGGCGCCCTGGCGGCGGTCTTTGAGGCGGCCATATTTTCTCTCGTGGTTTTCGGGTCGTGAAGGTGGTGCGGTGACAATTTGGGATGCAACTATCTAAATCAGCGTACGCGTGTAATAACTAACAAGTGAGTGGTGTATTATCATGGCCAAGGGAAACAACAGCCTCACCGGGAAGCGGTCCCACGGCTCAAAGCCTTACGACGCGAACAACGTGAGTATCGCCCTGGCTAAGACCTCCCGCGGCAGAACCAAACCTGCGAGCCTTCCAACGGTCTTCCGCGTCTTTCCCGAAATAGAATGCCCTGAGAGTCACTCCCGTCGGAAATATCATTGAAATATACTCTATACTCTAAGCCCTTTGGCTGGATGGGTTACCGCGAGACCCTTGCGATGCCACGATGATGTGAGTGTGTGAAATAACCTCAATCTTATTCCATACACACCCGCACCTTTATACATCTTCGCGTAAGAGATGCTATAACCTTGAAATGCGATTCCTTTGCCATATACTCATTGTCTATTGGGTGGCATCGCCGTTATGTTCCTGATCACTGCAAAACCGAACCTTTTTAGATGACAATTTTTGCCTGTAGACATAATTAATTGCAAACTCATATCTTATATATATCGATATATTCTGCATCCTGGTATGACATTTTTTTATTCGTATTTCTTGGCCGGTGTTACTTGTGCATTTGACGTATGATTAATTAATCGTGGATTGTATGGAGTTTTTGTCAAAATTACTGTAAAATATTTATTTGAGTCAAGTCTAAAATATTTGTTTTATAAGCAATTTTGTAATGGATATTACTTTGGAACTGCGATTGTTTAAACTGAGTTTACTGAATTCTGTTTCCAACAGTCATTAGCCTGACTCGACATGTTTATTGTACTATCATTGATTAGCTAGAGCATACGGTATATTAAAGTGGCTTTAATTTAAGTAAAATTGTTAAAGATATATAAATCTTTCAAATGTCTGATTATTATAATTTCATTGTCATAATCTATTCTGATAAGTAACATTTTTTCTAGTCTTTTGTAAAAAAAGTGGCAACGAAGGTAACGGATTTTATACCACAAAAATCCTGGATAAGTAAGTGGTTTAATACCTCTCAAGACAATGGAGATATCTTGAATGACACGGAGAATCCAGAAGAGTCAGAACTTGAGGAGGAAGAGATGCAACAGCAGCCACCATTGAAGCGTGCTCGCATAAGAATGGATGTGACCCATTCACCAGACATGTTTGCCATTCAACCTAGAAACAGGAATTTACTGGACAAAACCAATTCTGGAAAAGAATCATTACCTAATCACAATGACACGGTGAGAATATAACTACTGCAGTGTCTAAAGCAAAACAAAAAAAAACTTTGATATCACTATTAACACAATAAAACATTTTTCATCGTAGACGGAAGATTTTCGTGAACCTCCTGCTGCGGGACCCAGTGGTGTTCGTCGTTTGGTGTCCTCGACACCTGCACTGAACACAGATATCAGAACAGCTGCCACACAGAGATCGGAGTTAAACTCACTAGCTTCGTTAGCAATGCCACAAAACAATGGGGCTACTAATGGGACAGATGATAATTCGGAATCGAGTGAAAGCACTAGTGGTTGTAGCTCTCTCATTCCACAAACTAATAGACAAGAAGGTCCATCGAATATCACGTACAATGCACCCTATGTGAACAGGAAAAAGTTTATGGACGATAAACTCAATTTCAGTAAGTATGCACTTTGGATAGCTTTTCCGAGTCTTTCCACTGATATATGACATGTCATTTATTTTGAAATCTGTCTTGTCTCTTGCAACATAGTAAGATGTATTATTTTTCGTTTACAGCAAATCATCTACAGTCGCCGCGGTCCCTCTTTCTAGAGACCACCTCCAGAGACAGCTTGAGTAGTCGTAGACCAAGTTTCAATGCTTCGATGATGAACAGTACGCTGGACCGTGCCCAATCTCTATCGTCTCCATTCTACAATGGCAATACCACCTTCGGTGGAGCAAATGCAGCTGGACTTTACAGAAGAAATCGTTCGTTTTTCAACAACTCAAACGAAGTATGTTACTATAGCTTTACCGATTATCACATTTTATATTGAGATACCTTCCCATTGTGTTGCATTACCTAGTATTTCTCGTCCATTTGACGTTCGCATCTTATCGTCTGAGCCTGAGAAATACTTTGAACACAATATGTATATAAGGGATTCCAGCCGATGTAACCTCTGCTTATTATCTTACAGCCTCAAATCAAAGTTCCAAGAAGAACTAGCGTGCAAGTGAAACCCTCGAATGCGGCAGGCAGTGATTCATCAGGCATGAGTCAAACCGCAAAGAGGATATTAGAAGCACTGGAACACTTCTCCTCGCCGATATTGGACGCCAAGAAAATACCACTGAAGAACACAAACAATACTAGCACAATTGCAACGGGGAAAAAGAGACTTCGAGAGGAAGCAAATACAGCAACACCTAGAGTGGGCCTACGACACATGACTAGAGAGTTGACCGTTCCTACTGTACCGGATTTATTGAAGCTGAGAAGGCGTCAAAAGTTGCAGGATACTACAGTTGCAGCTAGGAACATCGTCTCTGCTCGTAATGGACCACCAGCACAGCCAACATCTCAAGAGTACCAGCTACGGTAAGTTTAATATCAATATTTTATCAAGACTCGTTTTCGTTTACTGCTATTATGGATGAGATACTATAGAAAAACTACTTTTCTTCCCTCCCAAAATACCTTGAATCCCTCTAGGTCTGAAAACGATGAAAAGTCAAAGTTTCATAGTAAGGTTAAATCTAAATCGAAAACGAGTCTGGAGGAGGAGGAAACGGTGGCAGCAGTCAATCTGCCAAGTATAGCTCTGCCAATTTCCTCACTTCCGAATTTCGATATTGCACTACCTCAGTATCCGAGCCCAGCGAAGAAGAATGCCGTTAAAGAGGACACTTTTAAGTTTGCCAGTCCTATAAAGCTTTCGGATACTTCAAACAATCTTAAGTCCATCAGTAACTTTACGTTCAGTAAACCACTCAATGCGGACGAGAAGGAAATGCTGAACGACTCGTCGAATTCCACTTCTAAGAACGTCAGTCTTGAATCAAATGCGTCCACTATCAGTTGTGCATCGAGTGCAACGATGTCAAACTTCATGTGGGCCGGCTCATCCACTGCGCCTAGGCCAAAGGAAAAATCGAAGAACAAAGTGATAAACTCTTCCGAAACTAAAGTCGCCAACGAATTGAAAACAGGAAGTGTCATGGATATTCTTGGTAAAAGGACCGAGATGGAAACTGGCTTGAAATCTGGCGCTGGAAGATCTCATTCAGAGAAACAGACAAAATCCTTAGAATCGAGCGCAGATTTTCCAAAATCAAAGTCAGACTCGTGGAATTCCGAAAAGTCGAGCTTTGAATTGAATAAAATCTCACAGAATTCGTCACCTTCAACCGGTGGTCCTACAACAGTTAAGCCTAGCAATGATGATTTTGGTATGCATTTTAAGATGTCCAACAACTTGTGGGAATGTAACGCTTGTCTAGTTAGAAACAAACAGACAGACATTAAATGTGTTTCTTGTAAGACTCAAAAACCAGGGGAAAATATTAAAGTCGATTCAACAACAAAGCCAAGTACGATTCCATCGAGTAAATCGGATCTGATGGAGAAATTCAAGCCTGCTGAAGGTTCCTGGGAGTGTCCTGGTTGTATGTTGAGGAATACTGGTACAGTTACAACTTGTCCTTGCTGCAACACAGGAAAGCCCGGTTCCTCGAGTGCCAGTCCTAAAGGAACAAAGTCCACTGCCTCAAACTTAGTGAACAGTCAGAACTCTTTTAAATCTTCACCCTCCGGTCCGAATGTTCCTCAGTCAAACAGTTTTAATTTAATGGACAAATGTAAACCTGCGAAAGGTACTTGGGAGTGTCCATCTTGTATGGTAAGGAACAATGACACCGATACATCCTGTCCCTGCTGCAATACTTCCAAGCCTGTTGCTGCTAAAAATGGAACTAAGAAAACGGAAACGTCAACATCCTCTGGATTTGGGGATAACTTCAAGAAACCTGAAGGCTCCTGGACTTGCGATGCCTGCATGGTACCGAATAAGGGAGACATTACAGAATGTGTTTGTTGTGGAACTGTAAAACCTGGAGCATCCAAACCCGATAAAGTGAGCACGACACCGACTACCGGCTCAACTATTCAATTCAACTTTGGAATACCTGCCAATGCCGGAAGCTTTAAATTTGGTATTGACAAGGCCGAGGAAGTACCTAAGTCTGAAAACTCTACGACATCTACTGGAACATTTGTGTTCGGAGCTAAGCCACAAACTACTGAAAGTAGTCAGTTTTCATTCGGCATACCCAAAGATGACAAGCAAGCTACACCAGAGACATCAAAACCAGCAGCAACATCTTTCTGGGCCCCGAAGACTACAGAAGCTACAACCGGGTTTCAGTTCAATGCTGCAAAACCAGCAGAGCCAGTTAAACCCCAGTCTAATCCAGTAGAAGAAGAGAAGAAAGTAACACCGTTGTTCACATTCGGAGTACCGAAAACGGAGGAATCCGCAGTTCCTACACAGAAACCATTTACATTCGGTACACCAAGTGTTACGGCCAGCCCTGTTTCGCAATTTACTTTTGGAACTACGAAGACGGACATAACTAAAACTGAGACTGCCCAGGAAGTACCAAAAGTGACTTTTGGCACCCCTGCAGCAGAGACACCCAAAACCAGTGCACCGAGTTCGGAATCAGCACCAAGTTCCATAGCGAGTGGTAACGCGTCTCTTCCTACGGCATCAGCAGCTTTGAGCAAAGTAACAGAAACTAAGACAGCTCCTGTATTTTCATTCGGTGCACCTAGCACCTTAATTGCAGCCAGTAATGTCTCAACGAACGTGACCACAACAGCTGCAAGTCTTCCAAGTCTAGGACAGAGTCCATTCACGTTTAACGACACGAAAGTAACGTCGTTGCCGCAGGCTACCTCAATTCCAAGTTTCGGACAGACTCCAGTAACGGCACCAGTACCAGCATCGTCTTCCACGTTTTCTTTTGGCGGAAACAAGGCTTCTGAGGAAAGCACAGTACCACCAGAAAAGAAAACTGCGATATCCTTTGGTAATACCACCACGCCTCCAGCTTTTAATGTACCCAGTAGCATTCCTCTCTTCGGTGCTACTGAAGTCAAATCTGTAGTTCCTGCTCCAGCCTTTGGAGCATCAGAGAGCAAACCTTCTCTCTTTGGTATGCCAGATAACAAGGTACCTGCTTTTGGTAACGTGGAAACAAAGACACCGATGTTTGGAGCCACTGAGAACAAAGTACCAGCATTTGGAAGCAGTGATAAACCTGCACCAGTATTCAGTGCACCTGCACCAACATTTGGTGCACCTTCTGCCAGTGTAACGCCATTTGGATCCACGGCGACTCCTGTCTTTGGAAGTCCAGCAGCAACGCCAAGCTTCGGCACGGGAACACCGTCGAATATCTTCTCGACTTCGAAACCAAGTGAAAATAATGCAAGTGCACCGGCACCTTCGAATCCAAGCTTATTCACCTTTGGTTCGACCTCTAGCTCGGCACCTTCCCCCGGAGGTTTTAATTTCTCGGGCAGTAATCCTGCTGGTTCACCAGCACAGAAATCACTGTTCACCTTCGGTAATACATCGACCACTGACCAACCAGCCAAGGCCTTTGGCAGCAGCACATTCAATTCACCAGCACCAGTCAATCCAACGCCCTCGAGTTTTGCATTCAACGCTCCAAAACCAGAAACTCCTGCGTTTGGACAAACAGTAAATCCCACACCAACATTATTCGGTGCATCACAAGCAACACCTGGTTTAGGACAGAATCAATCAGCTCCATCATTCATGCCTCCAAACCCCACGGCTAATGCAGGGTTCAATTTTGGAGCAGCAGCACCTGCTCCATCAACAGGCGGATTTAATTTCGGACCTGCGGTATGTTTCACTTATCATATAAACACCATCTATTCAAATATCAAAGATCATACTCATGTTTTGTTATCAACCCAGGCATCAGCTACTCCACCATCCGGAGGATTTAACTTCAACGCTCCTGGTGCAGCGCCAACCGTTTCTTTCAACCCCAATACTCCTCCATCATTTAACTTCACCGGAGGTAGCGCACCACCAACATTCAAGTAAGTACCCTATAAACTATTTGCACTAAATAACTCACAAATACTCGTACACTAGGAGTCTGGCTTTTCGAAGAGCACGAATAAGCAGTGCGAATGTTCCCATTCTCTTTACAGTGCTCAGCCCGCCCGAAGAATCAAAAAAGCAGTACGAAGAATGCCCCGGTAGACATCATCGCGAGTTTCCGGTTAACTGAGGAGTGAGTGAGTGTGTGTGTGTGTGTGCATGCGCGCACGAACGTACGTGTAACGTAATACACAAGCGAACGTGCGTGCATGCACGTGGGTGTTGCGTAACACCTTTACGTTAGCCCATGCCGCGCGAATAAATAATAAATAGCGTTGTATAATAAATACGCTACAATTTTCAACGGTTTACACGAAATCGAGTCGATGGCCGATCGCGTCGAGGATAGGTGGTTGTATACCCAAGCATTTCTGTGTAATATAAAGAGCAATGTGCCGAGGTAACGTGCTTGAGTATGACCACTTGTGTTCTACAGCCGAGAACTGTAAATTATAAATTATTTAAATTTAAATTATATGCGAGTATAACGGGCGACGTTTACGAGATTGGCCGTCAGATGGCCAGTTCTTCATTTTATTCGACGGGACGTAACGTCGTGACGATATATTTAAAAAAAAGAGAGACGCGTTTAACATACTACCGTACAGTTACACATTGGACGTTTATCAGGAGGAACGATGCATCCGCACGTATGACTTAGAAAAATCATTTTCTTCTTTTTCATTTTTTTTTCTGTTCCTTTTTGCTGAAAACGATTTAAGACGAGATGGTCTCTCGTTAATGATGCTAATGATTCAAGATTAACGAAGAATTACGGAATTTGGGATAATGCGAACGCGAGACATGGCCGAGCGCTGAAAAATTGCGTGCAATTGGGATAGCTAGCGGGAGAGTGGCAACCCTGCGAAGGTAAGTATAAGTCATTCGCATAGCTCGCAACTAATTGGTTTTCGCAAATAATGATTATTCATTGATAAAATCGTCATATGCAACTATTCGTTTATATATTTTGGCAAAGTCGTGTCTAACGATAAGTTTGTTCGACATCGTTCGGACAGATCAGGTCGATCGGGATACGTTGCCCTAATAAAGATTACACTATACGTTATCGTGATGAGAATTACGATATATCTCTTCGAGACAACCACGAAAAGGATCGTTTATTATTTTGTTTTGTTCTTTTATGAAATTGCTATCCTAGACAGGAGCTAGTGATGGGAGCGTTATTCTTACGGGGGTCCATCCTGGATGCGATTGGTACAGAGAACTTTTCAATGACAGGTCAACGTTAGGGATTTGTCGTACTTTGTTCGGTTACTTTGTTTTTTTTTTAATTTCCTACAGACGGCTTTACGGTGAATGAGATAATTTTTTTACAATGGTCGTACAGGAAATTTCATGGGTTTTATTGTAATCTCCGAGTAGTTGCGAGTGTCGTGAAGCGACTATATCAGTGGAATCCCACTATATATATATATAGACATATTCATTCAGAAAAATCTAATATTATATTTTAGCTAGGATCTCGTGGGCAGCCCTACAGTCTCTGTAGAACTGGCCCCGGGAAAGTGTAACATACACTAAAATGGCATTCGGATAGTACAAAGTCACGATTACCGTACGTTTCCATTGAGTAGTCGAAATTGTATATTTTTTTTATATATCGAATGAAGTAATCCTATAAGCGAATACTGAATGCCATTTTGTTAGGATTAAAATATAATAATGTTGCGTGTTTTATCATAGAATGAGTGAAAATGCAGGAGATGTGAGAAACATGTTGAATGGAAATAAATTATTATGGGGCTTCTAAAGAGTATTTTTTTAATAATTTGTTACTTAATAATTCATATCTGCCCGATTCGTGGTGACGTCTAGTTTCGCTTTTGATTTTATTTTGACATTGTAGATTCTCTTTTTTTTTCCTCTTTTTATTTTCCGTCTTACCACAATTGAGATTTTAGTTCAGACGAGTCGAAAGTAACGACTTCGTTACGTTATTACTTTCAACCGTGTTTCATTCAGTGTCAATTTTTCAAAATGTCGACACGAGCCCTGAACGATTAATCTCCTCGTGGGCTTCGAATGTTTTCTCAAGAAAAAAAAAATACTCTTTTTCATTCAGGTAAATTTCAACTGACAAGGATTTCGTGGATTTTTAGATTCGTAAGAAATTTTACGCAATTTTCCGTCTACGAACGAATGATTCGGTATAAAAAAAATCTGTCTTACATGACTGACAAAATTAGAATCCTGAAGAATGATCTTAGTTCTTAAAAACGCAGCCGACGAGGATGAGAACGACGCCGTTGGTCGACAGACGCGTGATTGAAATGCCCTCGAGTCTTTTTAGGAGTCCCCTTTCTTTTTCCTGAAAAAAAGAAAGAAATATATATGAGAAAAACAGAAAGTAGTTAGCCCAGCGTGTAATGGTGATTTACGAATCAATATTCAGCCATGTACCGTTTTATTTAAGACTTAGGATAGATACATTATGTCTATAGCGTTGGCTTAAAATTGACAGTGGCCAAGAATAACTCGGCACATGACCCACCCTCTGCCATAGTAGACAAGTAGGTTAAAAAGAGAAAAGAAAAGAAAAACCATTCTGTTACATATTGTTACTCTATTCGTTGTTGTGTAATGTTTACGCGTAGGTCTTAGGACGCATTTAAGTTCGGAACATAATAATAAGAACTATAAGTACGATCTAGCAATTACGTTTTCAAATTGACAAGCTTCCTGACACATTTTTGAGAAATGGCTGCGCAAACCCCCGCCCTTCGTAGACCGACTTCATCCAATTCACAATAAATCAAATCACACTGCAGGAAACAGATAATTAATTTATCACTCATCGCTCCGGACATTGATTAATCAAATTTTTTATTTTCCTTCAAGGCTACAAAGCAATTTGAACAATAAAATTCCCAGTGCCCCAAGGCAATTACGATGGTCCCCTTATTCTTCTCTTCTCTTTCTTTCTCTTCGTGTTTCTGACGAACGTCGCGCGTCTCGTCTCTACGAAGGGACTTGCAAGCTCTTACGATTAGTCATAGTTTGTAACACAAAGACTCTGGTTGAACACGGTGATTATTGACTAACGACTACGTAGAATTAATTTTCATGGCGAAGAGACGAAGAGAGGAGGCTGCGTGGGCTGAGATATGTCCTGTGCTGCTGTCTTACACCGTGAACATTCTCTGTCTAGGCTGTGTCGTCCGTTTGTCTGTCACGAGACAGGCGAATCTCCAAATTAATCAATATATCGAACACTGCCCTGTGAGGCGGTACCTTTGTATTAAATCTTGTATATGGCCTTAAAAGATACATTATGAGCGTACGACTTAGAAGTGTGTTATAATCGACTACGAAGCGAATAATCGTATTGGAATTGTTTTGTAGCATTTTGTACTCTCCATTGCAATATGTTTGTATAAATACTTAAAAGAGCGGTACATTAAAAAAAAAAATGAGAACGGTTCAGCAATTGATACGCGTGACATCTCGCGATTATCGGAATTCATTGGGAGGATCAAATAAATTTTAAGATAAAACATAACAAACGCTCACTCAAAAGTATACAGTCTAGAAAAAAAGGGATTATCGCGTCGAGTAGTTTTATACAATAATATTCGGTGCACAGAAATTTTGTTGCCGTTGTATTACAAAAAAAGAAAAGAGAAAACATTACAGAGGAGCATATAATTTTTTTTTTCTTAATGGCGATAATTATTTTAACATAGACCTATTTTCTTATACACGTTCTGCCAGCGGCTTGCGATCGTTCGATTCGGTACCGGAAGTTAATGATAGATTAATGAAGACAAGAGAAAGGCGAAAGGAAGATGCGACTGGTTTCCGGTAGTCGCGCGGTGTCTGCGCAGTGTCAAATGTTCCGAGGCCTTATTATCGTCTTATTAGTCGGTTAAATTATGCATTGTAAACTGAATTAAACACGAATGTCTGTAATATGATTCCGAGGCGGGGATTTTTATGGTGTATCGAGAGAGGGGATAACGATCACGCGCGACTATTCATAAATGCGAGAGTTTGTTATGAAATAAATCCAATGACTGAACTGTATGTAAAATAAAGTAATACATGGGAGAATGTTCACTGTATGCTCCGGGTGCTGTGGGTACGTAATATACGTTCTCATGACATAAATCGTAACGATAGCTAATAATATTATAATGAACACGAACTCCGGTGTTTCTCAACCGATCGACGACGGGTACAGATCCTGTGGGATTGGACGCTGTCGCGTGTGTTCGCAATTCAGGCGAAACATTGTAAATACGTAACGCGCGAGACTAAAGAAAAAGAAGAGAGCCATCTTTATTCGCACAAAAAAGAAACAAGAAGAATTAAGAAACACGGTAATTCGTATTTGTTGGATTTAAAGTTTCTTTCTTTCTTTCTTGTCTTTTCGTTCAACGTCGTACCTGCTGCTGATACGCTTCTCTTTAATTTTCACTGAGCTGTCTTATTTTTATTTTCACCTTTTTCAGGACTGATCGAGTAACCTTACACTGTGTGATAATGTTTAATTTTAATTAGGGAACGCGACGAGATGAGAGACTTCAGTGGTTACTCGTTGACGCCTTTTTATATTTCCTTAAACATCGACTGATTTAACGTAACTGTTATTCGGCTTCTTCTTTTTCTTTCGACTTTTTTTTTTGTTGGTAAATCAACAATCTGTCTCGAAATAAAGATGACGCCGTGCACGGTTAACGATAACGGGAATGCTCGTAATTCTCGAATGTAGCTTATATAGAGCTTGAGTTGAGAAACACCGCGACATGTAGGATACGTTAATATTAACGATTATTATAATTATTATTCTTAAAATTATTCTCCTCTGTACCCGTAATAATTATATTACCCAATATTAGAAATGTACGAGAATAATATTTCAGAAGAATGTTACGTTTAATGATTTTTGGGTTTATAATTCTTACTCACGCAGTAGTTACGGAAATTTTTCTTGCTGACCTTAGGGATATGTCGATTTAGCGTGCGCGGAGGTTTGAACCAAAGAATTTTTCCATGTTCAGCCGCGGTAATTTTCTTCTATTGTTATCTTTTCTCTCTTTTCATTATCCACGAGGATCGAACTGATATCCTCAAGGAGTGTATTTTATGTGTTATATTTGTTTTTAATCCCCCTCCCCATGAACGGCGTTCGTTCGATGTCGAACATGGCCGTTTCGTTCGCGTAGTTAAACAAAATTTCGTTTTTAGCTCGTAATTAAAATTCTTTGGATCATACCGATATAGAGCGATACAAAAGTGAATCGCGATTTCGAGAACAACAAAAAGTAACAGAGACCACGAATACATTATTTTGCAACGGAGCTTCTTTTCATTCTTTCTTTTTTTTTTTACGTTCACTCTTCACTCGTTTTCTGTAACCTAAGCAGGCTGACACCTTCGACAGTTCCTCAAAGAAATATAACCATAATGTGAGAAATTCATACTGTGACTTATTGTACAATTGTGTTCACAATTCAACTATTCCAGATGTTCGTCTGTTCAGCTAACGGCAAAACGCCATCGGACTTTAAAGACATTCTTGAGAATAACAAAGCAGAGTTTATTGTTAAGCGACAGTGATTACGAGAGGAAAGTAATATTTTCATTGACGATAATTTTCGTTTATCGTTGAAGAATAAAAGAGAAGACACGACGCAAGGGGGTGTTAACGACGTGAAAGAAGAAGCCGTGAACACAAAGTAAAGATTGAAGTTTCTTAAAAACATTGTATCCAAAGTTGTAGCTCAATAAATATTGAATACAGTAATATATTGTGCTTGGTGTATTTTAAACTGTTTATATAAACACGCCCGTCACCGATTACCACACGCAATTACAATCCGCATGTAATCGCGTCTTCGTTATATCACGTATTACCATTCTCTCTGTTTTGTACTAACTGGCTGGAAAAAATTATTCGACAAGCACGACGCACAGCGCACGCACATCTGAGATTACAGCCGAGCGCGTTGAGTGATAGAGGTGTTGCGAGAGAACGGCGGTTAAAGAAGTGGATTAAAAACTTGTGGCACGAATTTTATTCCGAGATTTACAACAAAACGGATCCAACTAGTTAAAATGCCGCTTATTCTTGGGATATGAAACATTGACACGTACAACATAGGTAATACAAGACAATGTGGACAATTCAGATATACAATTCGGTACAGTTTGCATTGAACTGATAGAGTCGATTCATTTCCTATTCAATTTGTGTTTTTGTGTTCAATATGACTGATTGGGTGAGTGTGTAACATAGATAAATGTATGACTGTGTACGTGTATCAGAAGTATAAGTGTGTGTGTGTGTAGTATTTTATGTGTGTATCAGATAGGCCTTGCGTACTACCCAGAGAGGTGCATTTACTAATTAATAATTATTAATAATAAGACTTGTGGGCTGACAATCGAAGCAGCCCATCCTCTCTGGGCAGCCCAACCATTATCGTTCGCTATCATATCACTTCTATGATGATATTATAATTTAGGTACAATCTTAATTATTCAATATTAATGAGAATATTAATAATTATGTTTTATTTTTTTGCATGAATTAATTATAGGTTGTAATTATTATTATTATTATTTTATAAAGTCCCTTACACTAAGAATCGTCAGACATGAAGGAATTTTGGGATTTCAGCTCCTCCAGCGTCTGAATTTGTTGACGGAGGAATAATATCCTGTAACATGGAGGAAGTAATTGTGTTGTCATCTCTGACAGTATGAAAATCATTTGACACGGTGCACCGTGTCACCGTGTGACGTAATACTTTTCAAATCTATAAAACTCACCTTTGTTCCTGTAGCGTCGCCTGAATCTCTGTCAGCCTCACTATCGACCGTGCAGTTTTCAACTCCGCGGATACTCGCGTACACTGTAAACTGCCCATCGTATGTGCTTCCTCGCTAAGCTTTTGCGCCTGTAAATCGTAGTCCTTACAGGATCGGGGTACCGTCTTTGCATACACATTACCGAAAGGACGAAACTCTTTAAGAATTTGCCTCGGGAAGGAGCACATTGCATGAATAAACGTTATCGGAATAAACAAGATTACGTATACGATCCGCATCTCACAAAGTGAACCTTCTGAACAATTGAGATACACACCTGTTTCTCAAGGATATCCGCGGGGAAGGCCCGTACGTGCTGGGTCAAGTCTTCCCGGTAGTGATTGGCGAGTGAAGGTGTTAGAGATGGGGTTAGAGGTGGTTGTACTCTTGATAGTGCCTGAAGTCCTCCTCCGTTTCCCAATCCTCCTAGGGAACCCAGGGTGCTTAATCCTTGCAGCGAGCTGACAGCTTGCACGCCGGAATTCGCTCCTCCAGGGCTTGTCACTGGAGTTACCAATAGAAAGACGTTCGTCAATATAATAATTTATACCAGAGGATGATACTCTAGGTTCATGTGACTCTAAAGGATCTCTTACGTTTTCGTGCGTCGATACAATCCTGGGTTTCTGAGTGCGTGGGAGTAGGTGGTCCCTCGCCGGCAATATTACCACTGGTGTCCACTTTGAGTGGAGCCATCACGTCGTTTCCACTGCTGCCTCGATCTCCGCTACCTGACTGCTACACAATCCAGAAGAGGTTATGTCACTGTCAGGATAAATCACTTGTAAAAGAGAAGCCCTCGTAGACACTCACTTGTCGCGATAGCAAAATGGCAGTTTGTATAGTCTGTAATGCCTTTTGTGGCGTTATATCCGGCTGTTCCTTGTTGCCTGTGATTTGGGAAAGGAGTCTCGGTAGGCTTGCCAAAGAGACCGGTGGTCCTGGTGCATTACTGTTCCCTTGCTGCTGCGTAGGTGAGCTCAGCTTACCGGGTGTCTGCGGCGTAGACGGTGGGTGGGACGTCAGCCGAGGTAATGCTACGGGAAGAAAGAAATATTGTGAACCTTGATTATAACATTACACATAAGCGGGATCTTAGTACAATCATGGGTGAAAAATCTAAAACGTACCGGTAGCCAGGAGTACGGGTCCTTGCGGTAGTGGATCGTGAGCGCTGGATGTCAGTGTTTCTGAGGTAGGTGTGGAATCACCTGGTGAAATATCCATGTCCTGTGCCTGACGTTCCACTCCCACCTCTTCCCTACAGGACTCTCTTTCCCTCTCGCGTTCTCTCTCCCGTTCCTTCTCTCTCTCACGTTCTCGTGAAGAGACCTCGTCCCTACCACTGGCACCGCTGCTTCCGCCGCAGGACGGCCAGTATTCCCTTTTATCAGACTGCCGCGAGGATTTGCCGTCTCGCGCGCCGCTACTGCTATTCGAACGCGAGTTGGAATGTTTATCATGACCTATCGACACGACAAATCAGACCGGTATTATATGCATCAGTGTCAGGGTGCCTATTGATCATCTCCAAATACAGTTTACTTCTCCGACTTACTTGACCTAGAAGAGTAGTCATTGGACTGGCGCTGTCGACTGTCCGTTCGGACGATCCATTCCCGAGGTTTTTCCCACTGGGATACCTCTGTTTTGCAGTTGTAGTAATACTTCTTTCCCGAGGAGCTCATGTGCTCTGACCAGTCGCCAAACCTGGCTGTACGTTCCATCGCACCTCCCCGTTCATCGCCACGTTTGTCCTAAACATAGTGTTCTAAAATTTCCGGAAAAATTGAATCGTCGAAGGGTCAATGAGCTTATATCAAAGCCTTTGCATTATGATGGAGCTGTTTTGTTCGAGCCTCTTTAAAGAGATATAGGAATACGAATACGTACTGGTGCGGAATTACGTCTGGAAATACAGAATGACGCAAGCCAAGTGGGGATTAGTCTGTCAGACTCCTAAGGAATCTAGTATTATTGTACTATGTTAAAGCAAACTCTGCGCATGGATTTTATGTTATGCGTGTTAAATGTTAGTCAATACCATATTGTTGGTTATTACATTGATGTCTTTAATTGATAATTGATAATTACTGTGCCTGTTTACAATACTGACCTGACAGGAATTGTGTGCTGGTTTCCTTTGAGATGAAGAATCTCTTGACGAGTTTGATGACAATTTTATGGGGTGTAAGATCTGTTAAAGAGAAAGACAGGCATTTATTTAACTATGGAAAAGGGAAAGCATTACATGTTGCTTTTTTTTAGAGGAATTTTCTTAATATTGTCAACGATGTTGATTAATATTGAAGTTTATTATGGCAATGGTAGAGAATGACATATGACTGCCAGCTTTTTTATGCCATAATCAGGGACTGGGACCAATTGATATATATCCCGTAATCCTTACAAGGAAACTCAGAGTACATTAAAATAAAGATAGTTTTGAACGTATGCTGTATGAATGAAGTAGAATTTAGATGAAAGTTCGATTACAATGGTTACTGTATTTACAAAAATACAGAATACGAGAACAATAATAATATTTACTTAAACAGTGAATCAAAACCAAGTTTAGAAACTTTTTGCAATTAATTTTGTAAGATTCTTTTTAGTATTTTTAATGCATGGAAAATTTCTTTGCTCTATTATTTGATTAGAATACAGACTTACCTCTCCACCGCTCCTATCATGGTTGGTCCTATGCTCCGAATCCCTGCTCTCACGGCTTCTCTTGTCTTTTGGGGATCGTGCACAATCTACACATATGCAAGCAAGCATGTTACAGCTGAAAATGTTAAGAGACAACCCTGTTTTTATATTGAAGGGGGAAGCATGAATTCTATAAGTTTCTGAACAATGGAAAATGTTCTTCTCTTTGGTTCTGTTATGTTTATCGTAAGCACTCCATGGGCCTTTTGTTAATTGCAATGATTTATCCGAATCTCCTATTAATATTAGATGATACCTAAGAAAGAGAAATGTATACATATATATATATTTACCGGAATACTTGTCCCTAGAGGAGGATAACTTATAGTCTCTGTTTTCTCTCTCCTTCTTGTAAAGGGGCTTGGCTGCATAGCTACGGGGACTGTCTCGATCTGCCCCCATACCCATTCCCATGCCTCCCGCTGGACTGTATGAGTTTCCATTTGGAGAGTCACGCATTCGCCCCTCGTAACGACTGTCCGACGACGTGGTCGACGATGAATAGCCACCCTTAGAACTGCCGTACTTAGCGTTCTAAACAAATAAATATTATTCATTGTAAATTAATCAATTAGAAACTTTTATTTATACACAGAATACCACGATCATATGAAATCATGTTTGAGAATATTGTTCTATTTATTAATAGCTTCTCACGATACAAAAATTAATGGAAAACAACATAAAATTTAGTAGCTCTAGATATATTGTCAAAACAGGAAATGAAGAGGTACACTAAGCAACAGTACAATGATCAACAAAAGAAATTTCATTGAATAACGAGATTGTAAATTGAATAATTTATGGACGCAAACAATTTTCGACATTTAATTTACAAGGAGCTCTAACAATGATCTCGCGATATGTTCGTCACGTAAAATAACCACGAAAATGCAGATTATTGATTTTTGCAAAAGTGAGGTTATGTTTACAAGACTTTAAAGAGCTCGTCCTTTGTAATAACATTTAAACATCTCGAACGCTATTAAATATGAATATTTAATGTTTTTTCTTTGAAATTCACAGGAGACCACGAAGAAAAGATAAAATATTAGGATAATTTGTGCAATGAATCAAGTAACAGGAAAAAAAGAACATTATTCAGATTCTCAGACAGAAATGCATAGGACGATGCACGTCAAAAACTCCTTCCATATCTTTAATTACCGTACGATCTAAATGATAATGCCACAGTTTCGCCATCAATCACAAAAAACTAATAGCTCAGAAGTTCGACGAAAAACAAGAAACGAAATTTGAACGTGAGCAGATCACGTAAGTTTTATCCGAGTCAGCCACACTGTTGAATACGAACTTCCTTATTGACTTACAAAGGATGAAACGAGAAAATGAAGAAAGTCAACGAAAAATATCTCAAATAAATCTTTACAAGCGTGAATAAATCCTACCCGGAATAAGGCCAAAGTATGAGATATGTTTATACGCACAGTACCGAGTAAACAACATAAAACTGAATATTAAATCTAACCTAGCGGAAGTCACAATACACGGTGAGCAGAAGAGTTTCTTTAAAAGACTGTGAGGACCAATGAGCTCGAGGGAAAACATAAACGAAAGTACTAAAAAGACGTGTCAGCATTTCTCCGTATTTTCTTGAAATTTTAGAACTCCCCATCAAGCTGTCGTCAAAAAATCGATTGCTCAGGAAGTAACAGAAAGAATTTCGCGGCAGAAGAAAATAAAGCCATGGAAAATTAACGATCAGAAAACCACGATGACACATACAGCAAAATAACTTCCGAGGTTCCTAGATACGGGATTGCGATAAACGCGAAGACAGGTGTTCTACGATGAAACCCAGGTGGAAAGGTTGACCGATAACGAAAGCACCGAGCACAATTGACGAGCTAAATGCAATGACGGTCTCGTACGATCTTCGCGGGAGTATGAATCGCGATTGTAGGATAGAGTCTAGGTTGATGGGATTAACGCGAAAGTTTTGAAGGAAAATCGCGCGTGTCAAAGGTGTTGTGAGGAAATAACCCCCCTCCGAGTCACCCAGCGGGAATAGCCCCTTTGATATTTACCTGATAGGGATGGGCCTGGTGCTTTTCGAAGTACCTGAAATCATAGAAAGAAGAAGGTGAATTAACGGCGGATAGAGCGGGATATCCGCGGTGGAAATGAGTTCGTTTTTCACCGGGGAAAATCCCTTGCGAATGGCGGTGGTGATGATGTCGAGTAGGTTGGACGGACGGACGACGAGATGAGAGGTGAGGTGTGAGTGAGGTTGGTTGTGTCAGGATCGGGTATTTGACGGCGGTCCCCTACCCATCGCTGATCCTTTGTGGTTTCCTCGCATGCATTACCATCAATGCCGGTGTCTAGGGGAAATTCGCGGCCTCGGAGGTTCCCTTTTCGGTCGGTCAATGTCATAAAAACAACATTAACGCTTATTTAACAGTCAACTTTCTTTCTACCCGGACGCCATGTCACATACGTGATCGGCCGCTGGCGGTCGGGTCAGACTCTTGGCTAACGTCACGTCCCGTGTCTGAATGAGCACGGCTTCCTTCAGGGACGTATAGCACTGGAGAATTTCTCTTTGTGACTATTTTCATAATTATTATTCTACAATCATACATTTCCCGTGAACCTGTTACGTTCTAAAAAATTAATCCTGGCAATGTTGAATAAATTATATAAAGAATTGTTATATTGAATTGCTTTCTTAGTATTTTTGCATTCTGCATCAGCGCCATCTGCCCTTATAGGGCCAATAGAAATAAATCTTTATTTTATAAATAAACCTTAATTTATGCTCAGTCTTGGCTACAGTGTCACAAATGGTATTTAATGTCACAAATTATCTTTTACAAAAGTTTCTTGGATAGAAGCTTTAAAAAAATGGTTGTACCCATTTTATCCGTAAGGCCGGGGTTCCAAAATTTATTTTTCGATCCTAAAGACTAAAGACACGTTTTGTTTGATACCTGAGCTACTGCAACGGAGTCGTCAATGTAACGGGACGTAAGGCGTCGCGGTCCATTTGGTCGAAACTGCTCCGTTCGCAGGAAAGAACTATAGGCGGCACCACGAGCGGCAAAACACGCCGCAAAACTACAAAACATGCAGAAACATAAACGCGGATCGACGTTACAATGGCATTCTTCGAGGTTCGACGAGTTTATCTGATTTTGTGGTGATTTCTGGATATGTGGGGCACACTGGCATCGAGTCCGTATAGCGTCGCGGGAAGGTACAATGATCCTTTTAATATCAAACTACATTGACGCCATGACTTCGAAAGGCTTGCCCGAGAACTTGCGTACTTCCATTGTTGATCCAAACGGCGACCCTTGGTATGGCGTATCCAGGAAAATGATATTTTTATTGTGACAGTATACTTATTGGATTAAGATAAGCGCATATTTATTATCCTGTTAAGCTATTTTTGCTTTATGGATAGATGTGTATAATGTGTAATTACTTATACATGGCTAACCCCTCCTTCTTCTTAAGGTATTGCCATGCACCCTAATTTAGTGTTTATGAGCTCCAAGTTTCCATTTGAATCACTATTTCCTGAAACATTGGATTATTTGGATCTGATCTGGTATAACACACAGTTATTTACTTAAGAAATTATCGTTGTCACTTTAGAATAAACAGTTTCTATTTACTAATTGCTTATAACTTTTGGAAAAAGGTATATTTAATTTTAGAGCACATATTTGTAATAATAGAAATTTAATGTGAATGACAGTGTTTCCTGTTGATTCAGATATATTTATTTCGTTTTGTATTTATTTATTATGCTTATGTATCTTGGTTCCATGGAATGATTATATTATCTACTTAAGCTAATGGCATGGAATTAACTTTTGATTTATATGTATTATAGTTTCCATCTGAAGGATACGGCGCAACCAACTCAAGATACTGATATTACAAGTTCGTTAATACCACAAGGACATTTGTTAAAAGATGTCACCCAAAGTAAGAGTTTTATGAATTTCAAATCATTGGCCATTTAATTAAGGTACAATTGTTATAGCTTTCTGTTTCTATTTTTACTCTATTCTCTTAGGCAAAACAATGGACAAGCAATTGTCAGGAAAACAAGAACAGTCTGGGAGTTTGGATACTACGAAATTATTATCTGAGAATGATATTAAATGTGATCAAAATAATAAATCACAAAGCAATCATTTGGAAACCACCAAATCACTTCAAGAAATTTTTCCTTGGCTTATTAAATTCACCAAAATTATGTCTTCTGCAGTTGGTAGTAAAAGCTACCAGCTTTTGGAGCGGTTACTGTCCATTTATATAGAGTAAGCAGTTGTTAAATTTCATATTAATTTGCAGCAAGTTCTTCACTTTAATATGTTTTAGTCACAAACTTGTACTTGTATTTTACAGGAATGTATCAAAAGATGTAAATGCATGCTATTCTAAGCCTTATAGAGCAGCTAAATTGAAGAATCATATGAATAATACTCTTACATTTTTTCATTTCTACTGGCGAGACGTAAAAGAGGTACATTGTTCTCTCATTGTTTAATTTTTACCATATTCATGAAAAATAATATTAATCATAAATAAAAAATCTTTGTTCTCAGGGAGTTAGTGATCACCGTTCATATTTGGATAAGATGTCTGAAATTGTTGGATTGTATATGGATATGGAGCTCAAAGCATCCAAAAGGGGAAAAGATTCATGTCTTAAAGTTGCTGCAAAACTCCTCACTGCTCTGCACGTATTCTTAGGTATGATAAATATATATTTTCTGTCTTAGGCAATAGAAGTTACTAAATACAAATATAAGAAATATCAAAATAGCTTGCTAAAATAAGATAATTCATTTTAGAAAACTCGGAAGAACATATGTTCAAAGTATTGCTCAGAGCAAAATTCATCACAAAGAAGTACAGTGACATATGTGACCTTATTTTCGCGTATGTAAAAATAATTCCCTTATCAGTTAACTATAGTGGTAACATTCTAAATATGCATTTATCAAACAGGAAATGTTTTGCGAACGTATCAAAGACCGTAGAGCCAATGACGGACGTGACGTATGTTCGCTACTTGCTTGCTTTGAAGTTATGGAAAAAGATAAAGAAGGATCCTCGTGACAAAAAGAAGATCAACGAATTAGCCCTATCCAAATTGGGTCCGTTGGTACCCAACGTGGGCTCGGAGTTGGCGAAATTTATTCCGAAACCACCAAAGTGCCATAAAAGCCGAACATTATCTTTAATGCAACCGAACTCATTCGATTTGAGAAATGCGTGTGATAACTTTTTGTCATTTCAAGATAAGGATCTTATGTCCTTGTCAAAGGAACAGTCGAAGACAAAAACGATGGAGAATAACGTCGTATCCACTGCAGAGGTAACTTCCGTTATTTAATTATAATATATAATTAACTTGAAAGACTTGCAATTATTTCCCTTATAGTGATGTTTAAATGAGTAGAAGAAACATTTTTTATATATTCAAGGCCAGCATGTATTATGAGTATTCTTCATTTGTATATTTCTCTTTCAACAGAGAAACTCATATCAGCCGGTATCAATGGATCAGCAACAAACTCAGGTAGGAAGTGAGAATCATCCAAAAACCGTGACACTTTGTGAAACTCCAGCGAATGAAATACCTCTGGCTAAGAAGTCAGTGAAATTGAAGAAGTTCAAGCGATTAGTACCAAAGTTAAAACCTGGTGAGATTATACTGATCGACTTGATAATGGAAGAGGAAGAGAATAAAGAAACGAACGTGAGAAAAAAGAAAAAGAAAAAATGTAAGAAGAAGCCAGAGTGGTTAAGGGAAGGTAAAAAGAAACCAAAGGCAAAGAAGGAGGCTAACCTTTCAAAATCCGACAATTGGATAAATACACCGGATGCGAAACCTACTGAAGATCATGACGATAATCCATCCAATTCTATTTCCAAATACATGCCACTAGCCGAGAACGAAGTAAGAGAGAGTTGTGAAGGTAGTATGTTGACGAATAGCCAGTCTACCAAATCATTATGCAACAATGTCAAGAAAATCGCCGATGCCACAATGAATCTGCAACACGCAGACAAAGAGGAAAAAGATGTAATATCGCCGGAAGTATCTCTGTTAAGGGATAATGAAATGATTTTGAATTATACGAAAGGTCAGGTCAATAACGACTTGTTTTCTCAGGAAGAAAGCTCCGTAGAAGCAATAGCTTCACCCGCGTTGTGCCAAGACTGTAACCTAACCTCAGAGATTATAAAGCAAGATTCGCATTCAACTATAGATAATAGTACAATGAATAGTCTAGAAATATCCTATGATAACGTTCTCACGAATTCGTGTAATCGTCTTCAAGATTCCTTGAAAGATGTGAAGCGTATTAGCAGCAGCGATGAAAATATATCAAATAATACAGGAAAAACCAAACCCAAGTCGAATAAGGCTATCGATAAACAGGCTACTATTCCAAATAAAAGTGTAGAAGTAAATCTGTTGAGTTTTAATGGATTAACGCGCAATACGGAAGATATCAATGAATATAATTTAACAGTGACACAGGGGAAGAAACTGCAGGATATAGTAGATCATAGTACAACGGATAATGAATCAGCCTGTGATAAACATATAGTTAGCGAGTTCTATAATCTTGATAAATCTATGGACACCTCAAATTGTATTAGTGCATGTGATTTATTTGTGAAACCAAAAAGAGTATGGACCCAATTTTGGGACGTAATACCACCGGACTCATATCCAACAAGTTTGGATCGAGTTTTGACACAAAGTAAAACTGAAGAGCAGGACTGTCAAATAGTATCACCCGCTAAAAAACTGATAAAAGCATGCAGCAACCTGGAAATAAGCGATATGACTGGCATTCAAAAGCACTCGGTAACAGCAACGAGAAAAATGCGGATAAAAAAAATGTATGAAAACATGGAGGAGTGCGAATCGAAGAATGGTGACGATTTATCCAATTCGGAGGATATCTTCAAATCATCGTTAATTAATGATGCAGAAGCAGAAGAAATTAGGACTCCCAGCAGGAATGAAGTAGACGAGTTTGAGAATATTGATATACTGGATAGTATATTGCATGGAGATATGAGTCTACAGGATAAACAAGAAATCCTGGAAGATCCTACTTCGGCGATACTACCTTCACCTAATCAGGATAACTCGACTAATATATTCAATTGTATTACAGATTTTTTTGAACAAACAGAAGCAGAATTGCCCACGAAAAGAGAGAAAACGTCAATCTGCAGTTCAAATTCCGAATTCTCGACAGATTCATTGCCTGAGGGAAGCCTAGGTGCAACTGGCATATTAAACTCGTTACTTGACTTTGAATTAACCAGTATGGATTCTCCTCCCAATGACTTTATGTATTCAAACGTACAGACAGTAGATCCTCGTCTGATCAGAATACCGCCCAAAGATGAAAATCTTACCATTAACGACTCGAATGGTAGCATCGATCTCCTCGCGCATAAGGAACAGTTACTTATCGACTCCATTAATGGAAATGAAGCTTTTCCAAAGAAAACAAAGGATCCTGTATTCCTTGACGAAGACGATAATTTAAGTGGGAACGTGGACCTCGTAGAATTTGATCTGAATTCGGATAAGACAACTTTTGAGATATCCGTGCTACCAGAAAAAGAAACTGTAATACAATTATCTCAACATGAATTAGTAGAGGATTCAATAATTACTCCCATAATGCCATCAACATGTCAGTCTCCACTGTCAACTCATTCTGACAATGTAACGTCCGAGTTATCACGCACGTCCTTACCTAAATGTGTTGTTGAGCCAGCACATGGTTTTAACTCCATAGCCTTGACCGAGGCACCTTATTTATATTCCAAAGTGGACAACCTCAAAGAATTTGAATCTCCCACGGGTTTAATAAATCCATCTAACAACGAAATCGACACCTGTATAGATCTGCCAACAAGTCTTCTCACAGATTTTACTCCACCCCAAAGTGTCGATTCGCCAACGTCTCCATGCACCTACGTAACGTCGCCAGGATCAATTGAATCTTGTGCTGAACGGTCCTCTTTATGTAATCTCAAAGAGAGATCCTTACATTCCATGAAGGCAAAGCAAGAACAAGTTAATGATATAAAGAAAGATTTCATGGCAAAGACAGTTGGCCGTCCGAAGAGAGTTTGCAGGGAAAAAGTGAAACATGCAAAAGACACTCCAAAAGAAAGAAATTCAGAAGAAACTATAGAATCCCCAGTTACACAGATGACTGTAAAACGCTTAAGAAGACGAGAAGTTAAAGCTGATGCTCCATTAACACCTGTCAAACTATCTCATTGCCATGATGTATCGAATATCGTTTATCCACCGCAACCAGTATGTAAGCAATTAAAGCACATAGATTTACGTAAACTTAATGTGACTACTCAACAAAATAAGCAAGTGTTAATTAATCTAAATGGAAAGACTACTCCAGCGATAGTGTTCGAAAGGAGTCCGGAGAATAAAAAGTTCCTGCAGACTTTACAAGAGGATGTGTCCAGTCGTGGCAGTGTTCTGTACAAAGTAAGCTCAACTGTTAACACATCCTCAACAAGAAGTCAGCCGTACACAATCCATCCTAAATTGGGAGTCGCTGTTAAGCGAAATATTAGTCAACCGACTCAAACAATTATTAACACCAAAAGTGGAAATGTTCCTGAGATTCCAGAAGAGGTCTCCAGGATATCAAGAGCTAAATGGTCCATGCGTAACAACAAAGTTCATACAATCAAGTCTGCGAAGGAACAGACTGTCAGAAGATCTGTTTCATTAACTACGAGCGTCGAAGAGCCATCTGTGAAGAGAAGGAAGGTCACGTCGAAATTATTACCTCACTTAGAGACGGACAGAGTCATTTTTGCCGTGAATCAGCAAAAACCTCAAGGAAAAGAATCGAAAACCATTCAAAAAGGTAAATTCAGTAAAAAATATATCCTGGTCGCTTGGCTTTGGATTCTACTTTATATTGTCAATCTTACTTTTAATTCACATCTTGGATTTCTCCATCCTATGCTAGATTCAATCCACTATTTTTTTTGAACTATTTTTTATTAAAATGTAAATTCGATAACGGCAAGCGTACATGAATCACTACACGGAAGAGATGAGTACAACACTGGAAGATAAATCATCATTGAAGATCTGAATAATCACTCTGAAGATGGTTTCTTGACATTAATTCCGTACTTGCAAAAATTCTAGTCTCTTGTTGCAATTACGTTTGACATGAAAACAAAATTAATTTTCTTTATATAGTACATTCAATTAATTGACATTGTTATAATGACTATCATAGAAGATACAATACTGAGCATCCTGTTAAACAGTGAAGTACTTAATACTATACGTGCCTGAATCATATGCAAAGTTTTTTTGCATAGTAAATATATTATCACTGGAAGATCCTATGCAAAAGCAACTTCCATGTGAATTTATTCTATGGTTGTCAGCCATTTACGCTATATATAAAATACACAGAAAAGGTAAGAGTACGATTAAAGGATCTATCGGATAAATTTATAAAATAATTTCTTCGTCTACTAACAGAGCTCTAATTCAAATTTCTTTTTCCTTTTTCTCAACTGCAGGATTTGCGTGCAAAGACAAAACTAAAAGAACTATCGGTAAGTATATTAGTTATGAATCCTTCAAAATTCTTTAGCATTAACATAATTAACATCCTTAATCATAATTACAGTCTGATGGATAATTAATTCCCACAAGTGTCCATGAAACAGTGAACATGGTGTGAAACCAGTGAATACATAAAACAGACCAAATCAGCATACTAACCACGAATCATTGATCAACTATCATCATTATTCTCATCATCATCATCATCATGATCATCACTGGCACGTGGATGCCACTGTAAGAATCGTTAGTAATAATATATCATTAATCGTGGTCAATATTCGTTGTGGCAGCTGATTAAAAACTCTTCATCAGAGTTTCAAACACTCATTATTTTAATCGTCATCTCAACTGCCTTATTGAAAAATTCTTCGAATGAAAATTATTGTTTACACAAATATAATTAATGATTCAGCTGCAGATCAGAATATTGTCTCGATTTCCCTGTAGTTCCGCAGACAGCTTGTCGAATTTCGTTGTATTAATGGAAAAAAAAAGGAGATAGAAAAAAAGGAAAAAAGTATAAGAGATGTGATATATCTATATAACGTTGCCATTATTGTCAGAAACCACTGTGCGCTTGTTTCGCTGTCGTTAATATATGAGAACAATTCAAGTTGTCATTAGAGAAAGAGAGTTTCGTATGAAATAGAACAATGAATTTCATTTACTATCACATCACGATGATTTAAGTTATATTCACCTGGGGCTAACGTCGGATGGTACATTGTGATCGATCTTCTTAACGCGTATCACGAAGATTTGTTCGTTTGCAAACATCTTGTGGCATTAGTGGTTTTATTCAATGAATGTCTGTTAATTGTAAATAATGTATAAATACGATGAAATTGAGGACACGTATTATTACATAAGAGTATACTAGATTGTATAATATGAATGATCTCTTGGCAATTCATTTAACGCGCGAGGCAAATGTCTTTGCTGTAATTGCTCCATATAAATGTAAATAATTATTATCAATTTGTACAATAGTAGCACTTATACGTTTTTTGTTTTTTTTTTTTCTTGGAGATTACTTTCGTTTCTCCAGATCGGCTGAATCGTATTAATTTGTCTTACTGACGATTCCAAACAAAAATCATTCCATTAGAAGATACTGGATAGCTATAGTTATTATTTCCAAATAGATTGTAGTAGAATAACCAGCAGTGGTTGGTATTTTATTTCATTTTCTTTCTTTTTACAAAGACATCATTATATTGGTTAACATTAATATTGACTGTTGTACGTATCGGCAAATCGTTGCCTACTTCCGCGAAAATTTCTTTTTTAAGGATGAAAAACTATTTTATTAATTTTATATAAACATGTTATCAAAATCGAGTTCGCAATCGAATCGAGTAACCAGTTTAGTATTTTAATTTGAATTCGTTCAATGAACAGTTGACTCGCTGTTATAGATATTAAAGCCATAAACATGACTCGAAGCTATTTCTTCATTAAGTGGAAAAAACTGGAGTTCTGATCTATATAGACTGACCTTTTGATACCTCATATTTAGTTATTTATTATGAATTGGGCGATATCGCAGATTGCAAGATTCCATGTTGGATAATACACGTAAGAACGTATTTCGTACAAATTGTTTCTTTTCGGTATAAACAATTCTGTTTTTATTGATGTAACATCCGTTAATGTTCGCAACGGCTAAGTCATTTGCATTAGCGGATTACTGTCTAAAAGAAGTGTCCAACGATTTGTAGAATGATCATGTTGGTTTGTACGTAGCGGCCCTGTAGTGTTTTAAGGACAGGTTATGAGTACAAGTATTATTTAAGGCTTTACAATATTACAGATAAAAAATAGTAACGAAATAAGAACAACAAAAAAATGATCGTATATTACTATCAAAAGAGAATATACTATTATTATTTGCAACAACACTTGTGTATTTTATATAAGATTAGTCAAGAATATTTTATATAGCCCATCGCAAGATACTTTGTAAACTCGTGTAGAGTATATTATAACGGACTGTTCAGTTCAAACGTACACGTCAGTCATGTTGACAGCTGTCAAATACTGGCTTATATATTTTAACTGATCAGTCTTCTACATGTATAACGATACGTTTCCATTCACTTGACATTGACGTATGAAATTGTTAAGAAAGAAAGCAAGATACCACAGAGTATTTTACTTATAATCAATATCCACCGTGATTATACCATCACGTTATTATAACAGCAATTTCGAGTGGATGGATACGTAAGTTTAGACGGACACGTTGCCACAGAATAACTTATAAACATGCCGGACTCAAGTATTTACCTAACGGAATGTCGGCAATGTCCAAAATCCTGTAAAAGAAGCTCCACTCTTCCAATATCTTTCTGAACAGACCCTCGCGATATCTTCCATAGGAATTTCCTGTTTCTTACTGTATCAAGAAAGCCATACAAAAAAACCCCATGTAACTTCCATAAGCATTAACCAACCATTCAGTAACAGTAGACGTAAGTTTGTCAAACCCCTCTTTTGTAATACAATAGTACAAATACTAAATACGTAGCTGTATAAAATTCGTTTTTATTCCCTGTAGAACTAGCATGTACGCCGTCGTTAAATCCGGTCGTCACCTGGCCGTGACATAAGAGCGCGTCGATCACTTTGTAAAAGTAGCGCGTTGCTAAGAATTAAAAAAAATTATTCGGCTAAATAATCTAAGGATGATGATGTGTAATAATAATTAGCTAGATATATGCAACCGGACGTACAGGACTCAAACCAGGTGTCCTGATATGCATACATGGTCAAGTGATATCCTCAAACATTAATTAACGAAATTTGCTTGCCCATGCGTACTGGCGTTCGCTTGCTTAAGAAAAGAAAGAAAATTCACGATTTATAAAAATTCATGCACGACTATTTGTGTCGGAGGTGTGTGTGTGTGCGTGTCTGATGGAGTCACTGTATAAATTGTAATAATTACGGAGTAATGGCATTCATTGTGTCGAGGTAGCCAGGCGGTACTTAAATACCTGGGATCACCGTATTCATATTTTTACTTTTCCTTATTGTCACTATCGATATCATTATTTTAAAAATGTTCCTCTGGCCTGTTTTGGTTCGTGGTAGATTCCAAAGAAAATACTGCACGACTAACGGAAGCCTTACTCCACGCGTAGTACAGTGTCGATAGCGAAAGATAAACGTAAAATCATTCATTCCCATCCACACGGTTCGTCGACCTTTCGAATACTGATCAAATAAATATCGGATAATATAATTTTAATTGAAATCATGCGAGAAGTCGTATAGATGATATTTGTCTGCATATTGAAAAATTATAAAGTTCAACCGAGTTACCCTGGCCCTCCTCGTTTGCTCTTGAAAATTATCATCCAATCTCGATGGTATTGTTATTGTTTGTCGATTTATTATTTACTTGGCGTCAGATCGACGTATCGCTTATGCGCGAGCATCGACTGCGTCTAAGTCGATTAGATTTTTATTATGTGATTTATGCGTTTCGCGTAGGTACAAAGTATTCTAAGTGTCGCATTATATTTGTTTTACCCACAATGTACAACACTGAGACTGAAACAATAAATATGCAGTTTTCGATAAGGCGTATCTTATCATATATAGTATTACTTACCTTCCTCAATTTTGTCAGAGGTAGGATTAGGTAGAGGCGGAGGAGGTTTACGCGTGGGATATGGATGATGAACTACGTGAAGTTAAAAGAGAGACAATATTTAAAAAACTGTAATTATTATTAATCGTAGTAATATGATTATTGACAATGACGCGGCTATGTGCACATTAAAACACCTTATCTTTATCTTACAAGACCAGCTTCTCTTGTACACTATATACAGTAACTAAATATCATATTACTCATTTTGCATTATAATAAAACTATGTATATAATATTAAATTCATCATTGTTATTATTATTATCGTTATCGTTAATTATGTGTATGAAACAATTAAAAATTAACCAAATATTTATTATTTAAATCTGTACAATATAGGCTCTTAAAACTCTTTCTTATCACTGACAATGTACAGTACAGTGTAGGGTATGAAGTGTGGGTATTGGAAAGTGTTATACTCGATTGCATACATTAATTAGCTATTAATCCAACAAAAAAAAACAGTAGGGAAGTGCACAGACATGCGCGACCATCCAAAACAACTTGCTCGTATTCGATTTTGGACTTGCATGGATCGTCGAAAGTTTTACCATCAAAGGACAAGATAGAAATGTCTTTGCCGATAAAAATAAAGATTACGAATATCGTCCTCAGTCGGAGTTGGAAAAAGAAAATGGATGAAAAGTAGCAATCCAGTGATAAGTATAAATTAATCGATGAAAGAAAATGACTTTTTTTTCTCGGAACAGATGAAGAATTACAGAATTGTACGAAAGAACAAGTATCAAATGAATTAATTATTCCATTGAAACTTATGTTTTTAAACAAAAAGAAGTATCGTTTCGCGCGCGTCAAACTAATGAGATAAGTCTTTCGGCGCCATGGTGCGTCGTCCAATAAAAAAGCGCGCTAGAACGCCGCCTACAATAACAACAGAAACAAAGTTTGGAAGAGTGAGACCGTACAATTACACAGCTGTCGTATTAAATCTTCATACCGATGACGAATTAGTGATAAGTGAAGATTTCGCGGGATACAAATATATACAAACATATCGACAGGTCGTTCCCTGTGTATCGCCATTCCGTCCTATTATCCTTATTCCCTTCTTCCATTCGTTAACGCGCAGACCGTGTCGTGAGACGTAAAGGTGATAAAGTATCTAAAAGTCTAATTTTTCAAAAAGAAAAACTGTTGCAGCCTAAACGACACCACGTCACCTTAAAAAGTTATAAATTACGCTCCGTCAGAGTGTCTCTAATTCCGTTATAACTGTACACGATTTATTGATATATACTTCAGCTAGTGTATTGCTTATGTCGCAAGCTACGATATTCCCATATTTTTGTATTTATTTATTTTCTTCGTTTCCTCCCTCAAAGAATCGTCATGTGTCGTCTATCATGTAACCCGCAACGATACCACCTAGGCGCGAATGTCCTCCTGATTTTTCGTTATACGGGACTTGCTGTGTACTTCGCGTGGACATTTTTAATGTGTATTCGCCATTGCTCTGCTTTCACGGAACGTAAACACGCGATTTCATATGAGGCTTCAATTGTGTCGTGCAATACCGGCAATGTATCTCGCGACTCGTCTAGGCACTACAGTTCTCGATAGAAGATTTCTCACAAAGGGATAATAACGATGCGACTGCGTCTTGCAATCGACTGCACTGGACTTTTGAATCGGTTTGACCTTCGATAAGTCGATAAGAATCGATACAGATACAAGAAAGGATAACTGACGGTATTAGGAAGTATAAACGAGGTGAATGCATCAACGTGCACGTGCACGAGTTACCTGGGGACGCACGGACGATGCCTTAAAGTTATTGCACTAATCTGATTGGTAAAAAAAGAAATACCTTAAAGGATTAGTGTTGTGCATGCAAACTCGCTTGTCCTTTTTGTCTAGCCTCACGACATACGAAAGTTCAATAAAAAGCTTACTCGAGATTTTTGGTCTCACGCACTTTCTACAAGTCGACATACGCGTTCATTCAGCGAGCATTAATGATTCTCTTATAGTTTCCTTTGTCTTTGACCTTCTTCTTTTTGTTCGCCTTAAAAGAACGAAAAAAATCCTGGACGTCGCGACGCCCAAAATTTTTGCACCCGCTTAGCTAGTAACACCGGTATGATAGTAATGGCACTACCGTCTCTCATCTTGGATGAACCGTGAGTATTTTTTTTGATACGCTGATTAAAATATTAAAAAAAGGATTAGAGGCTTCTCAAAGAATTAACGAAGCTCATCAGACGTCTGAGAGAGTAACTGCACGGGATGGGATATCAGGGTGAGTGAGGATGAATCGCAAAGGGTGGACGTTTTCGGGGCCGCCAATTTTCGTAAATAAATAATATTGTTTGTATAGCTGACGTCATAAATAAATATATGCTACACACGGCAGAGATACGAAAGTTCGCGAAATGAGTTAAAAAAAAATGAAAATAAAGAGGAAGAAGACAATTAATAACTAGGTTAACTAAATATAAAATCTATGCCTTTCATATAGATTACACGGTAGCTGCAACTATACATAAAAAAGTGATACAAAAAAATTTCAAAACTTAATTTTAATGACTCGGTAAGGCGGATTTTGTTATCTCATACACGCGCAAGTGTCGCGCTCGTATACCTTATCATTATTTTTTTTTTTCTTCGACAAGGCGCGACGCGATCGTTCATTCGTATTTTCTCATGCGATTCGCGAGAAGCACGTCGTAATTATCTGCGTGGTCATTAGAAACGGAACGAAAACGAAGAAGAATAAAGAAGAGAGATAAAATAACAAGAGAAGGAGCGAAGGATAACGATTAACTCGTAATTCTCACGGTTGTGGATGTGATAGTCTCATTCTTTTTTAAATAAAGCGACGGCCTAGATTTCCCTACGAGTTAAAAAATAAAAAATAAAAGAAAACTGTCTTCTGTTCGATTATTCACTTCACGGTTAATATATCTTTTTTTTTACGCTAATTAATAGTCTTCGGAAATATATTTATAGTGTTTTTATTAAAATTTATTATATCTAATGTTTAAAAATCACGATTTAAGCAGTGATTTATGAAGAATATTTGTACAGGGTAATTTTTAAGTTATGGCGTCTGCTAAGGTATCGATCGTTACTTGAGCAGATTCAATGTATCTTTTTTTCTCCACGTAATCATACTTCAGCCTCACCGTCATCCTTCTGATTCCTTCGTCTCTCTCCCTCTTCCTTTTTTTACACGATTTTATGGAAAGTATCCCGACCAAATCCGCTATCCGCGAAACAGTCCGCATTGGTCATTTGAGAAATAATATGGGCTCCTCCCCATTTTTTTACATATACTTTCTGTTGGCTGAATAAAAGCGATTTCCAAGAGAACGTCCCAATAAATTAGTACACGGAGACAATTCGTTACTAGCTAAGCCTTTCTTGCACAACGACTAAAATCTAAATAGAACGTATTTGCACCAACAGTTCTTGATTATCCTAAGTCGGCTAACGATTATCCTTTTTACAATTTCATTTTATACAATCGAATGCGTTCTGCCTTGAAACGAAGAAATTCGATTCTATCTCTGTTGAAAATAGACAAAAACACAACGGCCATATCTTTCTAAGACTTGGGCATAGCCGGGCTTTTGTCATTTTCCTCGAAATTTCATATGTGAAAAAGAAAGACAATCAGTGAAAATGAAAGGTATGCGATCTTAGTCAGGTCCCTTTTCGAAGATGCCAGTAAGCAGTAACGAGAACTGCGTACAGAATGCGTCCCGTCGTTTATAGCACTGAGAACATACTGTGTTTTTTGTGCGGTATGTGCTTGTCATCGCGAATTCTCAACTGTAACTTGCAATTAAAAGATGATAGGAGAATAGCCATGGCCCTTTCTGAAATGACCAATTCGCTGGTAAAGTAATTATTCGTTAACGAAAGACACCTTAACGAACCACCAGTACCTCACATCTGAAATGCACATGCTAATAATTATGGTGAATTTTTGGGCACTTTGTGACATTTCACTTCACCCTCAGATCATTTACATACATTAATAATATATATTACACAAAACATTTCTAGTGAGTCTCTGTCTCAACATTTAATATTATATATATATACGTATACGTATAAGCAACACATAACACGTTCATTACTCTCAAAGTCAGGCGGGCGCGTATGTACACGCATATACGTATACGCATACGTATCTTCTATTAAGAATCATTAATTACTGTATTATACAATTATCATTTATTATCACCTAACTTGGCATCCTTGTGGGAGCGGTGCAGGCGGACAACCTGGCGAATTGTGAGCAGTAGGTTGAGGCAGCAGGGGGCTATCGTCCTCTTTGGAAGATTGCTTTTCCGAAAGTTCCTCTGTCTTCGTAACGGCGTCTTGTTGCTGTTGTTCTTGTTCGGATGAGGCTAACGTTTTCGTTTGCAATTGTGCCTGTGATTGTAACTCCTTGGGAGCGGCTAACGAGATAGAGTTCACCGTCGCACTGTCGTCACTTGCACTACTACTTGCCACCGGAGCTTTCAGTTCATAACCTTTCTGACATCTTGTTAATTTTAATCGTATAGGAGTGACTTTCGCGGAGCGTACATTTGTCAGAGAAGTGGCACCAGAGTTTGGATCCGTCGGCAGCTTTTCGTTAATACTACTGTCCATAGGATACGCCACGTCCTCCTTGGAAGGTTCCGGTGGAGGAGGTCCAACACGACTCTCCTTGTTATCATTTGCATGTTCAGCACTAGCATGATGTTGATCCCGATTATCCTCTAAATTGGCAGATTTTGAGGTTATCACTTCATTGGGCATATCGTTCACTGTGGAATTATTACCTTTACCAAGGCGTATGATTAGTTTAGGAGGTGCTGGACCATCCTCGAGAATTTGTACATGAGCCTCCTTCTTACTCTGCCTCTTTTTTCTCTTGCCGTTCTTATCCTTTTTACTCTTAACCTTAGTCTTCTCGTCGTTATCAAAACCAGCCATGATCATACGACGATACTTCATACTCTCACGCCTTAGTTCTTCTATACTTGGTTTACTGGGAATACTGCTCAGCCGTTTCTTCGGTGGTCTTATTCTGCTTCTGTCATCTTGCACGTTGCCCGTTTCCTGGCCCATTATACTGTTACCGATCTTGATCTTAAGTTTTGGTGGTCCGCTGTTCGTCACACTCGTGGCTGAGGGTCTTGTTTGTCTACCTCTTCTACGATCAATGTTACTCACGCTTACACCTCGTCTTCTGTCCGATATACCTTCCTCGTCCTGTATATCGAGGAAGCTACCTCTTTCCTTTCTACGTTTCTTCTCCATATTAGCATCCACCACGGCTTTGTAGTCCTCCCTAGTCGGTATGCTTGTCATGGAGGCTACGGCTTTGGGAATAGTGATAACAGTCCTATTGATAGGTGGTACAGTAATAGGAGCAGATGTAACATTACCACAGCTAGGATCATCCATATTCATATCCTGCGAGCAATACTGTCGGAGTAATTCCTTCTTGCGCATTCGACGAAGATTCGATGTACCGGAAGCTACAGAAGCACTCGTTGCTGCAGGTGTAATGATAACAGGTGCTTGCTGTGCTAACGGTGGCACAGAGGAGGCTGGTACGTAATTTGCATCGAGGAAAGGACCTTTAATCTTGACCTTGAGCTGATTACGTGAATCCGTAAGGGAGACCTTACTGGGTTCGACATTTGACAAGGGAGCTTCCACCGTAGGATTGTTCGAATTTGGCTCTGAACATGGATCCGGTTGCTGTTTACTTGCTATCAAGGCAGAGTGTAACTCTTTCTCAAGATCCTCCTCGATGTCCGGTAGTGATTGGTCGGCTGAGCCACTTGCAAAAGCACCCAGTAAATGATTGGGGTAGGACTGAGCGTGTAGCGACGAAGTTTGCGCTTCAACGGTCGAATTGTATGTTCTCATGTCAACAGGTCCTGGAAGCAAGGGTAGTACGGTATCGGTAAATGTCTGGCCAGCATTGGACTCGGTTTCCACAACGGCTGAGCCGTCATGCTGCACTGGCGACGAGAGCCTCTTGTCGTCGCTGTACTTTTTATGCAAGGTAGGACTAGACAAATGGGATTGAATGCCTTCGTTCATCATACTCAAACCTTCACGCTTCTCGTTGACGTCAGTCGACTTCTTCCTCTCCCTCATGGTGCGTAGGTCGGCGATGTTCGTCTCATTAGCGGAATCGTCATCAGAGTCGAAGTCATACACAGTTCCCACTAGCTTGTTTTGTATGGAATCGTCACTGTGAATAGTATTTGCTATCGTGGATACGAGAGAGACTGAATTGTTTTGACTGCTTCTTCCTCGACCTCGGCCACGTCCTCGCCCACGACCTCTATATCCTGCTTGTTGAGAACTCTTAGAACTTCTACCTCTACCACGCGACGTTGGTACGGATTTGGTACTCTCCTGACGTGGTGACTTTCCTGGGGATTTACCCTGAAGCGACGTTACCCTGGCTGATGTTCTTGTTGGCTTCGATGGTGACTTTTTGCCGGATTGTGGTGCTTTACTCTCTGTGAGCATCTCTTGGAGATTTTCAACGACAGAGTCCATTTGTGTTTCGGGCATGTTGTTTAGGAATCCCATAGGCAATGCTGGAGAATTCACTTGCTGTTGAAGTTCCTGAGTGTGCTCTTGTTCTTGTGCCAGAGGTGGCTGTGGTGGAGGTGTAGGAATCTTTGTAGGCGACACCATGGCTGCCGTGAATGCCATATTATGAGAGGATGACGTAAACGCAGCTGTGCATGGTGAAGCTTGCATGTTCAATGAATCGTCCAGCGGTTTAGGAACAGGTGGTAACAGAGACTGTGGCGTTGGAAAAGGTGTGCCAAATTGTGGCGGAAACATGGCCGTTCCTGGTGATGGATAAGGTAAAGGTGCAGCGCAGGATTGTGGCGGAAATAAAGAGACAGGACCTGTATAGGAACTGGATTCGGAGTACGAGTGGTAAGGACCTGCATCCATGGAACAAGGGGGAAACGGAAGTGGTGCGATGTTCTTATAGGGTGGCATCGCTGTATGATCCTCGGCCGAGGATGCCGACGTGATGGAAGACGACGTCGATCTTCGCGACGGTAACACTTGGCTCTCAGCCCATCGCGTATCTTGGCGCGAATTATTCAAATCATTGTAAGGTGAACCACTTTGGGTATAATCCTGTCGCATATCAGAAGAGATCTCTTCCTTTTCCAAAACACGATCCATCTCATTTCCTTGATCTTCTTCAGGATTTGGTAATCCTATGAGATGTCTATTCACCATCTCCATCGGTGTTATTTCATCGACTATCTGACTCGCCAGAGGTCCCACTTGCTGATCCATCATTGGGACGGATTGCACTCGTGGCTCGGAATGGGGATCAATGTGCTGAGTGGGTCTTATGATTGGATGTGATTGTTGCAGAAGTTGATACTGATCTTGCATACTCATATTGAGTTGAGAATGGACCAGATTCTCGTTGTTACTCTCTGAGATAACGGCACTGATATCATTCGCAAACTGATGAGGAGCATATCGATGATTTTGACTGTCCATCAATGTGTTCAGGTGCACATCATTTGGATTGAAATTTTCTATACTAGGTGGTACCCATCTCTCATCAGCTTCGGCCCTGTCTAACTTCTCACGTTCAGCCACAGTAACTTTACCAGTCTCCAGATCCTCGTTACTATACGGTACGTAACTCTCGCTATTATTTGGATAACAGGTCTTCTGCTTGTCCTCGACACTGTGATTCTTGCAGCTTAGATCTTCTGATATTTGAGCGATATCATTGTTACCCTTGGTTTCAGCTGGTGGTGCACTTTCTGATTCTAATATCTTAACTTCCTTTTCCGGTACAGGCTGCTCCATTGGTTTAGCAATTGGAACTTCCTCTTTCTTGATCTCATCCTCAGTCGCCACGGACTCATGTTCAAACTGACTGGAATTTGATTTTTTCGACAGTTCCATACGAAGTTTTTCTACTAGATGAAGAGTTTCACGCGCACTATCCTCTTTCGAATCTTCCTTGAACCAGAGTTCATTATTAAATGAGAAGGTTAACGGTGCTGCACGTTCCTCTGCGTCGCGTGGTATACTAAAACCATCATCATTGACCATATCATCTGCTAATATGTCTTGGTCGAAGTCAAATAGCTCTGAGACACTTTGATCCTTGCTACCATGTTGCGGTGAAAATATGGACCGATTAATAGACTTTCTTCGTTTTTGACATTCTTTCTCAGAAATCTCATTTAATGTTAGCTTATCAGGAACTGGTTTCGCGAGAAGATTATCAACAGTTTCTTTAGGGACTGTGTCAGGAACCGTGGTAGTTTCACAACCGTCAATGACAGGAAGTACTTCGATCTTCTGATCATTTTGCTTCTTCCTCTCCGTGGATCGATCGGGTACAGTATCCTCAGTATCTTTCTTGATCTTTTCATCCGCTGTAACAGCCTTACTAACGACGAAGACATTATCCTCACTGGTATGATTCTTACGATCTTCACTCTTCACTGTATCGTTACCCATTCCCTTAGCTTGAAGCGACTCCTTCTGGACGGGTTCTTCATTGAAGTGTTCCTTCTCCATCTTTATGTCCATACTCTTAGCCTTCGACAACTTGTCAAGGTGTTCTCGTTTCTCAAGAAGTTTGTCCAAGCCTTTTGATGACTTCTTAGGACTGTCTCTCTCAGCACGTCGTTGCTTCATCTCTTCCTCTAGCGTGTTTATTGAGTTCTTACTGCTGCTCTTCTTAAACTTCTTGTCGTCAAGCTTAGGTAGACTCTCAACATTGAATGGTTTAGCCGGTTCCGTTTCAAGAATCTTGACCTCGTCCTTACTGCTGCTGTCTTTCTCAGTTTCTTTCGCCACCTTCTCGTTCACCCTCTTCTCCACTTTCTTGAGCGAAGCCGCATCCTTACTGCTCTTCTCTTCCTTTTGGGGTGTCTCGCTTGATTTTCGTTTTCGAGCTTCAGGCTTTCCTCTTGCCGCACTACCGGTTTCGTCTTTGCTTTTGGTAGTTGGCTGCTGTGATTGTTTAGGAGCCTGATTTGATTTCTTTGCGGACTTGGGCCCAGAAGTATTTCGTGACCCATCATTATCTCGAGACCCACTAACTGAACAGCTTTGGTTAGATGATTGTTGTTGATGTGTTGGTGATGGAGAACGTCGCAATTGTTGTTGTTGTTGTTGCTGCTGCTGCTGGTGTGATGGTGATTGCAATGATACTGACTTCTTGAATGAATCTCTTTGATCGGTCTTCTTACTGGATTGATGCTGATGCTCTTTGGACACTGAGGCTCTACCTGATTCTTCTCTCTCAATAGACGGCGGCTGAAACTCGGGTCCATGCCGCCCGTCGGAAGTTTTAAGCTTCTTATCGGGCAGCTTCTTGAGTTTCCGCCCCGCCGACTTATCCGCATCCATCCTCTCGACAGTCTTGTTCACCTGTCTCCTATTCACAGTCTTATTCTTCGATTGATTGCCGGTATCACTTTCCGACGAGGTAGTCGACGAGATGGCCAATTCCTTGGCGGCACTCGGAGTCTGCTGGGTGGAACTCTTGCCCTCATCGGAGTCGCTGCTACTCTCTGAGGAACTGCTGCAGCTACTGCTGCTACTGGAGTCGCTGTTGCTGGATAGCGTTGATGGTGGTTTGCTTTCCTGAAGCTTCTTCGGCTTCTTCGGGATCTCTTCTTTCTTCGGCGACTCCTCTTTCTTAGGCTCCTTCTTCCTGACGCACTCTGGAGATTCCTTCTTTGTTTTTATCTCGGGAATGTCTGGCTCTGGCTGTGCAGCCTTCGTTCCCATACCGCTCTTAATGTGCTCGGCTGCTTTTTTAGCAGCCTGCCGTTGTGGTACATAGGCAAGGATCTCCGTACCGTCGCCGAACTCCTTGTCGAAATCGTAAATATCGTTGTTCTTGGAATCCTTCGACAATTTGCTGTCCTTTTGTTTCTTCGTCGATGATTTCTCCTTGTGGGGTTTAGGGGGTTTCGTCTCCTCCGTGGGCGATTTAACAAATTCTGGTGATTCTATCGCGCTATCTTTCTTACTTTGAGAACGCTGCATGATCTCGGAAGCCTTCTTCGCGGCTTGTCTCTGAGGCACTATGAGAGCAGACGGTATGTAATCCTTCTTCTTCGAAGACTTCACGTTCTCTTTGTTCTTCGAGGCTTCGTCCACGAAATGATCCTGTCGCGTGTCCTTGTTAGCAAAACTCTTCTGTGAATTCTTGGAAATATCCGCCGCTGAGAATTGCTTGACAGCGGCCTTTGTTATAAGTACAACCGAGTGGGAAGCATGCTCCTGAGAATCAGAATCAGTGTCCGAGTAAATATCAGCAGCAGCCGAAGGTCCAAGACGGGATGACGTCGTCGTGCTTCGAGGTAACAATTCGTCACTGTCGCTGCCTGATGCACTGCCCAGTTCACGCTCCATGTGTTGCAATGTACGCGATCTAGTGCCGGTAGTGTCCAATTTATCACTTTCACTGCTCTCGCGTAACGTTGCACGAGGCCGATCCGGAGCACTGGCTTTCTTCGTTTTACGTCGACCCGTTTTCGACTTGGGGGAAGCGGACTCGTCCTCGGTGCTGGATTCGGTGTCTAGATCGAGGTTCTTCGACTTAGTGGAGCTCTTACTTGGCGATTTGACGGTTGGCTTAGCAGTGTCGGTTTCGCTACTGCTCATGGAGGATAAATCGCTACCATATAGACTTCTCGTCTTTACGGAGCCATTGAAGTAAAGTTTCTGTTTCGAAGCGCCGTTGAAGTCTGGCTGAACCTTCTTTTCGTCGCTCGAGACAGGCGTAGGGGACTTCATGCCCGCGATCCTCGCCACTATCGTGTCGAAATCGCGAGTGTGATCTTCGGAATCGGGATGAGAATAAAGCCGGTCGTATATCGAGGGTCCATGATTTGCCTCGGCTACGGCGGCTGCTGCAGCGGGGGGAAGCGGCGGTCCGGACATAACCAAAGCCTGCTTGTGGAAGGTTTGCTCGCGCAGTCTCAGGAACGTACGACATAGTTTCTCCCTTCTGCCAACCATGTAGCAAAGGTTTCTCACGCGTTCCAAATCCTGACGTAGCTGGACGAACGTACGCATCTTTTCCAGATCAGCTGCTTGACCTTGTGCACGTGCTCCAGCACCCGAGAGTTCGCCACAACGTGGTGCTAACAGAGGTTTGTTGTGCCCAGCCTGCAACGAAACGGTTGTCGCATTAGGGAACTAGTAAAATACAAGAGTGGTTCTCGAGGTATTGACATTTCAGGAAACTTACTCTTCTCTTCAGCTTCCAGTAATTATAAATATAGACAATGCCATCAGGATCAATATCCAGTTGTTGGGATGTAATATCCTTCAAACTGACGTGTTTATCGAACTCAGCTTCGATTTCTTGTAGTCTAAGATTTAAGAAAAATACTGTTAGCGCCACTCGTCCATAATTTTTAATGAAAATTCTTATAAATAAAACACTATCTAACTTACTTGGCTGCACGCGCTTGATTTTTCTCTTCAGATGTCATGTCTTTGCGTTTTCTCCTTCTTGACTCTCCATCCTCGGAATCCGAACCGCCTTTACCCCCGCTACCACCCACACCTCCTCCAACGCCGACCTTATCTTTAGTATTTGTTCTACTATGCTTCTGACAGTACGACTGCAAAGAAGATTTTCATAGTATTCCGCTATCCCCAATATCCTGTCTTCTAATCTCCCAAAATTCTTTCAGTTTCATAAACGTAACATCTTCGGAAACTCACCCTTAGTTTCACACCATCGTCAGCCATCTCATCCTCTATAATAGCCTTCATCTCGAGACCATGCTTAAAAGCGCAGGTTACGTGATACGCCGTTTTGCAGGTTTTTATACTGCATTGAATACAGGCACCCACGCGTTCACGGCATAGCACGCATATTAGCGCCCATCGGCTTTGCTGTAAGCATTGAAATCACTGCTTCATACGAGAATCACGTATTCGTTACATCACACATTTTTCCTAATGCGCTGTAAGCTCACAGCGTTATCGACTATTGATTATCAAAGATACAATCAGCTATGAAAATGATAAAGCACCTCGAGTAAAGTCTTTGAAATTAATTTGATAGATCTATTTGCGAAATTCTCATGTGTAATTTTAAACTGGTGTGTCCGATGCGTCTCTTCATTTACCTTGAATATTTTCGACGTGCAAGAATACTTATTAATGAGAGAATACAATTTTTTAAGCCCCTTCTAAGCTGTTTTATTTACCGGAATACTGGAAATCTTCGTGATCGGCTCCATCCGTTCTACACAGCCGATACTAACTTCGGGAATCCAGAGAGCACAGGAAACGTGGGCCCATTTCTGACCGCTGCGCGTACACTTCATTGCACCTCCCTTATTAGGGCATAATACACAATCGGGACGTTGACTTAGCGAACAAGTCCTGCACAACCATGAGCCATCGGGTATCGACGTGATGCCGTAGCACGCTTGATGTACACAAATGTTGCAGCAATCGCAGAATACCATCTCGTTACCCTCTTCGGAATCAGGCTGGAGAAAAAGAAAAAATAAGTAGATCGAATACTCGGATAGTCACGTGGCAATATCAGTTTATTGATAGTTATTCGATTTAGTGGAACATTTCGGAGGACAAACTTTTTCGTATGACACTTTTGATCTTCTGTGCTTACGTAATCAAAGTCGAATTATTACGTAAGCCGCGAAAACATAGACAAAAGAATAACTAAAGCAAGTAATCGGTTCGACATTTTCTACTGCCTGCAGTTTCATTGGAGAATTGTAATTATGTCAATCAAAGTTTCATTCAAGGATAAAAATACTCACGGATCTGCAGACGTCGCAGATGACATTTTCGTCGTACTCAATGCCAAGACCTTCTTCATTTTTCACAATCGTCTGTATCCTCTCCCAGCAGCGAACCTCTAACTCCTCTATTACCCGCTCAAGTTGCGACTCTGATACCGGCGCCTGACCCGCCTGTAAAACATTGACATACAGCATCCCTTAGAAATGACTTTTCCACCGTTCTTGAAAAGCACATTGTACTAGTGTTTTCGTTGTTAATTGTAACATAGATACGAAACGTATTAAATATTATTGTATCAACAAATACGTGCTCGATTAGATTACTAATATATTTAAAATTACCTGTGCTCTCTCTCCGTTCAGTACATCGAGCCAAGCGATATCAGTGTCGTCAAGGTCGTAAGCGCATGCCTTTTCAGCACGTCCAGGGGTGGTGCTCAAGTGATGATCCTCAGGACTGAAGTAATCATCTCGTGATATTCTTATAAACTTTTTGGGCCTGTAAAATTATGATCACATGTACTGTAGGACTATCTACTTTATTACTGGTTCCTGAAAGTGATTTAGGAGGCTGAATGTTAAGGGTACTCACAATTTGAATTCGCCGTGTGACTTATTCAAAGGTGAGGTTTGAGTGACGGTGACCGTTGGTTCCGGCAATGAGTCCGGATTGACAGGAACTTGAACACCCCTCTCCCATTCCTGCTTCCACTGATCAGTTATCACCCAGTACTCGTTAGGGCTTAGTGGTTCGCTGTCGGGTAACTTCATGGCGCTGATCAGGTCTTTGCGAAAGAGTTCGGCCGGCGCCTCTGTCGCCGACCGGTTGTATATACTGGATATCTTGATGTCGCTGAGAGGCCGGGGGGTCCAGGATGCCCCCCCTTGACTGGACGACGCCATCGTTTCCTCCTCCTCAGAGGGCCCCAGGGTCGCCGCCGATGTCGATAAACCTGCGGCTGCTGGGCCCAATCTGCATTTGCGCCTTTTAATCGCGCCCGGGCAAGACGCCAAGTCATTGTCGCTTCGATTGATTCTCTTTCCTCGTTGTGCCATTCTACTAGACCGCGTTAGCTAGTGGTACGTGGCACATGCAGGTGAGCTGCGCGCACCCTGAAAGCATTTTAAATCTCAGCCAGGAAGTCCTCATTAAAAACTGCGCTCCTGGTTAACAGGTAAATTCTCAGGAATACTCACTACATAGCTGACCATATATCTATTATCTGGAAATCGAATTTCCCTTAGAACTGAAACAGAAATATGTAAATGGTTAATTATTAGATAGTACTCTGCATAAAAATAATAAATTAAGAGGCTCTGTTGGTTATACTGATCGTGAGGGCTTTAAAGAGTGAGAACTTATTCATCGCTGTTAACCAATATAACTAAAATCCGAAAAAATATTGCTCGAATATGTTGTATGTGTCAGGGGGTTATACTAGACAACTGTGTTACTATATGCAAGAAATGTGTAAAATACACTGCTGTTAATAAACTTGATACTTGTATATGGTAATTTGAAATATATAAGAGAAAGCACTATTTAAAGATAATATTTGTTATGTTATGATAATTAAATGTATACCATGACTGTTATACAGAAAAAAAAAGTAATTACTTTTACATTTGGCGTGCATAATAGTCAACATGTTAGTATTAATAGTATAAAAAATATATATATACTTTAGGTATATAAAATATTCATAGTTATCAAAAATAAAACAATACAAATTTCAGATAGATGCACGAAGTGCATAAGAATAGTATATACAAGAAACAGATTACAATGAAAATAAATGATCATACACTCATAACGCTGAGAAAGTTCAAAGATTTAAAAACAATTCAAGTAAAATATTAAACATAGCATAATAGTTTCTACAGACTTGATATTAGTTATATAAATAAATTTGAACAGAAATCACCAATTTCTATGATGAATAGAAAAACTAAAGCTATTTATGCAGTTCAGCTCACGAAACAAACAAAATATATCAATATGTTGGAATCTTTTAAATAAAGCGATACATGCTATGTGAGAATAAAAACATAGTAAAATTATATTAAATATACTAGTACAACAAAAGTATCTCAAAGAAGAGCATTAAAAACAGCATATTTACAACATTTTACACGTGGAAGTAGTATTTCAACGATCCTTATATCCCACGTACGCAAAGGAAGCGTAGTATTTAGCAACAGGATAATGTCAAGTGAATGAAACTTTAAGATGCACTTGGTGAATGAAGTATTTCAATTAATTGCAAGAATATCACCCCGAAAAGAGAATGAATATAATCGCGCACAGCCAGTTTGACGAAGTAAAGTGTGACTTGAAGACCCACTAATCTCATCTCGGTACCATTCTCAGGTAATGAGAAAAATCACGAAAAACCAAATCTGGTCACTGTATCGCGTGTCTTATGATAGCTAAACAATCCCGAAGCCGTTGGTTCGGATAAAATTGTTGTTCCTGGCTGAGCACAATCCCACTCCTGTCTTGGCTGAAGAAAGAAATGAGGTTATAAAAAAGGCATTTCCACGAGGAAATTAGGGTTGCGCGAGTGTTCACCACTAACTAGGGAGTCGTTTGCGCGTTTACAAGGATCCGGATGATGCTGGACAGGCCAGGAAAGTCGCGGAACTTAGTAAAATCGTGAAAGGTTGCTCCCATCCTAGAGATCATGTAAACATTGACACGGAGTTATCGAGTGCGGCGAAGCCGTGGCTGCCGCGAAAAGTCTCTCACTCACTGCACTGGTCGTGGCTGGGGCGCACCGGAGGCGACATTAGGTCGCATGATAGACGAGAAAGAATGGATAACGGTGTGCTCGCACGAAGAAAATGCTCAGGGATCCATTACGCTGCTGTGGTGCTGCTCCTGGTGCTGCTGCTGTGCTGCCCAACAACATTGACAATACAGATGGCAGCACGGGTTGCGCGCAGTTCACACAAGTCTCCACACACACTCCGAAAAGCATTAAATAGCTTATTATTGATCTATTAGCCGAATATACTTTCGCGCGCACTTGGCACACGTGATTTCATAAAATCGTAGAGGAGCAGAGCGGCAGGGTGAGCGAGCTTCGCTGCCTTTAGATCTTTCGTACGGCGGCAGGTTCCGCGATGGATAAGTGCGTACGCCTCTGTCACAGCAGCCTAACCAACATGTCCTCATTAGCGATTCCAGTAACATATAGCCAGTTCGTACTCACTCTGCGACGCTCCTACGTCCCCTGGCTCGCTTTCAAAAATTACCCGTGCGACCGTGCTCGACCGCATTCGATCTCGAAACGCACCGAATCGATAATATATTTACATAAAAGTGGATACTGGCGTTTGGCGCCATCATGCCTGAAAAAATAACTGTGAAGTACGGTGTCACGTGACCGTACCAACGAGATCTCGCGATTCGTCTTCACGGATTATAGATCACTCTGAGATCGGAGGTCAACAGGTACGCGCGTCCTCTACGCCCCCTCTTGGCGAGCTCCTACGTTTTTATGCCTTCACCAGACAAACCGGGAGCGTCTCCATGGAAATCGCATCGGCGACACTGCCCTGCCAGCTGAGACAAACGAACTTGTGAACCGACACGCAATTTGCATATGTCAGCTTGTTTTCTCCTCTACCGTCTTCTACTTCTTCGCTTGCCCGGAATTGCGCGAATTCCAAGAATGCCAATGGCATGCGTGTTTTGACTCACCAAACGCAATATTAATAAAAACCTGATTGTTCGATCAATATTCTTAAATTAATAATATAACCGACAATCCTAATGGTGGTGCAATTATAAAAGAATATTACTTTAACGAAGATGTGACGGATGACTATTTGACGTCGGTGTGAAAATTCGCATGAGCGTTTCCTCCCTACAATTCATTGGAGGCATTTAGTACCTCATAGTACTGGCTGGAATTTGAATACTTACAGCTGATATAAACCAGGGCGCAAAATAGGACGCACAATAAATCATGGAACAGGTATAAGAATTTATTTGCCGTAGAGTGTGAAACAACAATTTATCACTAATTAATGATTAAGACTAGGCTTGTATTCCGAGAATAATCATTGAATAGAATTGCAACGTTGAAATGCAATTGTTGATTGTTCAATATGTGTAATATGTGATATGATACAATAAAAGTACTGTTTTTTCTTTAATCTGTATCATCAGTGAGGAGTTCCGTAACTTGTGGATAATAAATGTCTTAGAAAACAGTTTAACGTCCAGCTAACCTCAAGGATATATTTGCTCGATTATAATTAATTAATGATGTAGCAAGCTTTGTTTTCTTTTAACATTTTTTAGGTAATATCTTGATGTTGTATGTATTGATATCCAAATGTTTTATAATAATTCTTTGTAGGATATAAAGGCAAAAATTGACCATGCCTGTCGTACAGCTGAAGAATTCACAAAGCTATACTACGAGAGCTTGGACAAGCGAAGATATGTGAGTAACTAAAATTTCTTTAGAATTATGTTCGATTTGTTATGCTATATTAACAACAAATTATTTTCAGTTGATATCAAGGTTGTATCTAGACTCTGCTGTTTTAATATGGAATGGCAATGGTATAGAGGGCAAAGACCATATACAAAAATTTTGGATAGATCTACCATCTTCGGATCATACCATCACTACTTTGGATGCTCAGCCAATCACTGGTATGATTTTTATTAGAGTAACCTTAGTTGTTTTCCATAAATACTTCTAAAATAAATGTAACAATGCAATATTTCTCAGGACCAGCAGTAGCAGAACAGTTAACATTTCTAGTAAAAGTTAGCGGACAAGTAAAATATCAAGAAAAGTCATCAAAGCCCTTTAACCAAAACTTCCTCATAACGGCCGTGGGTGATAAATGGAAAATAGTGAGTGACTGCTTTAGAGCTCAGGAGGCATTGGACAATAGCTAGTATTTATGAATTATTTATGTATATATATTTTTTATATCAGCTATAATGCGATCATGAAATAAAATCTCTTTAATATAGAAAATAAACTTTATAAGTATACTTTTAAACGTTTGTAATACTTTCCAATTGATTTTCATTAATTACCAAAGTACATAAGCAGTACCAATGTATTTTCATTGTGTAAAATGAAAAGCACGAATAATTTGATAATTATTTTTATTTTCAATCTTATATCAATGTATAAAGCAATATTAAAATTTTGTATTGGTGAATCAGTTTGTTGGTCACTTGTATAGGAAGAGAATTTTACACGAGAAATTAAAAAATAAATACAGACATAAATAATCATAAAATTACTATAATACATATTATATAAAACATCGATTTTTCATGTCTCTTTGAATAATACAATTCATTTCAAATAAATGTAATTTCAATGACTAAGAATCAATGATTCGTTCAGTATTTTTCGTTTGAGTAAGTTGAGCACGTTTCATTGGTAAAAGGGAAAGCAGAAAAATTGGGAATCAGTTTATCACAGGTATAAATAATATACTTAAACTGGGAGACTGTGCCGAATTTGCCGTTTTTATAGTCTTAAGGATATCGACGAATTCAATACTGTACTACTTAGCTGTTAACATGTAATATAGGCAGTGTCATAAGAAGTAGAATTTCATCGATGATTTTTTTTCTTTTTTTTTTTCCTTTTAATCCAGTTCTATTGCATTCGCCTCGACGCGTAGCGCAGCTTAGAAAAAACGTACACTTGAAAACTCCCATGCAATTATTATCCGTTCACTTTTCCACAAACAATATTTGCGTCTTGATATCCCAAATAGTCTGATACCGACGGAAAGAAGTCCCATGGAAGTTTCCAAATCCAGTCTTCTAACACACGACTTGGAAGAACCTTCGTTTATAATCCCTCGGTGCAAAATGGAGCACACGACACTTAAAATTCCGATTAGTCACATTGAATTTGCTTCATGTTCTGGATAATTCATATAGGCGTACAATTAATATAGCCGTTATACAACTTGTTCTATACAAATACAAAATTGTTATATTGTCCCACGGTACACATAAAATGACTTAACAGTAACTTTCGTATTTATAATCTAGTCTAGAATCTCGCATATCGTATATACTAAGCAATATTCGTGATGTGTATAAAATTACATGTAAAATGAGATGGTGGTATGATAGGTAAGCAAATTAATGAGAAATTAATACCTAGCAACTTGAAATGGCTTTGTTTCTTCATGATGCTTCGATGCATTCACGTATTTTCTCATTCCCCATTTTTTTTTAAATTCACGTATCTAAATCGCATCGTGATAAATCCCGCTCATGCCGGCACACTACATTCATTCTGATTAATTGTAAATGTCATATTTACTATTGCATAGTAGAGCTTTGAATTTTTGCTTAAAGCTGGATTCAGACCATGCAGAATGTATATATGATAAGGCCATGTCTCCAGGCCCAAATGCATTCGCGTACCACGATCAATAAATTCTGATTGAAAATTTCGAAGCCAAGTATCTCCTTTGTACCTCGAATATATAGTGTACAATCCGCGTTCCAATGATTGAGACAAATATGATTAATGATCTCGTGGGAAATATACGAAATAGCACGATTCATCCTCCCGTTCACCACATGGCAACGAGCAGCTACTTTTTGGTAGATTTAACTTGAGACCGGAGACACCTCCGCTTCCTAATACGAAGAATAATACTCGTTATAGAATAATTACGTTTTGCAAAATCATTCGTAAAATTTATTCACATTAGTTATTCGATGTCGCTACAAACGCGATGTCTGCGATCCATAAGATAGAAACAGAGAGCGAGAGAGAATAATAGAAAGAGATTAGCAGGATGCCGGAAAAACAGAGATTCAGAAATAGAGGGAATAGTATTTTGAGGGAGCTCGCTAATGACTTGGATACATATATAAATATATATATATATGTATCTACATATAGGATGAATCGAATAATCAGGTTTGAATTTAAATAGCTGTAGATTTACGGGTATCCAAAATGGAAGAGTTTAAAGGACAAGATGAAATTAAGTACTATGCTTTTATACAGGGTGTTCCGTTTAACGAGTCGAATAGGGTTGTGGATTCGCTCGAGCGGAGTGACGGCCCTGCTTCCTCACTATTCGAGATATTTTAATTCGACTAAGAAGTGAGAAATGTGACTGAACTCTCAGCCTTATCAAACTGTAAGAGTAACGAATAATAGGGGCGCATGGGCGTGACTTCGCTCGGGCGAAGCTACAACCCTGTTCGACTCGTTAGATGGAACATCCTGTATAATTCAGATACTTTTAAACGTACTGATATGTGAGAACTGATTAAACAACAGTTTTTGAGTGTATCAGTGCGTATAAAAGAATTTCAATCATATCAAAACGCAGTACTTGATTATAGAACAATTCTACCTTGTCCTTAAGAATAATTTTCCATTTTTAACAGTATTAAATGTATATCTATTCGAGTGCTATCTCAATTATTTTATTCACCCTATTTGCAGCAAGTACTTCTCCGAATCAGGTGACATATTATACTTTCGTCCCCTCACAGAAACTCAATAAGGAAATACGTAACTTCGCTTTTGATTTCTTTGCCATCGAACGTGCTTCTTTATCTCTGTACCGTATTCATTACGTCCTTTATCGTGTTTTGAACCTCACTCAGTAGTCTTGTGTTCTCTGTGATATTGCGTGTACCGGCAGCTCGCAATTGCCTCGCTTGCAATTCCAATCGGGTGAGCAAGTCGCGAAATTGAAACCTCGCGTGGGGCGCTATAGCAGTATCCGTAAGATTGACACACATCCCATGAAGTAAGCCTACTTTGTCGGATAGCTGAAGCCAACTAGCCATTATTATAGTGGGGCTACCTTTAAGATTCAAGATACTGGTTTCAATCACGTTTGAAATTTCCATCACGTTGTGCTTTGCACCCTTAGACTCAGCAGCCTGCTTTGCAGCCTCCTCCTCAGTCTGCGGCTTGTTACAATTTGGCGTTGCGTATATCGAAGATGTAAAATGCTTACTCGAAGACACCAGAGCTTTCGGTGGTTTAGCTGGAACAACAGGTTTCTCTACTTCGACGGATGCTGCAGGAGGCCATACTCTTGAGTATTCTTTACTGGTTGAACTACGAGTGGATGCACCGCTATGATCTTCTGGAGAATCCTCACCAGGATCAACGATATCCTGCTTACTTGCTCCTCTGGCACTCAACTTAGGACTCAGTGGTTGATTATCGCCAGAAGCTTCTTTATTTTCCCACAGCTTCTTCAAGCTACTGATACTTCCCGTGCTTCGACGTTTATCGTCTGCCTGATCATCCGTCATGGATTCTGTGGAGTCTGTAATACCACTACTGACTTCCTCGAAGCGCTTAGTTCCCTTTTCCTCTGTAGGCTTCTCGACATTGTCCACCTTTCGTAGTCGAGCTTTGAAATCGATTATTTGACCATCCACGTTTTCCTCCTTCTGGGGATTACTTCTTTTGTCCACTCGCTTCAATTTGAAGCCCACGTTTCCGGTATTCAGGGTACCTTCAGTGATTGGTGAAGCTGCATGCACTTCTTTGTAGGATCCATACTTCTCAGGAGCACTTTGACCGGATGAATGATGTTCCTGGGGTACAGTGGAACTGTCTGTAGTCTTCAATGTGGAGATTGCATATTCATTTTGAAACGTGTGCCTGTTAGTGTCCATGCTGAAGCTAGCGCATAATTCAGATAGCAATTGCGAGGCGGGATCAAGGGGTACTGAAGTAGTACTGTGAGAAGCATTGACTTTTTTACTTGAACTGCCATGTTTCATATCAGCACTCTGCTTTATTTCATTTATGAGCTTTAATTCCAGCATCTCCTTCATTCCCGGCTTTGAATTAAAAGTACTCGCAGTGTTATCTGAGGATAGTGGCGGTGGAGGTAAAGGCGGTGGAGGTGGTGCTTCATCGGGAGGAGAAGTAGGAGCGGTTATTTCCATTTTGGCATTTGGATTAGGTTCTTTAGCTCTGTAAGCGACTTTTTTATCGTCACCTGGCTTACCAGCGTTACAGGATACTTCACCAGAAGGTTCCCGGCGTCTGAGACTGACTCCAAATCGCGAACTAGCTTCCTTTACTGAAGGCTCCACATTCCTTACGTCACTATTTCTCTCTTCCTGGTCATCTGTAGCGTCGTCTTTCGACTTCCACTCTGTTTTCACCTTCCTGATGCCTACAGGTGATCCCGTAATCTTCATATGAGACGTATCGCCACTTGGTGAGGCTGTCACAGGAGGAGGTAAATCACATTGATCCACGGGTGGGAATAATTCGTTAGGAGGAGGTGGCAAGTCCAACGGTGGCGGTGGAAATTCCAAATCAGCCAGTGTAGGCTGTACTGATCTGGAGGGACTGGCAGTTCTGAAGGTAGATGTATTAGGTGCGCGGAAGGTCCTCAGGCCAATATTATCAGTGTTGTTCTTCCTAGCAGCTACAGCCCTGCTTCTTGGTGAATTTGGCGGCTGATAGGTGCTTACAACACCACTGGAAGAGTTACTGCGTGTCATTTGCGGCTGATTGCGTAGATTATTTTGACGTGGCGAAAGAGAGCGATGCTGAGGCGTATCCACGGAGCTGGCGATTTCATGCTGCTCGACGGCACCGGAGAGTGATGATGCGACGGCAACGCCCTCCTGATTAGAAGGCAATCCACTCTGTCGAAGAGATTCCAGGTAGGCCCCGATTCTAGCACCCTTCGGCAAGGTACCGTAGCGATTGATAGCCCTTTTAACGTTTTGCACCTCCAGGGCTCCCACGTGCACCAACTGAAACAAAGTGGAATCCTGTGGCGGCAGCGCTCGAGTGATCTCAGAGGACTATTCAAGCAGTGCTATATGCATTTACCGTCAAACGTACTCTTAATCAATTGTCAAATAACTCGGTAGACGTATTCGGAATAACTGGGACTGTCAGGTGCGGCGATTCTTTGCCGTCTGACTACAACTACGCGTCACAAGCCCTGTCGACATCACGCAATACCATTATACCTTCTGCGGTAGTACTTCCTTAGACGGGTAGGGTCGTGTTTTAATTTGTTTCTGATTGCACTGTAAGTTGGATACAGGTTCTGGCGAAGTAGATGGCTGAGGTGGGAAATTCCCCTCGGCTGTTCCCTGAGACCCATCTCCATCGTCGTCCGCCTCGCAACCTCCTGTGGTAATTGACTGTGTGGCCATTGTCACGAGATCTCGCGTGATACCTGAGTTGTCATTCAATAGAGAAACAATGTGAACGGTACATCGTCGACATCAATAGCAATGCTTCGATGAATTAACTATGAATATATAGGCGGGTGTATGTATGATTTTGCGTTTATGACAGATTTCAGAGTAGAGTGCGGCTTTTCTCGAATGCGTATATTAGTACTTATTAGTACTGGATAGTATTCAGAGATTATAGGCTGCACGCAATATCCAATCGTGTATGGGTCATTCTCCGTACTATTTATTTATCCTAATGAATATTCTGAAATGCATCATATAAGTATTCTAATGGACCACTAGTAGCATTGTATGACTCTGCGGTGAGGATTGTAAATGGCAAAAGGTCCTCAAAGTTATTTTGTATATTGATATACTTGACGGACTGTGATACTACCAATTATATTGTCAACCTTGAGATTTACTAGATGTGAATTGAAATGGACAATATTGCATGACTTTCCCCAAGTGTAAAATTGATCAGTGTACAAGACCGTTAGTAAACTCACGTAACACTGCTTGAACGTATAGAAAATCTTTAACAAAATAAGGAGATAAACATAAGAAAATGACAAGTTTGATCTACCGCTTGAACTAATTGTTACGCCATGCAGAAATATACATATCCTCTCATTCGATGTAAAGTAAGATCCGAATAAAATAATGATAGAATATGCTTAGCTTTCAAGTAATAGTACTTAAGGCAATGGTCGTGTTCGCTACAGCGTACGACTCTTATACGATGTAACGACTTATAGTTGTACGCCGATACGACGTACAGGGAGTTGGAATAACGTGTCAATTAATCCGAAAATTTGGCGCATTCATTGACATACGTATTAAACGGTTCGATTCCAGGAGAATGACCCACGTACATTAAGCTTCGATTCGCTTTATGATATGCAAAATAGAAGTCAAGTCAAACCAAATTGAAATACAAAAAAACTAATAAAAGCAGCACGTGCATACGTCATTACGCTTAATTGATGTATTGGAATACCTTCAAAAATCTTATCAATACCATTTAGATCTGTGCCATCATCGAGTGTCACCGCGCTTACGTCGGTACTCTGTTGGTCCTGTTCCTGGTAGGCAGAGTCCCGGAAAGAGCTGCACGACGAGAGTAGACTGTAACAGTAATAAAGTAAAACGTACATTTTAACAAGCTGTGCACTAGACAAAGTCGTAAATGATATAACAAATTTCTTTGTTCCTTCGTTAGCTTGTACAAAATACTATAAATACCTGGTGCGCTTCGGTGGAGCCGGGGCCTGTTTTCCTTTCTTGTTTGTGGAACGTCGCATTTGAACAATATTGCTGTTGCTTTTGCTTGAGAGTCCTCCCATGAAAGTACTTAGCTTATTAACCGTGCTTGCGCCATCTACAATAAATTATTTTATTAAAAAAAAACTGCCAGGAACCTGTCATAGGGACTATTTCAGATTTCTTACCCTGAGTTAAACCTGATGTAGACAATTGATCCGATACGAGCACTAAACCGTGTATATTCCCCGTGCTCCCTGTCTGTGTCTTTTTGTAGGATAACAAAGGAATCTCACCGCCACCTTGAAGCTGTTTCTCTACCTCTGGAGTAAATAGCATATATATTCTTAATGATGTTCTTATGTTAATATAGTGTTCTGTTTAGAAATTTTCTAAAATTTTCAAATAGACATATCGGAAATATTACCCTCTGTAATACTGGACTCTTGAAACATATTTTCCAAGGAATGATGTATTTCCTTGAAGGTGGGACGATCAGAGGCAGACCATTGCCAACATTGACGCATCAATTCATAGACTTTCGGTGGGCAGCCAGGAGGACACTCCATTCTGTAGCCCTTCTCTAGCATGTGGTAGACGTCCGTTAGGTCGACACCAGGATATGGAGACATACCATACGTTGCTATCTCCCATAATAATATCCCAAATGCCCATACATCAGACTGCAAAGACAACAAGATATGTTGACACTCCATAATACTGACGAAGAAAGATATATGTATCGAGATGTTACCTTAGTAGAAAATTTATTGTAAGCCAGCCCCTCGGGGGCTGTCCATTTTATTGGAAATTTGGCACCAGCATGAGCAGTATATGTATCATCCCTCATGAGACGAGCTAAACCAAAATCTGCGACTTTCACCAGATGATTTTCACCGACAAGACAATTTCGTGCAGCCAGATCTCTGAAAGTGGACAGGACATTATTAAAAAGGTTGATTTTTTATTTCTTAAATCTAGACCGGATTTGTCAGACATACCTGTGAATGAAATTTCGACTTTCTAAATAACTCATGCCGCTTGCAATCTGTGTAGCCATGTGCATCAAGACAACGGCATTTATCTGGTGCTTGCTTTCATTGCGCAAATAATCTAACAGATTTCCTTTGCTCATGAATTCTGTTATAATATAAAATGGAGGTTCTCGCGTGCAAACCCCTAGTAATTGCACTAAGTTTCTGTGCTTCATCTCTTTCATTATTGCAGCTTCTTCTAAGAAATCCTTGAGTGCCATGGTATCTTCCTACAGGAAGAAATAAATTTGAATGTAAATTCTTCTAACGAGGTGCGGAGTTTTCATAAAAATTAGACAACTCTAGTACCTTCAATGTTTTTACAGCTACTGTCATATTGTATCTTTTCCATACAGCTTCGTATACGTCACCATATTGTCCTCCGCCTAACTTATGCCTCATTACGATATCCGTTCTATTGATTTCCCATTCATCTGGCTCTGCAGAATAAGATATTATGATCGAATAATTTAAACAAGATCAAATGCAGTATTATTTAAATTGAGCAAAATTTCTACCTGGACTAAGAGGAAAAACTGTTGGTTTATTATGTTTTGGTGCTGGATATAGTAACTGTGTGATGAGGCCATCTGCTAGCATAGAATGATGATGTACCAGCTCGGCCAAGGTGTTAAACTTACTCTCCGTCGTAACGTACATCTGTAATTAAAGAATGTGTAAGGAAAATCGATTTTGTTTAATCGTTTTTCTACGGAATATAATGAACTAACCTTTCCATCGCTGTCCTCGTTAATTCTATAATGATAAACCCGACCCTCGTATCTTAAAGAGATACTACGCTGTCCAGGACTGCTTTCTGATTCACGAACGAGGAAACTGCCATTTATGCCAGAGCTCAATAAATATTCAGCAGCATTTCTCGATATTCTTCCATGATACCAAGAGTGTTTCTCCAGAGAATTTACAGGGGTGACGTAATTAGATGGAACCCAGCCTACTTGGCCAGTACTTGAATGAGCTTCGCACCATTCTCCACTTTTGTTATAACTTAATATACGAACTTGTTCCCCTGAATTGAAATATCTTTGGTTATATAATCTGATTGTGTAGACTTTAGAACTACTTATACTAAATGGTACAAGGACAGAGGTCAAGCTACTACTTGGATACATGCAGAAGCGGTTCGAACACAAGTCTAATATACCTTTTTTCAAACTAAGCTGATTCTCCCCACCAGCTTGAAAATCATAAAGAGCTACGAATAACTGCGGATCGTCTTCTTCCTGTGCTAAGAGATTTTCTTTGCTTGTCCACCTGTTATGAGATAAAATTTTCTCAAATATCTTAACAAAAAATTTGGAACCTGATTGTATGGTTATTGAACCATATGTTTAAGGGAATAAAAAAACCTGTGCAGTGATTTTCATACCACAATGAATTTTTCAATATTTCTCAGATACAGTATGATTTTTTTCTGATACTGTGATAAAACTTTATATGAAATTATCATAAATTTAAATAATTTAAAAAAATAATTTATCTATTTACCTATTGGCAGCTTCCAGAAGTCCACTACTGGATACACTGGCATGTTGCTGAAGATTGGGTTGTTGAGAAATTGATTGAGCACTTGAGCCACTAGGAGGATCTCCTTCAGGCAATGCAGGGATATGAGGTAGAGGTCTACTTTGCAGAAGTGCCTCTGATAAGAAAAAAAAAAGCATATCACATTTAAATGCCAATTTATAAGGAAGTTTCTTGCAGTAATAAAGAGAGAAATTTGACAAGCAGCTCCAATATATACATACATCTATTAGCTACACTGATAACAACCAATCAAACTATCAATACAAATGGTGGATATCATTTGAATGAATCACTGATCAGTATCTATAATCACTAACATCATTATCCATAATAAAATATTAATGCAATACTCTAATATAAAAAAGCCTGACAAACGTTTCTCAATAAACAATTATTGGTAATCCTGATGTAATTTACACAAGAGGGAAAAAACTGTTAGAAGACTTTCCGTTTCATTGATAAACTTGGTACAGGATGTTTCAAAAATAGCCACCTACCATCATGGAGCACGCACAGTACCCCATGGGAAAATGAGTAGATATGGGAACGAGGAAAAAAAAAAGAAGGAATGTATTTCCTGTTCGTGCTAGTTAATGTAGTCGGCATTTTAATTATTGCTGTATCGATTACACGCAATGGCCCCCCGATAATCTAACCTTAGCTAAACGCAGTCTCATCGAGATCGTATTCCGGAACAAAGTGCGAGAAAAAGAAATGGAATATGCGGCGAAAGGGCATTAATAAGGCATTGAGAAAATTTACCGCTGTGCTCGGTGAAAATGTTCGATCCGATAATACGAGACTCCTTGGGGTTCCTCGGTTGTTTCCGAGTTTGTCGTATTGCAGACCCGGCAGGAATCACTCTGTCTTTAGTCTGTTGGGCACCCATAGTTCCTCGATTAACATGCCCTTATATTCCGCCCCGGCCGCAAATATGCCGAGGACGAGTACTTTACACATCCACTTCCGGCGCGCTATTTCGCTTTTACATTATACACATTCTAACGAGCACAACAGGGTGCTTCTTCGAATCACAAATCACTGTGACGGCGCCTATTCACATTTTTACATGTCAATTACATTTCGCTGCTCTCGCCATATTTGACAGCTTTGACGTCGATTATTTAGTTTGTCGGTGCATTGCTGAGGGGCAGCACGACGAGGGCGAGTTTTCACTGAATCAGTAAATTCACTTGCCGGTTCCAAGTTATATACGAATGGATTTCCGTGTGTTCGCCAAATGAGTTTGTCCAACTGCAACTGTCCAAGGTTTTCTTATCAAAAGTTTCTTGCATCGTTCACATGAATAATCGCCTTCATGCATCTTGATATGACAGCCGGCTCTTGCGGTATCAATTCGAGTTTGTCAATTATAAACTATTTCAATAATTATGCATCAAGATTTAACAAATATTGATGTAAATTTGAAAAAACCACAAAGGGAAACACTTACGCCATATAAAATAACAGTTGTCATGTTAATTAGAGAGTATTGCATGGACCGAGATAAAGGTATAGGATGTAATTAAATAACCAAATATTTTTTATCGAAATAATTGTATTCTTTTTTTAGCTATATTAGAGAGACGAGATTTTTGCATAGCAGCATTGAAACTTATACAGGTATTAGTAAATACTAAATATAGCAAATGTTTCTTGTTTCTTCTGTATTTATCAAATGTTTGTGTTTGTCATCTTTTCAGTCTCCGGATATGGATCTGGCGAGCTTGATGAATATACTTTATTCACCAGAATATGTTTTACAACGTATTGGTCGTCACCTAGAAACTCATTTATGTGAATTGGTATCAAAAGAAATTGAAGGTTTATTAGATTTATTTGATAGCCTTGGTCGTCTGATGAAGCCTACTTTGGAGCACTCTCTTTCTTTGCCTGCTCTCAATAAGAATTCTGTTCTTGGATTATATGTCCGACGTGTTATTGTTCTATTTGAAAAATTAACATTTTACCAAGTGGTAACACTTTATAATGCATTATGGAAGTATATAGAAAAGTACCTTGATATGTCGAGGCTGTCTACTACAAAGTCAAAGATAGATGAATCTGAAAGTTCAAAGTATGTAAAGACTTGTGTAACAGTTAATAATCATATTTTCAAAAATTTTAATATCATTTGAAACATTTTTTGTTAGGGACAGATGCATTTGGGGTGGAAGACAAGCAGAGTTGCTTGTGGCTCAACAGGCACATGCATTACAAACAGATGAGCAAAAAGCTCTTCCTCCTAACGAGCTTCAGGCTTTTGTCCATGAACTTCTCCAATGTAGTCCATATTATGCAGAGGCTGTACGCAACATTATTTGAATTTCGAATATAGTAAATATGATTCAAAAGTAATTTATCTTCATAACTTTCAGCATTATTTGAGTTACTTGAACTGTTTACGGGTGAACGAATATTGCGGAGCGCTGGACAGCCTTTATCATTGCTTCGATAGATTTGCGCCTTTAGAAAATAGATCTGCTCCGGAAGATGGATCTCGAACATTTCGTTATGCAGCTCTAAATTTAGCTGCGTTACACGCTCAATTTGGTCACAAGTAAGTTATAATAATATAAACACTAAAATGGTTTATATTTTAATAAATATAACTTTTTTCAGAGAAGTTGCTAAGTCTGCATTGAAGGAAGCAATTATGTTGGCTCAAGAAGCTGGCGATAATGTGTGCCTACAACATGCACATGCTTGGTTATATCGCTTAACAAATGAACAGAAGTACGATCTCCCTATAAATTCTATATAATATTATTTTCATTAATAAGAATCTATATCATTACAGAGGTATGCTAATTGAGCGATCTGTAGGAAAAGCAAGTATGCTAGGAATCACTCATACGACAAGTCTCGGACTTATAGCATCAGCTCATCACTCCGCATTAGAAGGAAAAAATCCTTGCCAAGTGTTTGAGGTAATGCGATATATTGATTGTGCACTGCAGGTTTCATCGTCCTGATGGGAAATAGTTAATTAGATTATATTACAAACTTTAATATTATTTAGACTCTGATCAAGTCAGACGTGTTAAACTGTCAGCACTCGATGGTAGATCTCATGTCTATGACTTATGCTGAAAAGGCAGCATTGTGGGCATACTACGGTAAGACTGAAATGTCATCGATATGTGCTCAATTGCTACTTCTTCACAATAGTGGTGATAAGAAGGAGCATATGTTTAATGGGCCTTCGACGTGTCAAGCGGTCGTTACTATAGCAAATATTTTAGTTGAGTTTGGAGAGTACAATTTAGTTAACGTAGTATTATCCCACGCCAAAGAGAGATTCCCCAATGAGCCAAGTAATAAGGTAAGCATATAGAAGATGAATCGTTTAACAAAAATGACTTAAAATCCATAGTAGTATCAATATACCATTAATTCCAGATCTGGATGTTAAGTGAACAACTGTACGAGTTTGTTCAAACAATGAGACATGAAAAATGGAGCGAAGCTGAAGCCATAGCTATGCAAATATCAAGTTTGGATCCATTAGAAAGTAAATTCAGGTAAAAATCATATCATAACATTACTCGTCTACCAGCAACATATTCTTATTAACAATTATTTGGAATATATTAGGCAAGCTGAGGTTTGCTTAGCTAAGGGCGACTATCCAAAAGGACTCGAGTGCATCAACAGTATCGAAAAGACAGACAACATAACACCACAAAATAAAGTACGAGCAACGATACTGTCTAGTCAAATAATGTGTGCTTCAATATTGCCAGGAAGTGGAATAGCTGGATCGAATTCCTTAGTCCTTCTTAACTCAGCCTTAGAGATAGCTGTTCGACATCATTTATCTTACTACGAAGCCTTGCTTAAAATGCATCTTGCCAATATACAAGTAAGTATGTGTTTTTTTAAAATACACAGAGAACTTATTAATATCATTAATCAACTGATTTGTAGTTGGTAATGGGCATGCCGAGTCAAGCAATGCGCTTAGTTGATAATGCCATTATTGAAATACTGAGCCATGGTGGATGCTATGATCAGGGCAGAGCTTTTGTTCTCTATGCTAAGTGTTTAGTTGCCACAGCTCCAGCAAGTCCCAGCAGCATAAGAAAATCCACAATACAAGAAGCCATTAACGCGTTGTCAAAAGCAAAGGATCATTTTCACAAAGTCGAAGCATTCGGTAGAGTCAAGAACACGTTGTACCTGCAAAGTTTACTTTACCACGAGTTGGATCATAAAGTGGAACGTAATCAGTGTGCCTTTGAGTTTCGCGAATTGGATGTACAGTTTCCTACAAAGTTAAATACTATCGCCTTGTATTAACTTAATGTTATACTGTACAGAATTGTCAATCATATTCATAATAAAAAGGACAGTCGTTTCACGTATGTGACCCATGATTGTCATTGTCACATTAAGTTTATAAGTAAAAAGTTCGTTTGGGTAGAAAAAAAATGGTTGGTACTTAAAAACACACTGTTAGGCTAGGTATGTATATCGATTTATTTATATTATGTACAAAGTAGGCTCTAGCCATATGTTGGGCGCAATGGATAAACCTTTTATATACATTTATATCATTATAGGTACACCAAAAATCTTCGCAGTCACAAACGTATATGTACTCGATGAGCTGCAATTCTTTTTTTTATATCTCCTCGTTTAAGTAGTATACATAGCTATTCCGTTTAATTTTTTTTTTCTGTCGAATTAATTCAATACCTCTTTATATGTTACTTTAGTGTACAACAATAGCCCATATAACATTCATACACATTTTCACGTACGCTCCATAAGCAATGTTGTCGATATCGAAACAAAGTTATAAAAATATGTGTATTCTTACTGTTAACTGAATGCAAACTATTTGAACCTTCCGTTTGACTTCGTCTGCAGTTGTCGTCGTATACGCAAATGTACTATGAAGGGAAATGCTGATATTTTTAAAAATCTTTTCAATCATCAGTCGCGTCATTGCTTAACGCGTACGATTCGAGCTTGGGGAAGTTTCGGCAATTATTGCCGTGAGCTTATTTTGTTTATGTCTAAAGAGCTGAGATGGCAAGAATATAAATATACATTTTCGCAATGAACTTTGGCCGTTTACTAAAAAGGCACTGAACGTACAGTAAAATCAGCCACAGTAGATATAAACGGTCATACGAGTCTCATAATGAATACCGAATAAATACTTTTGTCATTTACATTACAAGATCTTTTAATCTTGCTTTTGTCAATCATTTTTATTAATCAGCAATAACAAAGAGAATCAAAATTATAAAGTACGACCATGGCCATAACATAAACTGCATACAGTGGCATGGCAACGGTAATAAGAAAATTATTATAAACGCAAATATTTTTAATGACCGAATGAGTGTTAATAGAAAATTCGAATTAACGGATTGGGCCCTATTTGCCATGTAATAGTTTAATTCAATATAACTTCTGTTTTTATTCACTCTGTCATCATCCATAAAAATGGCTGATTTAAAAGCAGCATTCCTCTCATCTTCAGAAAGGGGTTGGATGGTTTTTATCATGGTGCTTCTTATTGTTAGCATTCGCTATAAGCTAACGGTACAAAGTTTATTCATAAGCCACTTTGATTGGCCATTATGTATATTGACGCTCATAAGTCGAGACGATCGTTTTCTATTTTTACAAAATAATTCTAGCATATACCATACCGTGTACTCTAGGAAAGTGCATACCGACGAAAGAGAGAGAAAGAGAGGGGGGGGGGGGGGAAGAGAAGGAAAAGAAAAAATTGTATATATAAATCGAACACAGAGCTAAACAAACGTCTCTTCTCTTTGACTGAGCACAAATGAATTGTACAATTTTGAAAGATTTGTATTTATATGTTTGCACGTTATATGAATTCTATTATACAAACGGACTATTATATAAGTAAAAAATGGCATTGCTAATATTGTTATTAAACAGTAGGTATTTGTTTCAAAGGAACATTATTACTGCCGACTACGTTATCGTTTTGTTTAATGATACATTAGTTTCCACGGTGGACTTATGACAAAACGTAAAGCTGATCGTAGCAATTAAAATGGAAATACCGATAAGACGAACAAAGTAGCAGCTACATTAGAATGTAGAACGTGTAAAACGAATCACAATTTCTAACTTCTGATTTCTTTATCGTTATGTAATGTCAAGAAATACGAAACGATCCGATGACTTTGATAATCCACTCCTTCACAGCGTACGTTATTCGTAACTGCGTAATGAAGGACAACTTTGTCCAATTCGTATAACGTTACATTATACATAATTAAGTAACGAGGACTATTACTCCGGCATTTACCTTCATTTACGCACTTCTTTTTTTCTCCTAAATTTAATAATCCGTTTAGAGCTCTTTAAATGTTTCAATAGCATTGCATTCGCATAACAGTTATACACCAAATTGGAGATTTCGATAATTATTCGAAAAGTCACACAGCGTTACGTTTGATTAGTTTACAAGATGTTAATTACAATGCAGACTTGAATATCGAAACGATAGCAACATACCATTCTGATCGAAAAGTTTGCACACACCTTTGAGATATAATTTCGTTCATACTCTTATTTCTTTTTTTTTTCATTTATTTTTCACGATGGGGAGCGGGGAGGCGTTTCATAATTAAATCGTCAGATTTGAATAAAGAGCGATTGGAGTAAGTTCTAACTCTTAAATTATCAGGCGTTGCCGTTTTGAAGTGGGCACTTTACGCAGTAAATAAAAAGATTAGCATCGTGTCGAAAGAATTTTGGAATTTTACAGACGAAGACAACTAATTTGCGTCTAGTGAAATTACAGTCAGTCTCACTTGTTAAGAATATCGGCAGTCTCCTGTATATGCCCTGATTCAAACCTCATGCACAAAACTATAGATTTTTAATAGTTACAGATAGTTTTGAAAAAGTTTCCAGCATCTCTTCGTAATGCACTGTCTTGTAATGCTAGGCCGCACTAATTCTAAAATATGTTTGTACGATTGGCAGCACATTACCAACAAAAAAAAGAAAAGAAAAAAGAAATAAACATAAATTCGAGAAATCAAAAGACGCAGCGGCATGAGAACACTAACAATTAAAGCAACCCCGTAAGTAAGTACCAGAAAATAAAAAAGTAAAACGGATAACAGTAATTAATGTTTAATTTTGAAATCTGTCACTTTACATAGTAATAAACAAACGTCGCAGACCATATTATAATACACATTCTCGTAGTAGTTAAAAAATCAGACTTTCTAGGCCCGCAGCCTACCAAACAAACATTACATTGTACATTACATCGTATTTCTTTTTTTTCTCTTTTCGTGGATTTACTTGTGTTTTGTCTCTAATCACAGTTTATGCTGATTTATTGAGTAACTAAATATTACCAGCCACAATATTGTTGATGGATCTTAATGGGGGAGAGAATTCTGTGACAATATGCTTAGGTTAGTCGCCTACTCTGCATTTACTTTCGAATAACTTAGTACCGATCAAGCGGAATTCCTACACCTTGGATCTATGGAAAAAGAAAAAAAATATATATTACCCACGCACGTATTTACGTTCGTCATATCGTATATACAAACATTCCTGCGACCACGATCATAGATATACGCTCCACATAATAATTTTCAATCTTATGCAATTATTTCCGGTAGAAGAACAAGACTTTCTTGAATCTGAATGCAATGCAAGTGGCGTTTACGCATTAACGTAGAAAGATACAAATCCTTAAAATTAGTTTCTCGCGAAAATTAGCATTTCATATTTCTTGTTATCGTTAGATCCAAGGCTAAGGTAATGTCTCGTCGTTGATCATCGTATTCCTCAACATGGTCGTACGTTTATAAACCATTTGGTGCCACGTTACGTTACGTGCTTAGTAAAGAGAGTATCCACGATACGGACAATTGTATTTTCCGCTTTTCGAATGTCAATTAATCGCAAAATTAAATATAATAGCACACATCATAGATTTACCACCCTCGAAACCACGATGTAATATATATAAACGACGATAGATGAAATCTTCCTTTCGTTCTGTCGCTCGTGGCTTTCATTAATATTAAATGAAATATCGAGAAATGCTGACAATTCAATTTTTTTTTTAGATTTTCGTACAATTCAGGCCGGCCCATTCTTTTCATTGGTAAAGCGCATTTGCAAATAGACAAATTTCACTCGAATCGGCGCACAGAGATCAATTAAAGTTCTCTGCAATCTTCGTGACCTTGACGAAAAGAATGATCCAAATGAATAAAGTATAGCACTGTCTCGATCGCGGAGACTTGTTTGAATATCGATTTACCAATTAAAAGGTCATGGTACAACTTTCGGATGTATATGCAAATCTGATGGATCTATTAGGTACGCAACTTATCTGCGAGGTTATGTAGACTTTTTGTCTTTAATGCGAGAAAGAACAGGGCCAAAACCAAGACGCATAGTTTTACATTAAACCGTCTACAGCACCAACTTACAAACTCAAGTAATTAATATTATTAATCGGTTTGTCGGCGACAATACAATTTAATCTTGTCTCGTCGTGTCTACGGCATTGTCGCTGATCGCGTAAAATAAAAAAAAAAAGAGTGAAATTAAAAGGCAGCGCATTCAACTTAAAGTTTAATTACATACGACAATAATTCTTCGTGATTCAGGAGATTGGTTTTTTTTTGTTGTTTAGTTTTAGCATCCATTACCTTAATTCTGCACGCATATCAGTAACAAATATATCATATGCGCTCTTTACTATAATGTATAGGTACATATAATCGTATAACATCTAAAGCCAAGCTCCTGTAATATACACAACACTTGAGGCACTTAATTGTGTGCTCAAATACCATTTTCCTGACATCTCTTATGTTACTTGCCAAAGCATAATTCTAAATATGTTATCTCTCGTAACGATATTAAAATAAAACAGTGCCGTAATTAGGTGTCATTAAACGGCGTAACAATTACAATTTCATTCGGTTCAACGCGAATTGAAGGTGTCTTACGAAGATTTTCCAGAATATCGATAAACGAGAATCGATTTGATATCTCTGTCGTTCATTATCGAGAGAGAATTTACAAAGCTTCTAGCGAGGACTAGAATTTAATCGGGAAATTATTTCGTTAATCTTCGCGATTAAATCAAATTTGCGATAGTGCCACCTCGGGTAAGATCGCGTACACGCGAATAAATGTCCATTTTCTAATAATAACGCGTGAACGTTGCTCGCTGTGATACCGTATTGGTTTCCACCGTTACGTATGTATATTTTGAAAAGAGCCTATCCTAAACTTTTTGTTTCACCTTGACACCCGAATTTTTCATTCGAATCGATTTATCTTACATCAACTAATTGATTTCGCCATCATTTTCGTCTCTCTATGCAATGTGCTGATGTAACTAGGATCTAACGTATCCGGTTACGTGGAAAAAAAGACTGAAGCACATTCTTCCTAGGTACATTTTCGAAAATACATTTTTAATTTGTATTTCAGAAAGTATATTGATATCATTTCTTGTTTCACATAATATAAGAGGCATAACATACTGGAACATCGATAATATGCTAAATTGAATATTCCTAGTACCCCATTACTTCACAATAATTACACGACTGAGATATAGCTTAAGTATCATAAATTGATTTTCTTTCAAAAGGCAAAAATGAGAATAAAAATTTAATAAATGAACCAAACTTCTTTCTTCGTGAGACGAAACTTTGCTAATTTCTAATTTCTAATCGTCGCAAGAGAGTTAGTTTACTGTGACAAACCGCACGGTATCTCATTGTAAACTGATTAACGCACCAACGTACGCAATACACTTTGTTCCATGACACAGGCAAAATGTCATCTCTCTCTCTTTCTCTCTAAGAAAAAAAAAAATAAAGAATTTTTGTCTATTATACGAGTACATTTTTAGCATCGTGACAAACTACGGAAGCTGTCTTTCGCATCTTTTTTTGTTTTTAATCATTTTCTCCTGACCCCCAACAATTCTGTTGAGCTCTACAAGTACGCTAAAAGATTCGCAATTAAAAAATCATTGATTAGAGAATCATCGAATATACTGGCAATAAACTATATGTATATCTCTGTTCCCTGACATTGGAAGTCATACCAAAGCACATAAGATCTAATATAGCCATACTGATCTCTCTTTTCCGTGAGCGCAGTCGATATTCTGGAAAAACGTAAAGTCTCGTCGACAATTGAACAGCGAAATGAAACTAAAAGTTTTACCGCTCGTGAAAGTCATGAACACAAATACATTATGATGACTTCTATTTAAATTCTCATTAAAAATAAAAGGAGGTTCTTCGAATAGCGACTTTCGACACGGTCATGAAATAATAAAGAATATTCTCGAAATAAACCTTAGGTCGCAATTGAACAACCCGTTGCTGTTCTAGATGTTTACGAAGCTGCGTATGAGTTAGCAGGGTTTGGCACAAAGATAAACTTTTTCCCAGTTACGGCCCTGCATTGGAAAGGGAATAGGAGTGGAGAAGGACAAGGACGAGGACAAGAAGAATAAGTTTGGTAAGAAGGGGAGTAGGACAAGTAGGTGGGTACCTTTTTTTTTGTCATTTTGTTTTGGGGACGTGGAATAATAGGTGGAATTAAAAGATTAACACGTTAGTTTAACATTTTTACAAGCTAACAAATATGTACCTCCAAAATCACAGAACCAAAGCAATAACAATACTCTCCTACACAGTATGTATTATCCTGTCAGCGATCGTGTCCCTTAAACGTAGGGCGAATTACTGTCTCTTTGAATAATCCCTTATAACCTGTCGTATAATCGATGCCGCATTCATTGTAGGCGAAGTCACTGTACAATGTAAAAAGTTCTTTTCATGCCCACTATGACCACTCTGGGATAAAAGCAGCGTTAATCAATCCACTCAATCCAAATCAAGAGTAACTGCTAAATATCGAAATTGATTGCAGTGATATCTGTAATAGTTCTCGTGTGAATATAACGGCCTGTCATCGTTTAAGGACTTGCATCGAAACTTCCATTCGGAACTCCTCGTCCAGATTGGCGACAGTCGCGCCTCCAGGGATTTTCAAAAGTATAAAGACGTGTCGATTCATTACTTACACGTTGCCTTTATACGTGTCCATCCCTCTCGTCCGTTTTGTGTTTTGTACAAGGTACCTCTCGACAGTGTTGCGCTACTTGGGCATAGCTTGGCCTGGTAAGATCCTGCAGAAAGAAAAAGAAAACAATTAGTCTCTCCAAGAGCAACTCAAGCACTCTTTTAAACTCCATAAAAACAATAAATTAATCCGAATGCTAATATATTCCTGACGTAAAAAAGAATCTGTGACTCATGTTTGTACAATTTTACTTTTCCCCAAGTACCAGGAATCACTGTGACTCAAGGTAAACAGTATCATTAATTTACACGCGCACTCTAAAGTGACATTATGCCACAAGACTCTAAACTAACAGTCAATTCTAATTAGCAATCCCTCAAAAACAAATTAATACCATGGCTAGAGCGACACTTCGCTTTCTTAAGTAAATAATATTATATTACACGACAGTCATACTAGCGTGAACCCAAAAATCTTTGTTACACTCTAGTATACGTGCACGCTCTTATAACACAGGTTTACTGATTTCGAGCCAAAAAAAAAGTCTAAGACAACAACTAGATGACATCGATGCTGAAAATAAGAGCATTAAATAACTATACCTAAACATTTTCTTTAAATATTTCGTACAGTACAATAAGTAACGTTCTGTTACGATTAACAATTATCTCTTTCATATGTAGCAACAGAGACAATAAATTATCATATTATATCTGAGTCAACAGTATCCCGTAATACGACACACGTCAATATACACTATAAAACAGTCCCTCGAGTTCTTTCATGCTGTACTATGTGATAGTATATCACTATCTCGATCCTCGATTGAATTATAAAGAGCATCTAAAGAGCGTCATCGATCAATCTTCAAGATCGATGACAGCAGTCATGTCATACAGATGATGTGACAGACTGAGACAATTCTCATGAACAATGCAACGGGACTACGACCACCGCAATCGCTTATCGCACTAGAGAACAAAGAAAGAAAAAAGAGACAAATTAATCACAACCTAAGTGATAATTAATCTTAAGTCAATACAAAAAAAAAGCGATGCCTCGATCCCTACAACTCAATCAGAGCGTTCAACAATAAATTCCAAGATTATCAGGGGCTTAGAGACTTTGGTAAGCAGATGATGAAGATTACTTACTAAAGGAGAGGCAGACGCCACTCCGGCTTGTGTCTGAGGATTCTGTGGGGCAGTAGGGATGTCGCAGTCACAACTGGTTACTGGTTCGGACTCTTCTGCTGCATGCGCATTTGTACTTATGGCCTCATCCACACCGTTCACCATGTTCGAGTCGTCAGTCTTTATAGATCTGTTAGCGGTGCATTTCAGTAGTAACGGGCTAAACCTAGGCGTGCGTAAGTATAGTAATATGTACGTGTCACGTCAAAAGATACTAAATATTATAGCGACAATAATAGAAAGAAACAATAAATAAAATAAATACCAATCATACCGATAATCGAATAAAACTATTCAGTTAATAATAAGAGGACACGGATTAATCATGGCAAAGAGCGTGATCCTCGCTAATGGCAATTGGGCATTACAGTAAGAAACATGCACGATTTCTTCCAATTCACAGACCGCGCACAAAGTTTCCTGTCAGAGGTCCCTAATGCTATCTCTCTTGCGGGCTTTCTTGTTTCTCTCTCTCTATAGCAAAACAGCTAATCCTCGTGGGGAAATGGGTTCTTGCAAGGTGGCAACACACGGTTAACAAACCAGTATACACATCGTTTATTTACTTTCATTGACAATGATTCTATAGTCATTACCAAATAATAATGAACCATGCTTTTATTGTATTTACGTGTCGAAAAATTACAGCTTAATTATTATTGTTTAAAACTAGAACTTTAATTCAAAATGCCTTTAAAAGTAACTTGAAACCGAACAATTAATAATAATATAATATAATAATAATATAATAATAATAATAATAATAATAATAATAAACCCTGAATATTATAGTAGTCCCTATGTATTGTTCATCTGTCGCGGCAGTACAGGCAAGGAATTTAACCCATGCTACATAGAGAGACCTATGCATCGTGCTACCACATAGTACTGCATGCATTCGCGCATACATACATATTACGACATCGTGCCATATTTAAGAGTATCCGTTGCGCGGGAGCAGCACAGGACCGTGTTGACTAACTATCGTTTACCAAATGCCTCTATACCTCTTTGACTCCATTCGTAGCGAATTTCGCGTTATTTCCGTTAACTTTTTTTTTCTTTTTTTTTTGTTTTGTTTAAATATCTACCCCATCCTCACGTTCAGAGATCGGAGCGGCGGCTCTTGTTTCTGAAAGGACAGTCCATACCAGCACACGTATGTCCGTGCACGTAACTTGTCGATCGACGTGTGGGAGATTCACCCGTTTCATACAAATTCGTGATCGCGCAAAGACGAATGGAAAATAAAAAAAAAAATGGCAAATTGGAACGACGGTAGCGCGCGCGCGCACCTCTTAATTGTTTAATAACCACCGCAGACGGGATAGGATAAACGACGATATCGGACGTCGTTCGAGGAAAGCGCGAGGGTGTGGGGCCGCACGAGCGTTATGTACAACAACAGAATTATCATCGAATGGGAATCCGATTTGTACGCGGGTACCTTTAAATGCGCCTCGTCGGAGATGAAGAATAGAAGCGGAAGGACAACGAAAAAAAAACCCCAAAAAAACAAATGGGCTAGTAGTATGATAAAGAAAGACAAAGCTAAAATATGCGCGACTCGTTCGTCCTATTAGTATACTGTATATGTATACGTATATAACTACGAATATACATATATATATGCTTGCATCCGTCTTGCATTTTAGCTACGTAGGCGTGAAACAAAAGAAAAACGTCTTTAGGACCCCGTGTGTTATACAGCGTGCGAGCGAACGAACGAGTTAAAGAGAGGGGAGAGGGAGGGAGGGAGGAAGAGAGAGAGAAAAAATAATATAGAGATAGGGTAGTTACCGATAAAAACGTGTGTGTGTGTGTATATATATATACTACTATATGGATAGATATTATTCACACAGGAATCTCGTAATTGAAGGCTGACCATTGTATAGCGCGACGACGTGAATACGTTGTACTCTATTACAACGTGAAGATTGGACGAGAGGTACGATTGGAAAACAAGAGAAAAAAAATACATATATTCGACACTCGCACGATGCGCCACCACACAACAACCGCGATCCAACAGAGCACTACCTAAGACAGAGAGAGAGAGAGAGAGAGAGAAAACTAAAAAATAAATTTCACGCAATTAACGCGACTATCGGGCGTGAATTTTCCATTTTTTTTTTCCATTTAAATTATTTTTATATCATTTCCTTATCCTCGCTATCTCTCAAAGCAAATCGTATTAAATACGCGCACGAGCCTGTCGACGTGTCGTATCATACGCCCGGGCGACTCCTCTCGCTCAACCTTGCAGCCTCGCGTTACGACTTCACATGCTCACCGAACAAGACAGGATCCGTTCCCCGAATCTCTCGCGCTATTTATAAATGACTACAACGAAATAGAGACTATTTGCAAAGGGGGTAAAAATCCGAGCGTTGGCACGGCGCAAGGATGACATTTGATATACTTCCAGTGAGCGCGCAACGCCTTTCCATTTTCCTCTATGTATATGAATTACGAGTATACAAGATGGTGGACGTTGGTGGGATGGCGATCGTAGAGCAAAGAGGAAACGAAAAGAAAAAAAAAAAAGAGAGAGAAATACGCATCCACCGTAAAAACGCATAGCACATTACGCAGCCAACGACATATAATAAGACAACTCAGCATTCCGCAGGCTTCGTGTCCTGCACCTGCACATTCACCTTATCATTCCGCCGTTGCACGTGTTGTGTGTGCGTGTATATATATACGCAACGTATATATATACATACGCATACACATCCCACACATAAACATACCGATGAACACCATTTAAAGCAATCAAACAATTTCTTAACAAGGCTTTGCGAAAGAATACGTTTCGATGAAAAATCAAAAAAATCAGAACGATACTCGCGACCATAAAAAAGAAACGAAAGTCCTTTCATGCACGCGTATGGGACCCGTGCATGTTTGAATGGAGCGCTGTCTACGCGCGCGACTTCGTCTTCACGTAACCGCGTGTACGCGTGTACACGCATTAGAGCGCCAGCGCGCGTGTATATATAGATATATGTATATATATATTTATATTTATATAATCATATATATGTGTGTCCATGTATATGTATATATATATAAATATATATATAAGAATAAAGCACACTCACTTATCGGGAGATGACGGGGGAGTAAGAGTGATGGTGCTGAGAGCGATGTCTGTGGAGTCAGTGTTGCTAGCAGAAGGATTGGAGTTGGTAGTGGCTGTGGCGGAGGCGGAAGCCGCACCAATGCCGGCAGCGACTGCGACAGGAGCAGGGCTGGTGGTGATGGCCGCCTGAACGGCGGAAGTGGCAGCTTGGGATACAGTAGGCCCCGACGTCCCAGAACTGGCTACAGCATCCGCGATACCAGCATGAGCGCCAGTAATTGATGATCCTGGGCTCGTTGACCTGCTGCTGTTGCTAGTATGTTGTTGCTGATGCTGCTGTTGCTGGTGGTGGTGATACTGTTGAGCAGCCCCTACCGCGGGCTCCTTGTCCTTTGTGCTTTTCAGCTTAGCAGTGCCCTTCACTACGTCTGAGAGCCTATTCTGAGATTGCAAGCTGTCGGTAGCGGCACACTCGGTCGGAGCGTTGTGAGACTTTGCAAGATCGGCATCGAGGCCAGGAAGCGGAGGGAAGGCAGCAGCCTCCAAGTCAAACTGGACCCCTCGATTATACTGCGAGTTACTGGCCGGGTTGGACTCTCTGATCGACGGCAGAGGGCTACTGTTGTTAGCTTTAGCGAGGGCATCTTGGTCTTTGGTCCTGCGGTGTGTACGATGACGCGGAAACTGAACCGGTGAGTCCAGATTCTGAGCGTCACTCTCCTGCGGCCCTTTAACGTGGCTGCTGCTGCTGTTGTTGCTGCTGCTACTGTACTGAGCCTCTCCAGCCGATGTGGCTGTATGCGAGGAATGGAACTTTGTGCCAGTTTGATAGGAAGAGGTTGGCTTCATCGTGGGCAAGCTCGACGAGAGCGCGGGAGCCGTCGCTCCCAAGGACGCTGGACCACCACCGCTTATCGGTGCATGCGAACTTCGACCCATCGGGGCCATACCACCACCGCCATCCATTAAGCCACTCCTTTCGGATCCATTCCTCTGCTTATTTCTGAATCACACAGAAAAATATTGTTAACGTTCTTGTCTTTTAATTAACTCCACCTTGACGCAGAGCGATAACGTTCAATATACATGATAAAAACGTCTACTAATCGTTAATTACATGCTGAACATTATCATTAATAATTTTCTAGAGCTTATCCCGGACAGCGTTTACAGCCAATTCTCGAAATGCTACCGATACGTCTGTATCGGCCGACAAACTCATATCGTACGCAAGAGATCTTGCTTACCTGTTTCTCTGATTGTATCTTGCGTTGTGTGGTTTGAATGAAGCGTGTGGTGTAATACCATTCATTGTAAATACACCGGCCATATCGAAATACGCAGGACTCGCAGCCCCCCAGGGCATCATCCCGGCTGGGTAAAACGGTTGATGCTGAAACATTAGATCCCCCTGCACTCTCGAGCGTTAGCGACCTTCAAATCGCTCCCGCAAATAAATCTCTCAACGGTTATTCACCGGTTGCTGATGTTTGATAAACCTCTCGTAAGACACGTAAGAATGTAAACTCATTGCGAGTATTGTTTCAGAATCGTTATTTAATGTTTACTCACATAGACGTGAACCTGGTTGGGGTATGGCGGCATAGTCGTCTGCGGCATAGTCGTACCATTAGTGTATAGGAAGCGTTGCTGACCAGGCGGATAGCTGCTCGGGTCGTAAACGGGCGGTGCTGGAGGAGTTCTGTATCCATTTTTAATCCCACCAACACCAGCTACCGCTGGGATCGGTAGCCTGTTCATTGGTTTAGCTTTGATGCGTGCCATTATTGGCTTTCCCTGAATAATAAGGGCGAAAAAAAGGACACGTGGTTGAGTATGTATTGAATTTTACAGCAGACGGAATGGTAATATTGATCATGGCAATTAAAGAATGCTGACCACAGTCAATCTATCCTAGCGTCACACTAATCTCTTATCTCTTATCGCATGCATTTTAACGTGTTATGACTTGAAATCGATATGTCTCCATTGACCACCTGATTTAAGAACACAATCGAACAATTGATAACTACTAGAACTTATTCTTATTTAATCTGGTTAAGATAGAATTTTTTGATACATATACGCATTACGATTAGTTCAGTATACGAGGGAAAGTCTATTGTTATTATTATCAATATTATACTACGACACAGGCCATTTAGGCGCCTGCTAATACATGGCTTTGCGTGCCATAGTATAAAAAGTAATGAGTTACCTGAAATTCTCGTACTTCTTCACGTAGAAACCTATACGCCTTTTGAGCATCCTCATCAGATTCAAAAGTTACATACCACGAGCTATTATGGGCAAATTCGCATGAGATAAGCCTTGGGCAACCCTCTCCTGAGAATAAATTCTGTGAACGTAAGCAAAGACAGTGTTACTGCAAAAGTCTCGGACTACAAAAATAATCCTACAGAGATATATATGTAACAATCAGTGTCGAGCGTGATAAAATATCAAAATGGAGATTACACGTATTGATAGTAAAAACTGTTTTTCCCCGGAATTATTACTATTTATGTAATCGTACAACTCAATGACAATTGTATACGTGCGATATTAAACATTATCTACAACAAAAGCATGACTGACCTTCACGTCTTCCAGCGGTGTGCTATCTGGAATTTCCCGGAGAATTACAATACATCGTTTGTGATTTGGCCTCACTTTCTGCCCTTCCTCGTCCACTTGGACGTTAGGAGACTCTCGCAGCACCTCTGTTATTAATTTTATATCTTTCGTCAACTTCTTCACCTGGTTAAAATTCGCTACCGTCCATATCGGTACATACTGATCATTATCCATTTGCGATAATAAATATGTATCATTGGCTAAGTTCTCTCTGAAAGAAGAAACGTACTTGCTTCGTGACCGTTGATCTTTCTTTTTTCTTTGTTCTCTTTTTCTTTCAACCGGTTAGCAATATCCCCAACTACTATTATAAAGTAGTAATAATGATACAGACAATACTGCTAGGTATAAAGTACTGAAGGAAATACGTAAAACGTGACCACATGCGTCATCGTCTGTTCAGCAATACAAATTTATACGTGTTACAGTAAGGAAATAAGCTGCGAACGTTAATAAGCTGTGCTTTCAGTTAGTACGTTCGTACATGATATGAAATTAGATTCATACGAGTTTACAGTTTTTCGTATGAGACGCACGTTAATCGCACGGATGGAATTTAATATAAGTGATAAATCTGAATTGCATCTTGTAATACAACCACTGAGATCCAATTGCATAAACATATTTTTATTATTAAGTGAAGGAATGAAGATACAAGTTCCAAGTAAAGCACATCCAAATCTTTTGAGATAATGCATGAGACATTAGTCATGACGTTAGCTCAAGTAGTGTTCATATCAACAATGTCAATATAACTTGACCGTTTTATAATTAATGCAGAATGCAAAGAATCAAGTTGAATCTTTGTGTTCTAATAACACTGAGGGGAACCCAAAGTTCTTTCCTATGTATTGGGCCAGGATAGTACAAATGACTTGACTTACCTGGAGAAGTAATATTCAAGTTGAGAAGAGAGCATCTGTTTTAATTGTTCCAGAGGTATGCCAGGCACGGAGAGATCAGCCATCGGTGCAGGCGCAGGCGGTGCATCTCCTAAGGGTGCAACATCGACTGGAGCATAGCCAACAGCACCTCCCATACCTATGGGATGTTGGCCCGAGGGATCGAGATTACCCGCGCCCGCATCGAGCATCAATTCACCTCCGCTCGGTCCTCCGTTCATGACGCCGTAGTCTAAACTTGAAGCGTTACTGCCAACAGCACCCCCGACAGTACCCAGGGGTTCAGGGGTGGCTGGGTAAACCGCCCCTGGTGGGAGCTTCCCAATGTCCCCATTCATGTACACGTACCCTGGAACATAACCGAAAAATATATATAGACATATGTATATATATTTGATATCGTTTACCCACGACACGTGCTGCTATTTCCTTATGGAGCATTCCGAAACGCAAAGTGAACGCTATGGGAAAATACTGCTCAGTGATTTTCATTGCATGAACATGGTAAGAGCATTTGATATTTAAAAAAAATAGAGATGCCTATGCTTACACAGTGTTTATATAGCAGTACCAAATTGCACTGTACGATATGCATGTGCTGCCTTTTGGTTAGGGCATGGAACTGTAGATCTTCTTTGAGAATTATGCTTGGAATTTTTGGTTTTGCTTTACACAATCTTAATATTTTTGTGTGAACTGTGTTTGGTGTTCGTAAAATGGTTCGTCAACATATTACTGAAAATGTTCAATTTGATACAAAATAGGGTCATTCTAATCTACTTTTAAGTGTAATGAATTTTGTGGTTTTCGTGTTGTACAAGTAATTGTTTAAGTGAAGAGTGTATTGAGAATTAGAAAATTACTTATAAAAGTTCATGGAATCATACTGTAGTATATGATAAGCTATTGACAAATGACCTGTTCTACTTATTGATCTATCTAAGACTACCTACTGAAATTCAGGAAAAGAAACATGTTTTCATCAATAAAGAATGTAAACCATAATTGTAATCTTCATTCAAGTTTATCTGATCAATATCCATCACTCAGAATGGAGCCGTTACTTTTAAAAACTCATTTTCACAAGACTATACATGTACGTCCTAAGTAATCCTGCATGCAAAAAAATCTACAATGACTAGCCAACTAAAACATTTGTAGATATGCTGCAAACCTTTGATTGAGACCCCCACCCCTTTTATACTCACAAATCAATCCCTACCCAAGCTAATAATGACACACGTTAGAAATTCCTTTTGCACAGCATATCATGCCTATAACAGCTTAACTCTCACATATTACATACCTGTTATGGATTTTTCTGAAAAAGGTTGCATCATAGGAGGCAACAATTTTCAAGAGAATAATATGACTTTCTGACGTGAGTGGCTAAATCTCAAGCGAAGTAAGAAGCTGCACCATGGAAGACAAATATTTTAAAAATATATAATTTACAACTGATTGAACGTGAGCAAACTATTGATAGAGGGAACATTGAAAATAATGAAAATATTAAATACTAAAGTTATATTTTGTATTCACCGCACTTTTGACTCTGAAGTCAATTAAGTGAAAAGGAAAAAAAAAAAGAAGGAAGATTTGACGCGTAGCTGTACCAGATTTTCATAAACCACGCTATGGCCAAATGAAACCATAGAATTATAGCGAGAATATCACGGAGCAAAGAAGAAAAATCGACGAGTCATCGTGCGAAAAAACTCGAAATTCGCTTCCTAGCGCTTTCAAAAGCAAAAGTCAAGAGCCATCCGGACGAACCATACCACATGCGAATTACTGTCCTCGCGCGAGCACAGCATGCGATCGCCCAATGTTCACGTTGGAACGTCACATTGTATCCCTCCGGCGGAGCTGTCTGAGAAAGGTTACACCGTGGAAAGTAAGAATTTTGAAAGGGCAAGATATGCAATATGTTGGATGCGACTGGCCAAATATAGAGCGAGACGTTGGCTGGGCTAGCGGCGATCACGCACGCAACCACAATGACAACCACCGAAATGCGAGTGCACTTATGTGTAGCGAATGTCGTTACTGAAATCACCATTCATCCCGAAACAATCCCGGATTCCATGTGCCTTTATCAATAGCTGCTCTCGCCAGCTTCGTTTACTGGCTCGTTCTCGGGAGTAGGACCGTGGGCACACAACGCCGTGTGCGAAACGCACCCTTATTCCTTTCCCTTGAGCCAAAATTCATTAGCCACGAGCACGTCTTCCCGTTCCTCTACATCGTTCGGATTACTGCGAATTACGCCGTTTGATAATTTTGCTAAAATCTTACCGAGGAGAAGAATCAACTCAACACAATTTCTCAAGGAAACTACAAAATGGCCGACACAGAAAGGCACATGCCGTGGCTCAATGCATTGTGGGTTGCAGCTATGTAGGCTAGTAGCAATGCCATCTCTTGATTCCAGTCGAACAACCGATATAACCGCCAGATTCGAACGCTCTATCAACTCCTCGCAACAACGCCAACCTCAACGTCCCGTTTTCTCTCTCCAAGCCCTGTTCCAATTTCTCTCGCAGATCGAATACTCAACCGCGCCCTTTACTCAACCCGATAAACGTACATTACCCGTAAATCATAACTAATCTCGAAACGATACGTAAACACCTTTGTCTTTCCTTTTTTTATTTTCTAGTATTTTTCTTTTCTCAAACCCTCAATCTCTGAGCACCGTTTAATCTATCTTCGGCTATTTCTTTTTCGCCAGCCAGCTGTACTGCAATGCACCAGTCATGACGCACAGTTTTCATCATGGTGGAATGCGATTGGCTCGTTACACTTTGGCTGACTCCCAGATAGAGTTATCTGAACGTGGAATGATTAATCTAAGGACATCGACGACGATCCCGCAAACACCTCGCATGACATCATCTACTCTGAGAGACTAACGCATACGCATGACAATTAAAGAATGACGAACAAATTATGTACATACTGTACAGAAAGACAGAGCAAACTATTCATTTAATACTCTCAAAAAATACTTCTGTTCTAAGTTCAATCATGACCTTTAACACATACGTCAAATTTTTGACTCCTTCCAGGAATTCCACATTTGTTATAAGACCCGTGATGAATTCTGCGGTGGACCAGCAACCATTTTGTATCTAACGGAAACAGAGGAGTTTATACGTACGCATTGAATGCGTTGAACATTTAAATTCAAACGACAATTTTACTTGATCATCGTGTAAAATTCGAAAATTCCTTCTACATCATGCGAGTAAAAATAAGATTCCTTTAACTGTATAGTAGCGATGTTAAATAAAGCTTAGTTCTTATCCTTTTCAAGTCAAAGTAAATACGAAAGATATATGTAAGGGGGTCTTTAAAAATATTCTTGCCGGTAAGCGTTGATAAGAAATCAGCAACCGTCTGCATGTTCACGTACATTCTAGATTGAAAATGCAAACGAATGAAATAATACGTCGAATGATCGTTATGTCTTTGTCATTTGTTTAGATAAAATATGCTTACAGTGTATAATAGTTTAATATATTCGTAAGATTGTTACCGTTCATTTCACTTTACAATAGAACCGAATCTTTCACACTCACTGTTAACAGATATTTGGTGAACAATGGACTTGGACACGGAAATGAGTCTGTTGTCTAAAAATAAACGACTTGGTCAAATCGAACAAATGTCGGTGCATCTCAGAGCTCTAATGCGTTGCACCATTTGTTCTGACCAAATATTTGATAGAATAGAGCATATTTATTAAACGTATGCCAATATTATATTAATATATACAATGTTGGAGTTACATTCTCACTTTCAGAAAAGAACACACTGTATTAATATTTTAAAGTTTTTTAAAATGGACTTTGATATTGGAAACAATACACATAGTATACATACAAATTTGTAAATTTTTATAGCCTATTACTGTTAGTATTAAATGTATCATAAGACAGAATAAATTCGGAAACTAGTGAATTACTATTTATTTATCTAGAACAGTCACATGTGTTTATTAAAAAGGCAATTAATTCAGTAAACACTGGTTTTATAAAGAAAAAAATTTTATTTTACCCCACCCCGCCCCGAAAAAAAAATTGTGTATCATTATTGTTACATTACAATGTTATATTTTAATAAATAATACAATGTGGAATAAAAGGCACGAAAGTTGAAAACAAGTGACATTATTTAAGCGCAAACTAGAGTCTGTTGTCCTTACTGTATAGAGAAAGCAAAGCAGTCAGTAGTTACAAGTGAGAAGCCAATCTGAAACCTAAGAGAGCGCATTTTATCTTCTCTAAAGACATCTATCGCGCCCAGATACATATTATCTAATATGAAAAGAAACATCCATCCGTTACTATCTGTACCTATCGCTTCTAAATGTGTTCCCTCAAATAGCTACCATTATTATTATTATTATTTCAAATGTGATAAAGTTCAGTGGATTATTTAACATAAGACTGTAAAGTATTGCTTTTCCTATAATCTTACAAAATGTCTGATTAGAATATTGTGCCTATATTGTATTGTTATATATTTTTTATTGAAATATATATGTGTATATAATAGGGTATCCCACGAAGTATCAACAAGTAGTAGTGACTGATACAGATAATTTAAGATGATAAGGTGTTGGTGATGGTGGAGTTGTCTTAGGTAGTGGCATGGATGGTTGGTTGATTAAAAACCGTGAACCTTCAGCTGATCAGGCTTTGCCAGACCTGATTTCGTTAGCCACTGGCATATATTTTCTCGCTGGTCCCCCTGCAGCTGCAGCACCTCCCCGTACTCCGGGTGCTCGATTACAGTCCCATTGCAAGCAAACTCCTGTAATTGTTGATACCAATAAATAATCTTCTTACTTTAACGACAGATTAAAGCTTAAAGCTTTCTGTTGGCATAAATTTCTATACTGTATGTGGATTGCTCCATAAATATCAGTATATGAATCATATTATTAGTAAATAAAACAATCATTTATAAAAAAGTATTTGATTAACATCTACAATGGAATTGTACTGATGAATTCATTGATCACATGTGTATATATTCAGGAGCAGTCATCAATTATAAGGTCTACACAAACAAGGTCACATCAATAGTTGTTTCTAGAATGTATATTGGTGATACCAAATGATGACAAGGTCATATCCTAAATATATTCTTATAAGCTTCAATATGTATTACTCATCAAAAAGTTCTAGAAAAATCATGGTATAATTCTAACTTACAAAGAAAAACGAAATTTCCAAACACTTCTAGAAACCTGTTTTTTTTTTAAAGACAACAAATATCCAAGCTAATATTAAGCCGCCAATACTTTGGCCCGATTAACGCAAAATGAGAATGCAAATGAGTTAATTTTATTGCCACTAGATAAAAGTCTTCAGCGATAAATACAACGGTATTCCATCGGTGGAAAAATCTTTCCACGTCAGTTCTAAATATAGACAAGTTAACACAAAGTGACAGCAGAGACACAATTATTCTGTAAAGTAGCGATGCCTCACCTTTTTACATGCCCGAACAATTTTTTTCAAGTCATATTCAGACGAAAGCCCTTGCACCGTGGTTAAGGTCTTGCGACCATTCCGCTGTTGGATCCTTATATGCACGAGACCGTCTTGGACATCATCATCTGAACCCTTGATTGCATCTGCAAAGGGGTCTGTGGAACAAATAAATGCTCCATGTTATTCTAATGGCCAATTGCTCTGATAACTTAAGAAGAGACACAATGGCACGAAATTTCAATAAACGATATGAAAACGTTGCATCTCGAGAACGGAGTAACCAGGTTGCCTCCTATGATGCAAGCGAAGACGCGACCGCCATTTTGACAAAACTATCTTCTCGGATACGAAGGATTTAATGATCGGAAAATACAATATTTACCGAATGTGTTGAGATTCTGGATGGACATACGACAAACAAAATGTATCCCTCGGAGATATAGAACTGCAAATTGCAAGTATAATCGAGAAAAGTGACGGATGATGTAGGATAACACAAGCACTACGCAAGAATACTGCTAAACCCAAAAAATCTTGCGCGACGACCGAACTCAACCGGAAGTAAAAGTTGCATTTGTCATGGACGATGGGTGGGGTTGTTTTGTGTTCCTAAACTTGCTTGTTTTATACGCAAGTCTGATTCGCACTGCAACTGTCGTGCATCCGTGGTAGATTGCTAGCTACATACTCGCAACATTTCAAATTACTAAACCGTTTTTTTAAAGTTAAAATTACTTATCAAATTATACCGTAGATGCACAGTAAAAAATTATAATTATACAAGTCTTGTAAAAATAGAATGTGTATAATGTATCTACTGTCAAATAAAAAAAATAAAGCAAAATTTCTCATATTTCAAGCTACTTAGATTTTTTTTAAATCTACATTAAACATTGAAATCTTTTCAGAAATTGTTAGTATTGTGTATTTCATGAAGAACGTCGTGCAGGCCTTATGAATTCGATTTAGCAAAACATTCTGTGATCTCAAAAGAGAGCAGAATGGTTGCATATGAATGCACATGACAGTATTCAAAATCCTACTTTCCTTTCTATAATATTCTCCACTACGAGTTATTTGTCAATCGGCTAAAGTAGCGTGTGGCACTTGAGGTTCTTGGTAGTTCATCGAGATTTTTTTGGCAGGTGATTTTGCACGGGGAAGCAATCATGGCCAGTCCTCGTACACGACGTGTCTTAGGAGAATTAAAGCCTCGAGATGAAAATAATGTAAGAAACCGAGTACTTTTAATCAAGTAGAACAATATTACTTTATTCAATGACATTTTAGAAATGCTTTGAATGCGGAGCTCATAACCCACAATGGGTCTCTGTTACATATGGAATATGGATTTGCCTTGAGTGCTCTGGTAAGCATAGAGGACTTGGTGTACATCTCTCGTTTGTTCGCTCCGTTTCAATGGATAAATGGAAAGACACTGAACTGGAAAAGATGAAAGTTGGTGGAAATAGAAATGCTCGAGAGTTTTTTGAGTCTCAACCAGATTGGGATGATTCTATGCCGATATCACAGAAATACAATACCAAGGCAGCAGCATTATACAGAGATAAGGTAAAAAGATTTGTATAATGATGTCTTGTTACGGAGTAATTGATCACTTGTAAATAGAAATCATAGTGTTCTGTTATCTTGAAACTTATTTTCTTTGTTAGTAAATCATTGATCTTTGTTGCAGTTTTGTTTTAATGTAATGTTACATATTTTTATTAGATAGCTACTTTAGCAAGAGGTGAGAGTTGGAGTCCAACTAGTGCAAATGCGAAATTATTTACAAGCACTAGTCCTCAGGAAGGTAGAAGACAGGATTATGGGTCTTACCAAGGTGACCAAGGTGCCTCTTATCAGAATATAAATTCTCCTAGTTTTAAAAGTCAAACTGAATCATTCTTTGCAAGAAAACAAAATGAAAATGCAAGCCGTCCTGAGTGAGTATTATTTCTGTGTAAATAGAAATTTACTGTTTTTTGGTTTTTTTGGAATAGTTACTTCATAATTATAAGTTTTGCAGTGATTTGCCCCCAAATCAAGGTGGAAAATATGGAGGTTTTGGTTATCAAATGGATCCTCCACCTAAGAGCTCATCTCAGGAATTCTTTGGTACTGCCGTATCCTCTTTAGCAAGTGTAAGGTTTCTTGTTATCAGTAATAAATTTTTGTATCTGTCATACAAAAGATTAATAAAATTTCATTTCAGGGTTGGTCAATATTTTCATCCTCGGCTACAAAAATTGCAAGCAAAGCAACAGAAAATGCTATAAAGATCGGTGGCATTGCTACGCAAAAGGTATCAGAAGTTAGTGTTTCTGTGGGAAATAAGGTATGCTTTATTTTTCATTTTTTTTACATTTTATTTACATTACGTTTTTCACTCTTAGTTTTCATTCATATCAAATTATTCATTTCTCATTATTGAACATTGTTTTATTTTTGTTTGGGGGGGGGGGTCTTTATTTGAATTTCATTAGGTCAGAGATGGTACCTTGTTGGAAGATATGGGAGCACAAGTTAATACTCTAGCTGCCAAGGTAGTTTCCTATAATACAACAAACATATTGAAATCTCCAATCTATTACATGATACGTCCAGAATTATTAGAACAATAATAAATTTGTATTAATTATAGGTTGGCGATTTAGGTAGAAGGGGTTGGGGTGATATAGCAGGGACCAATTCATCCGAACAACAGCATTATGATTCAAGTGAACATTATCAAAATACATCAAATACTTATCAGAACAATACAACCAGTAATTCACATTCCACCGAGAGATCATCACTTGTTACAGGACCAAGCCAAAAGTAAGTAGCTACTTTTTCTCAAGTATTTCCTCTATACTACCTCCCTATGCAAACACTGCATGGAACCCTCTATCATTACTTGCAGAGGTAACTCCCCAAATGCTAACTCTTCCTGGGATTGGGGTGGCGATTCAAAGGTGACTAGTGATTCAACATCCAGTAACAGAAGTACCATGAAACTATCGGAGGAAGCACAATTTCGAAAAGAGATCGGATTATTTGAACCAGACATTAAAGAAAAAAAGCAGTCCAAGGCCGATGAAGAATCGTGGTCGGACTTGTTAAATTAGGTGAAATAATAAGAATTAGATGTCACTGTCGTAAATGATACTTTTCTGAACTTCAAAATTTCTTTAGATACTATCAATGATGCATGGCTTCCGTCTGTCGCGTATTCGTGAACATGTCTCGTAAAACAGTCTCTACATGTTTACAGTTACCGCCACTAAGGGCATTTTTAATGTACCCACATTATATGCGTGTGTGGTGCCTGAATGTTTTCAAACTTCAGGAAAACTGTTGGTCGCAATGAATACTTATTATTCCCGAAAAAATAACATTTTGAGTTTACTGCTGTAATTCCATATACTGTTGGATTTCTGAATTGTTTTGTTTCCTCACAAAATGTTTAATTGACGTTGATCGTCAATAGTAGACAATTATTCCAATAAATCCAATACTATTTTCCTGGTGTTGTTACACATACAGATTAACTGTGGGATTAAATTAATTTTATAATAAAACAAGGTACTATGAGAACTTATATGCCTAATATCTAGTAATATGAAAGATGTATGGTGTAACAAATTATAAGGATATGTAGTATTGGTTGAAACTGAGTAAGAAATTCCACAGTGAGTTGTGAAGAAATATACCTTGTGCCCTTACATAAACTTGTTTATCAATCACATGGTGCATGGAATAGTGTTCACTCAAAATTATTGCCAGATTGAAATGGTTACTTATGAGATAGTTTTTAAACTACGATCGTTATGTTAACTATAAAAAATATCAAGCTTCGATCGTTTAGTTATTTATATATGTTTTTGTTTTATCTACTACATGATGATCGAATAGTAGAGACGTATTTACATAGCCAATGATTATGAAAGACAAGCGTATTTTAAATTAATCTATGTTATAACTTGTTGAAAAATACCGTGTGTATCAGTATTGATAACTATGGTGTTCAGAGGAAGTATTTTTATTAGAAATTACAAATATCCTTGACTATATACAAAGTTTTCTAAGGATAGTTGGCTTGAAATCCAAAGAAAAAATAGAGTTGGCACCTGAATTACGTACATTAGACGAATTAATAGATTAGTTGGACAGAGAATTGCCACAATATGGTACATATTATTATCCTTAGAAAATCATCATTGTATATGTCACATCAGCGAGGTTTTAGAATGAACTTGATCTGAAAAAATGGTAACGATGTTACTTTAGCATAATAATCTAAACGAACAATGAAGCATTGTATAAACCGTAATACTGTCAGTTCTAAAAATGTTTGCACAATATTTATACCCCATTCGAATGAGGTATTTTATGTTTGAGAAAATCGATACTCAATTATGTGGTATCTTGCGATAGTATCTTACTACTATTGTTAAAAAAAAAATGTTATACCAGGATTCTTTGTACATCCACTTTACCATTGTATTCCATATTCATCTCACCATAGACACAATACTTGGGATAAATATTAATTATATATTAAGAATACATATCTATTTCTTTACCCAAAATTGTATCATGTAATCTTCTTTCGTGTTCTTTAATGCCTCCATATAAATACAAGCCTTTACAAATGGATCTCATCGACAGGTTTATTCACAAAATAACTTGTCTTTTACATAACAGATTTCTATTCAAAAACAGATTGCTAACAACTTTAGATAAGAAATATAAATAAATACAGCTATTAGTATAATATAACATTATGAACATTTTTTTTACCAGGATATACTTTGAAACATTTTCGTTTGACAGACAGCTTAGCAATCTGGTTTAGAATTTCAGTCTGAGACGCAGGCCATACTTCTTTAATAATACTTGATATTAAATGATATACAGTCTTTTCCACCTCAGAAGAAATACCAACAGTGGGTTGTCCAAGTACCATCCTATATAAAAAATTGTATACTTCACTGAAAGGAATGAAGAAACAACAATGAATTAAATGTTCCACCAACTATAGTATTTAGAAATAGTATGAGAAAATACCTTAAATCACATCCACCAGTTTGCTCTTTCGGTGGATGCTTCTCATACAACTGTATGAACAATAATGCTTCAGGTATAAGAGTATCGGTATCAGGAAACATACCACTTGCTAACCAGTTATCAATTGGTGATTCAGTTTTTATACGTTTCTTACAGCGGGCTTGCTTCATTAATTTGTCAATTAATGTTTTTATATCACGTTGTGATTTGTTTGGTAATGTCTCTGCAATTTTTGAAGTGTCCTTATGCCCGTATTTTTTCAAAGATTTCAAAAGAGCAAACTTTTCCGCCTTTGTCCATGCTGTAATGGCAGCATCGTCTGTTGCATTCGACGATTTGTTCGGTTTTTTCTTACTAGCCATTTTTTTAAAACTGCAATAATGACGAAAAAGACAAACACTGAGAAACAAAATACACAACAGATCTAATCTCGCGTGATGTCTGTGTCATCTATTGTAAATTGAAAGTACTTTGTAGCCGCAACTACTTTACTGCCCGTAACACATCTTGTAGCACGCGGACTACATCTTACGACTGTTCAGCAAAACGTGGTGAAGTTTCTGTATAACGATTTTATGCAGATTTTTGCTCTGCGATATCACATTTGCCTACTCCCCAATTCTGCACAGTCAATTTGCGAATGGTTTTATACCTGACAGGATTTGCAAAACCACGATTTTTTAATTGGACGCTATAAATACTTCCGACCTTTCGTTTCTTGATTGCTTCCACACTGCTTTTAGAACTAGACAAGCCGTTTCCCAGTCATGATTGACGTTTATTCGTGGCGGTGCATTTTCTTCATTCTGATTGTATGACAGGTGACAATGATAGATTTCACGAAAATATTGAAGTTTCGCAGCATCAATGGAGTGGAGATCGTTTTATGTGGAAACATGTAGTGAGATATGCTTTCTGCAATTTTGGTCTCAATGAAAAGTAAAATATAGTACAATGTGAGTATATTGTGGAGTAGGTTACACTGTTCTGATGATTTATAAACTCTTTCTTGTTAATCAATATACTTTATTGTATATTTTCTGTAATAATTTTAATGTATACTTGTATTGCCTGTGTTGAAATTGTGTACCTCTGAAGCACAGTACATTTTCTTGAAGTAAACATAGGACGTGAAACATGGTAGTGAAAGATTATTAGACTATGATGTCGATACATATCATTTATTATTTTCAGAGAATTAATCATGTATGTTTGTTCAACCACAATATTATTGTTTTGGATTGGAATAATTATGATGATGTACTAAGCCTTAGACTATAGTCTATAAATCATGGATTACGAGTATATGCCTTTTCATAGGGAAAAGGATATTCATAATAAATGTTGTGGTGGAAAGTTTTGGTGCATTAAGGTATATGATATGCGAAATTAATCTTTATTACACTGATAATACTCATAATAGTCAATGAATATAGTTCTAATATTTTTCAGGATATATGTGGTATCATATGCGCTGTGTTAACATGGCTGCTGATTATTTACGCAGAATTTGTAGTCATGGCAGTAATTCTCATTCCTAGTATAAACACTGTTTATTCCAGTTTGAATATGGCTATATTTCAAACATTAGCCTTTCTAGCTTTTGCATCACATCTCAGGACTATGTTCACGGATCCAGTGAGTTGAGAAATCTATATGTATTTTACATGTGATACAATTTTCTATGTACACAAAATTATTTTTATGATTTCTGAAGTACTTTAGACACTAAATATTATTGTCTCTTGTAGGGTGCTGTTCCAAAAGGAAACGCAACAAAGGAGATGATCCAACAAATGGGATTTAGAGAGGGTCAAGTAATATTTAAGTGTCCTAGGTGCTGTTCCATTAAACCAGATAGAGCACATCACTGCTCCGTTTGCCAAAGGTGTGTTGGATAGTTACGCTGTGTATATAAATATTATTAAAGTATTACAATTTTTATAGGTGCATTAGAAAAATGGATCATCATTGTCCTTGGGTTAATAACTGTGTAGGAGAAAATAATCAAAAATACTTTGTACTTTTTACTGTGAGTTCTTTAACAACTGCATCAGTGCTCCGATCCGTATCAAATACTAATAGTTAAAAATTTCAGTTTTATATAGCTGGCATTTCACTGCAATCGTTCTTCCTTTGCGTTCAACAGTTTACAACATGCGTGAGACAAGAATGGCGGGAATGTTCTACTTTCAGTCCTCCTGCTACGGTAGTACTGCTATTATTCTTGACATTTGAAGCACTTTTATTTGCCATCTTCACTGCCGTAATGTTGGGCACTCAACTGCAAGCTATTTGGAATGACGAGACGGTATGTACAGGCTTTAGACTGTGTGGTTTTACATGTCTTTTTGAATAAGTAATGAGCACTAAAAGTCTCTGATATGTAAAATATCACCTATGTCCTAGATAAACTTACTAGATTACAATTGTATTACAGGGCATCGAACAGTTGAAAAAGGAAGAAGCAAGATGGGTGCGTAACAGTAGATGGAAATCTGTACAAGCTGTATTTGGAAGATTCTCTATTGCCTGGTTTTCGCCTTTCACATCACCCCCAAATGCTAAAATGAAACTAGAATCCTATTTATATTCTGTATAAGGTATTTTAATAATCAAGTCATAAGTCTCCGAATTGGCGATGATATTGGGTTGTCCAAAAAGTTCTTTTTTTTTTTTAAGGAAAATTTATGAACAAATTTTTTATATACAAAATCAACTTTAGTCACTAATGTAGGCACCATTATTTTCGATGACCTTCTGCCATCTGCTAGGTAGCTGCATGATTCCATCCTTGAAGAACTTCCCACTTTTCTGGGCGAAGAATTGCTCCAAGTGCATTTTGCAGGCCTCTAGAGAGTCGAAATTCTTTTCCTGAAGGGAGTTTTTGAGAAATTGAAATAAATGGTAATTGGATGGTGCTAAATCCGGTAAATATGCCGGGTGGGGTAAAACATCCCAGCCAATCTCCAATAATTTTTTACGGCTACGTACTGACACGTGCGATTTAGCGTTATTTTGTTGAAAAACGACACCTGATTTGTTGGCCAATGCTGGACGTTTCTTTGCTATTGCTGCGTTCAGCAGGTCCAATTGTGAACAGTACTTGGCCGAACTAAGGATTTGGCTCTGTGGAAGAAGTTCATAATAAAGAATTCCCTTCCAGTCCCACCAGATGCAAAGCATAACTCTTTTCGGATACAGATCGGCCTCAGGAGTAGCTTGTGATGGTTCACCCCTCTTGGCCCAACTTCTTTTTCTCACAACATGATTGTAAAGTACCCATTTTTCACCGCCCGTCACTAATTTTTTTAAAAATGGGTCGTTTTTTTGTCGTTTCAACAATGAATCACTAATGTTAATGCGCTCTATCAAATTTGTTTCTGATAGATCATGAGGCACCCAAACATCATGGCGAGAAATGTAACCAAGACGCTTTACATGATCGTAAACGGAGCTTTTCGGTATTCTTAAAATATCGGCAATTTCTTCAGTCGTACAGTGTGGGTTAGTGTCCAAAAGCGTCTTGATTTTGTCGTTCTGAGTTGCAGATGGTCTCCCGGAGCGTTGCTCATCTTCGAGTTCAAAATTCCCGGCATTAAAACGCGCAAATCATTTACGAACAGTACTTTCAGCAATTCCACTCTTTCCATATAAAACACAAATCTTTTGTTGAGTTTGTGCGGTATTTTTGCCCTTCCGAAAATAAAATAGCATTAAGTGCCAAAAATGAACTTTCTTTTCTTCCATTTCTTTCGGGCAGTTAGCTTAACAAAACTAATCGTGACGGTTTATTGATCGATTAATACTTTACAGCGTTACGTTTCCGAACGTTATAGATGTCATAACCTAACGCAGCATTAGTCGAAACGCGGACTATTACCAACCCCGATTGAGAAACGCTACGATCTTTTCGGGGACAACCCAATATGTGTATATACAACGTAAACGTAAACCACATAAAATATGTTATGCCTATAAATATACAAATTGCATACGCGCATGTCCGACTTAATATCATATTGTCAGTTCTGGGTCCGTATTCTCGAACCATTTTCATGAATCTCGCATACGACCGGCCAATGCTTTTCAAATGGAAAGTCGCATGCGAGAATCCTTAGGGCAAACTCGAGAATACGAGCCCTGTAAAGATACTTGTACGCGTTCATTATGACACATAAGATAACTCGCAGAATTCCTTTCTATTTATGTAGTGGTAAGCTCAATTCATTCAGGGAGCATCAAGAACAATATGTTTCATAATTTATAACAGTGCCTGAAAATACATCCGACGACGTATTTATGTTTAATGTACATTACTTTTGCGTAGGATGGCATGTATATATAAATACCGTAAATTGAAAATCGAAAGTAATTTTTCAGGGACTCTTGACGCATTTGCAGTTTTATATTTTTTCATTCAGTCGCGAAGAGGGCATGACGCCTTTGTATCGAAGTACTTAACGAGAAGTACCCTTACTATACCTCTAAAGTACGAGCATCTGATACAAATAATCAATGTACCTTTTATACCGTAACTTGTAAATTAGTCTAGCTAATAAATTATTAGATAAAGATAGCGCGGCTGTCCTTAGAATAAGGTGACGTTTCAAGGATAATAAATTTGTGAAGATCGATATCAAGATTTGGACGGAGTGGCCAATTTTTTAAGTAGCCATATCGAAATGATCAATTAAACAAATTAGTGTGGAAAAGCATGTATACATTTAATGCATCGCGCTGTAAACTGTGTAACGCATAAAATTTTATAATCGATATCAATTTTTAAATCACTAATCCATGTATCTTAACGAGTGTGTTGCACTTTCTAAAGAGGCTCCATTACAGACATAATATTTATCTGAATTATCTCGACTTTGCATAATATACTGATGCAGGTTAGTTATTGTTTACGCAATGTATCTGTCGTTTTTGTGCTTAGGAAAGCATATTATTTTCTCTCGTGATAAAAAGCCTCAATGGCCGGAATACTCAGCTGATAATTGTGCTAATTTCAAGGTGGAAAGTGACTATTTGTGTCGAAGACATTAACGTTTCTCTCTGCAGAAACAAATAAATTCGTTTCAACAATACTTTAATTGATACCACTGGACCAGTGTTTGTATTACTCATAATTTTCTGTACCAAGTCAATTGATCAGTTGACCGAATAAATCATCCAAAGACATTCCAAAACATTGATGTCTCATTAATTCAAGCCATACATCTAAAACAATTTTGTTCAGCAAAATACAAAGTGAAAATTAAATTCAAAGTACAGATAGATTGAAACTTATCATGTTTATCTTACGAGATCAAGTTACTGATAAACAGTAAATCACCATCACGTAACACCTTGTGTTATGATCAATCAATTATTTATTTCAGTCCAACCTGTACAATGTTAGATGCACCGGCAGAAAATGGCGGGTATATTTTCTTCTTTTGGAACATCGAAAACTTTCGTCGACTTCCGTTCAAACTCCCATCTTTCAAATAGCAGGTACCTTAAGACAGTTTGCTACGCAAGGTCTTAAAGGCAAACGGTTTAGCAACGCAGGATTGAGCACAACTGGTTGCTTTCACTTTTGCTTCGCCTGCTTGGTAAGTTCGACATTATTACTTTGCTACGTTACTACTTACGAATTACTCGTGATACGCGACATTTAGGAAGGTTTCTAGATGTAGCGAGTACGTTTACTCGATCGTTTTGCGCCCTCTTGACCTTGAACATTACATGGAATCCCGTGGCCTTAAGAAACTTTCATCTGACAGGAAGAAAGCAGTGCTCTTTGATAATTATGACAATAGCTAATAGATACCATAACTTAAATTTTTATTCCGGAAATTGTGTCAGTTAATACATTCATAATTAATTTATTAAATAGTGAATGTAACCTGGTAATATTTACAATCTTTAATTATGCAGATTAATTCTGTTTAATTATAGTGTGACTTCCGGTACCCTTACAGGATTTGGAGGATTTTTTAACGTGAACTATTTTTGACGGGCTACGTCATGCGATTTGTGGTAAGTAGATTATTAATATATTATTTAATTTTTTGCTTTTTAATAATGTGATCTTGCATGGGAAATTATTTTTGTACAGATCGCGCTGTTTGCCCTTATCACTCTAGTGGTTCATATTCATGGATATGATCCTGAGGATGATTCATTGAAGGACATATTGCTACCGGAAGGTCAATTTGAGGCTTTTTATCTGAAGGGGCCGCAGGGTGAACAACAAAATGCTGCAAGACCAGCTCATCTTCATGGATCCTTTAATCAGTATAGGAATCCTGCTCTCGTCGGCGCCCCTAACAGTGCCGCTTATGGTTTCCGGTTTGATGGAAAGAGACGGTTTAATTATGATTGATATTACAGACAATGTATATGTATACTAACCATAGTGAAGGTACGATTCGCTTTCAAATAAAATAATGAGCTCAAACTTATGCGTATTCATATACTTAGATCTAGTTTTGCATAATATTTTTAATGTAATCAAGTGTAATTTCCAACTCACAGGAAGGAGATACTAATTGATTCATCTAGAAATCAAGACTACGTTACAGTTCACGGTATTGAATTTTCACTTTTGGAGATGATAGACCGGTTCACTCACATATATCCATGATACTTACAATTAGTACACATTAAAGCAGCCAATTAAAGGATTATTCTTCCTGAGGAAAAACTAACTTTCATTAGGTGAATGACCTCAGATTTGTAGCAGAAATTTTAAGTGCACTGTACCTCATACAGTAGAATACATATAGCTAGCATAGAAACAGAAATTCACTAGAACCATGAATAATGAAAACTGTATTTTTAAAATTTATACGTAAAATCAAAAATCCAAAACACTAACATAGTACTGCCAAGTCTAAAAATATATACGTAGTCGACGAAAGACACGAATTACTTCAAGCCGTCAAAATTTCCCTCAAAGTGTTTCAATGGGTTGAAAATTAATTTCAAGATTTCAGTCCGGTTCCAAGGTATTTGAACATTAGATATCAAAGAGAGACATCCATATGTGTACATATGTAGAACAAATATGTAGGTTTTGTAAAGGAGGAAGTTTAGCGTGGTCATTGTCAAATTTTATTGCGTTCCAGTTTACCACGGGCAGACTCGCTATGAATAACTTTTTTTTAAGAGAAACTAGGATGCAAGCGAATCACAGACCAGGTAGACTTATCCAGTTTGACGAAGCAAGTTCTAATGGTGCGAGAAAGCCTTTAAAAGACGTGAGTATGGCCGTTGCACCACGACAGTTTGTCACGATAGTGCGGCTATAGTGAGTCGATCTAGTTAAAAAAAATTACTAGCAGATATGAGGATCGTGTGTCTCTTGCTGGTGAGTCGATTTGATACAAATGAATATAACGATTCGATGTGATACGATTAGTGAGAAAATAATAGGTTAACTTTACGCTTTGGTTTTTTCTTGTGCTAATGCGAGATAATCCGAATCACGTACCACGGACTGAACTATTCAGCCGCATTAAAACTTTTCACGCTAGAGGAAAGTCGGTCTTGTTTGACGCTTGCCTAATTATACTTTCGTAATTATCTCTGAATCCTGTGCCATGTTATACATACATACATATATATATATAACTGAATACACGTTGTTTACGAACTTTGTATACAGGTTGGTACATTTGTGCTGTCCAAAGTTCATGCAGAGAATAGCAATACGCCAATTAGGTATGAGATATCATATAATATGTAATTAAGATTTGTTCATTAACTTATTGTTAATTATTTTCATTTAGGAAGTTTCACGGGTACAAAAAATCGATAGTGGAATCAGACGCCAGAAATATGACGGGTGGTTTGAAATCGTCTGCTAGACAAATTGAATCTTATCACAAAGGAAGGGACGTGCGTGCTAGAAGATATTCAAGAGTGACAATTGGTCCGATGGGATATCGTAAAACAATAAAGACACTACTACCAGTGCAGGCTGGAAAAATGAAAAAGGTCATGGGATTGACAAGATTGAATCCGTCGCAGAGAAGAAGATCTTTAGACGTCAGTTATTCTACCCAGAATTCCCTTAAACAAACCCAGTACAGTCAGAACCATAAGGAAGTTTCCAATGTGATCCATTTGGAGCCCATAGTCCACACAGTGGAGAGAAGTAACGTCTTTGATTGGATGCTAAAATTGTTAAGACGAATCATTGGTTCTGATAAAATTAATGACGGCAAGACGCCAGTTAAGAATTTCGGCCTTTTGATAGGGCCTGTTAATTTTCCTGGAATAGGCAGTAACGTCTACATAAGGCAACTCGATCCTGTTCATGAGGAGGCAGATCACGTTGTTATACATTTAGTACAGAAGGTACTAAATGGCCCACATGAATCTCCAATGAGTAGTGCGGATTCATTATCAAGAGATTCCTTAGCAAAACCCTCGACTATCCAATCAGCTCTGTTGCCACCAAACGCTTCAGCCTCTTCGTATAAAATTTCACTACCTGCGAATCATCGGAGTGGCGAGAAAAACACGTCGGATGTAAACACTTTGGGAATAAGATATTCCAATCCATCGTTACTTCAAAATATCCGAAGATATAATTTTATGTCTCAAAATATGTACCCTGGATTACCCGGTGAGAAAAATTCCATCCCTGTTTCTCAGCGTCCCGATGAATCTCATGAATATCATTCAGCTATTTCTATTATTCAGTCACCTCCTCTACGACAGACTCCAAATAATATACGTGAGGAAAAGAAAGGATCATCTTATAATAAAGATATTGGTAATGTGATGACGGTCCCATTGGAATCATCAAAGAAAATTCAAAATTCATCGATTTACCCGCCTTTACTCGTTAAGAGTAGGGATGCTGAGGATAAGGATCAAGATATTCTGTATCCTATGGAAGATATTTTATCTGAAGAATCACAGATAATTGGATCTAATCGTGTAGTGCCATCTAGTGCATCATTAAATCAGCCGCGAACCCAAATGAATGTGGGTGATGGGTTAAAGGTCATTACTGCGCCAAATTTAAGTGGAGGGTCGCAATCTAATTTAAAAAATTCTGCAAATTACATTCAGAAGACTAATACCATGGCACCGATTAATTACTCCAGTCATCATTACGTTAACAAGGAATCTATGAATGTGGACAAATCAGCTGTGAGCAATGATAACAAAATCATCAGTTCTACATCATCAATAATGGAGAATGTAACTCATAAATCTGCACCAAGTGTTATGATAGTAACACCGAATTATCCTTGGCATTATGATAAAACGACAGAAAGATTAAAAGAAGATATCAAACCAGTCTATGAGATCCCAAACGATTACGAGGATGACACTACATTACGAAAATTTAGATAATATTGCATCAACGGTTACTGATAAAGAATTGATAAATTCAACTTGACTTTCCATACTCAATCCACAAAATTTTGTAATTTATTGTAGATACTATCTACCACACAGTATACATTATTACCGCCATGTTATCATATTATTTATTGTCTCATATGAAAAAATCAACTATCCATACCACTATTGTCATCATGCCACTGTTAATGATTATTATGAATAAAAAAATTTACATCTTCATGTTGTACAATATAAAGAATTTCTATTTATTGTTCCACAGAATATTGTCTTACATATATATAGAGGAAACTATCTATGATGGCCTAACGTTTCTCTCACGGTCAATAAAACTTGATGATACCTAGTGAATTTTCATGAAAGGAGCAATGGCACGAAGATCTTAGGGTACCTTTCACTCTTTAAAAAAACAAAGGAAGAGCCAAAAAATGATTTCCTGTGAATAAGCAGCATCACGAGTTTCCTTTCACTCGTGACTTCTTGCGGCATACCGCGTAGTTAGCAGCACAGTTGTGATAACACTGGGTAAGAAAGAGTCGCGGAAAGTCACCAGCTTTCTTTTCGATCGCAAAATGGAATCTGACGGCATTCCTGAAAGTGGTGAAGTGTACGACAAAAGAAATTGATGGATCCCACTGAATCTTCTCAAATAAATATCAGTTAGGATATGAGATATGATTATAATAGTTATCAGCCACGTAAGGAAATCTGCATTAGGCGAAAAGAAAAATTTATCCTGCTCGTTCACCGCGACGAATCAGTCAGATAAATCTTCTTGGTATATAACTTATATTTATATATTAGATATACCGATATATACATTCTTAACGGTAATGCTCAACTAAATCTTTCATGCGAATATCCATTTCTTACATAGCTTTCCATTTCTTGAACGTTTTCACTTTTAATCGTTTGAATGCCACATTAATTGAGCGTCACATTTGAATTTTCATTAGACTATCATTACACCGATACATGCAGGTATCTAATCTATACGGTAGGAAGGAGTATATTTATTATATTCAGAAGCTGAATAAAAATTTCTAGAATTCTTTAAAAAGCTTCAATTTCACTTAGTTCATCTTCTTACCTTGACCCTGAAAATCATGATTGATTGACTTTCACTCTTCTTCAGTTACTCCATCTTTTATTGTAGTTTCATGAAAAATAAACGTGACAGCGACAAATAACTATGAGGGACGTGGGGTACTTTTGAATTTCAGGTCAGCAACTATCTGGAACGTCAAGGCTTTTTTTTTAACATGTTTTCGTGCGAATCGATTTGATTAGCAGTACCAAGAGACATGGTAAAGATGCTGGGCGGAGTTTCTCGGAATACTTTGTGATCCGATGCGCCTCGCTAGTTACTGCTTTTATATATAAAGCTAAACGTGGCTGCACTGAGCACAGTACGCCCTTGTACTTTAATAGCCATTATAAAGCATTAGACGTCTCTCGCGTCAGCTGTTCAAATTTCGAGATGAATACTAAATTATTGGTAAATATAATACCGTGAAAATATAGTAATAAGAGTTTCATGTAATTTCAATTAATAGATTTTTTTAAATTATTTTTACTATGCAGTACACCGTCGCCATGCTATTCGTCTTCGCTCTTTTGCAAGAATCGAGTGAAGCGTAAGTATTTTAATGACGACAATAAAAAAAAATGTATTAATGACATTTTTTTGTTATCATTGAATAATTATTTTTCTTTTATCTTACAGGAAGAAGGTGCTGATACACGTGCCTTACCGTATTAAAAACGTCAAGCACACTCACACCATTTACAAGATTATTCCGCATCATCACGAGAGTCACGGTCACGATCATGATCATGGACATGAGAATGAACACTATGAGTTCTACCGTAAATGATTGCATCCATGACGATTTTATTTGGATATGAAATCACGGATCCACCTGAATTTTATAATCTAATGACGTTAGTGCTACACCCAAAGAATAGACTGTATACGCATATCATGTACAAATTTAATCTTTACCTAGATTGTATTATATTTAATGTAACGAGTGGTACGTTCTGTTTTATTTTTTCACGTTGTGATATAATATATATGTTTTAATAAAAGTTCTTTTTAAAAGTGATTTATACGATTTCCGGTTATACCAGATCCCTTGAGAAATGAAATTCTTCAGAGAATAACCGTCGGTATTTATAGACAAATTGATGGTGACGTGAAATTAGTCTTTAAGAAAATTATGGTTACATTTAATAGATGCCCGGGTAACACGTACTGTCCTGAAGTCTTCAAGATTTCTGATGCGACAGAAGTTGTCTTTTAGGCATCAAAGTGACGTCAGGATCCACGTGCTGCCTGGGTGGATAACTTTGTCTATAAGGATGAAGCTAAAACGGTAGAAGTATTGAAAAATTAAATCAATGATCCATTCAGAATGATTATGACAGTTTTCAATCGTATTGTCCAATGAAAAAGGATTTGCCTGATGACGCTGCAAAAACTGTAGCATTGCTGTGCCTTCGTTAAATAATCAATCAATAAGCGTAAATGACAGTTCAACGAATACCATTTTTTACGTAGACTTCTGAAGCGCTAAGATTTTATTCTCACTGAGAATAATTATTCGAACTTATTTTATTCGGTACGACACCTCATTCATGGTGGTGAAACTTTCGAAAAATTCGCAAACTTGCGGGGTCATGAATTTTCCTTTGTACTCGCAATTTTATTATGTAAATATTAGGACGAAATATTTTAAAATGCCCGTACAAAAATTGTCAACTTATTATTTTGAATAAAAAGATATCACGAGGAAACAATCACGCGTTAATAAATAGAGTCAAGAAAAAAGAAAACAAATTTTATCTCCATTAACTTTCGAATGCCGTAATTATTATTTTTTTGAATATTACGTTAAATTCGCGATATTATTATCTCTTGATGTCAAGCTTAAGGTAGTTACCGCGAGGTATCGATTTTCTTAGAAAATCGTTGAAACTTTGCCTATCTATTATTCTATGCTTCTTAAACACATGTGTGAAGTTTCAAAATTATTTACCATCTAGTTTGCGAGATATACGGAATGAAAGTAGCCAAAATTGCACTATATAGATATACCTCGCATGTTAAAATAGTTATATTTCTTTCGAAATATCTCAGCTTCTAGGTGGTAAAATTGAATGAAATTTCTAAGAGACACTTCTTTTACACCGAACATTACTACAATGATTTTTGAATTAAAAATTTTAGAATTTTTCAATTATTTTTTTACTGCATTATTTAAACAATATGTAATATGAAATTGAAAAAATGATGGATCTCTATCCTTCCGCCTGTTTCAAAGATAATACCTTACGCAGGAAATATGTTTGTAATGAACGGTGTATGTACAGGGTATTCACAGAAATACGAATACTATTATTATGATGCTAGGTGAATTACCTTAAAGAAAAATATTGCAGGCTAATGGCAGTACTAAGCGTTCGAGGGTTAAATGAAAAATCTTATACGGCATCAAGTTCTAAACTGAGTATCTAAAGAAAAAAAGGTTAAATCTGTAAAGTATTTTTGTTACCAAAAAAAAAAACATCAGCATTAACGAAACTTCCATCGGGACAGATAAACAGAGGGCGCGAACGATAGCGAGAAAGAAAGATAATTTCACTCTGGTAATGAACTTGCTCACGATGAGTTTTTTCGTAAACATTCGGAGAGCCATGAGACCTTGATTTCTAAGGTAGTACCAATCGCGAGAGATGAAGCATATCGTATGAAAGAATCAGCAGTCAGGGCGAAAGCGTTCAGCATCACTAAACCTTCGAGATTCCCTCACGCAGTCAATATAAAAACGTATTACAATAAAACAGTCAAACGAAAAAAAGATAGCATATAAACGAAGAAACGCGACAACAGCTTCAAACGCTGCTGGACCATCGTCCCTCGAACTCTTAAGCTTACGGAGATACCCGAGTCTACACGTTTCCCTGAAAATGGTAATAAATCAGTTAAACGAGACTAAAGCCCTAATGGAATAAAACGATATCAAGTGCCATATGAATTAAGATTAGTGTAATGAAATGATAAATAATTTAACATGACTACTGATAATGTGCTCGAAACAATTATTCAGACTGTTAACAGTGTAGTAAAAGAAAATCTGGTGGAATAATAATAACAAACACTTGCTTTTACAGAAAATCGCAATACTCTTCTTCCTTGCCATACTGGATGGTGTACTTGGAGGCGGTGGCCACGGAGGGAAGCATCAGTAAGTACCATACAAAAATAAGCCAAATTTCGAATAACGTGTTATTATACGTGTTCATGATGATAATAATAAAAAAAAATATTTGATTCGCCTTACAGCGTTCATCTGAAGATTCACGTACCGGAAATAATAAAGCATCATATCCACACAAAGACAGTATTCATCCACGTGCACACTGGAGGTCTTGGCGGTGGTGGAAAGAAAAAAGAAACCCCTAAGAAGGAAAATCATCTGGAAGAAAATCATCACGAGGATTACAGTTCCTGGAGTTCTTTCTACGATCATCATGACGGCCACGAAGAGAAGCATGGTGGTGGTGATCATAAAAATCAGGTCGAAATTATCGGAAAGGGTCATCTAGAAGGTCTTGGAGGTCACGGTCATAAAAATTCACATCAATCCATAATGGATACCTACAGTCCACCAGCTACCACGAGCATGGAAGAAATTCATAAACACTTCTTTGGTAAATCGGCTGAACAGATAATGGCGCATCCTGAAAGTTTTGGAAAACTTCACGAGAGTCATCAAGGATTAACCCAGGGCGCTATTGATAATCATGGTGTAATTGGTTACTCGAATCCTCCTCAATATGCCGTTCACGAAATGCTTAATGAACTGCCTCACAATAATCTGCAACATCATCATGATAGTCACGAGGAAGGTTATCACAAGGGATTACATTTGGAAACGGGACACGTTTATTCGGATGAATTGAAGAAATTTTATGACGATAAACATGACGAGGCTGATATGAGTCTGAATAATTATCAGGATGAATTATACGACAAGGGTAACGCGCATTACTATGCTAATTATAATAATCACTTTGGAATGGATGATCATGATAGTTACAAGTACGTCGGTGATGATCATCTTTCGAGTTTACATTCCAGATAGGCAGCGATGATAACGGATCCATCACAAAATTTAATCGCGTGAATCAAACTGGAATTTTTTTTGTACTAATGACTGAGATTGACAATGATAATTTTGACATTTTTTTGAGTATATTTACAGGAAGATTGGTTATCGTTCTTTCGGAGTGATTGATAGATCGGAATTGTTACAACAGAGGCTGATTGGGATGGATAAATTACAGCAACGTTAACCATTCGTATTTAGGTTTAGTCGTATGCTCTATTCAATGTACAAGTTATAGAAATATTTAATTATGTTAATTTTAAGAGTCTTAGAAGTTCATTGGAGGCTCGTTAAGAAACGATGGCAGTATTAATTGACTTATTGGTTATGTTCACTTTTGTACCTTTGTTTGTAAATACATTTTATATCCCTTAATCTTACGAGATGAAGTATTTTTTATAATCAACCTGTCTTTCAGTAGTGATAGGACACAGTACATGATAAAACTGTAGTTTGATTCTTATCTATTTTATAAATCAGTGAATAAAGTTAATAGATATTGCAGGACATTTTTGGTCTGTTAACGAGTTTTGAAACCGACCGCATGTATGATTTCCAATTATGAAAATTTTAATTAAAAAAAATATCACACGAGGTATTCTGTTCTACATATAATTTATTAAACAGGTCATTTCAACGAGTATAAAAATATAAAAATAATAACGATTACAATTATGTACACGAGCGGATCATGATGGAGGTTTAACGACAGACTAGGATGAATGGTACAGCTAAGAGAATGTATAGCGATAAACAGAAAGTGATTGTCACTCCCACACAGCACCCCTTCACTTATCCCGTCCGAAACCAGTTCCGAAGCACTTTCTTCTTTCTTTCCATGAAAACAACAATATCAACGTTCTACGTGAGATTTTTGATTTTGCGACCCAATGATTCTCAAAGAACTGCTTTGGAGTTTCACCGCGGTTTGAAACAGGTGGCTTAGAATTTTCCATTAATATAAAATATCCAATATGGATGCCGGGTGTTAATGAGGATTCTAAACAATCTGCGTGTTCGTTAGGAGATAGACTATTTGGTACGATTTTAAGTTGATCAAAGGATCCTAAGAAGAGGGCTAATGCCCTCCAAAATCTTCATGACCACCGCCCCCAAAGTCTCCACCAAAGTCACCACCTCCATGGCCGCCGCCAAAATCTCCTCCATAACCTCCTCCATAACCTCCACCGTATCCACCGCCGAATCCACCGCCGAAATCGTGTCCACCGCCTCCACCGCCACCTCCGTGACCTCCAAGGTCAATGGGATGACCCACAGTGTAGCCAAGCACTTCGTACTTATCACCACCACCTCCACCGCCATGGTGGATGTGCTTAGTGATCGTATGAGTATGATGAATTGTCTTGATCTTATACGGCACGTGGATCACAACATGATCGCTGAAAGATAATTATTATATTTTATGATTAGTCAATATTAAGTGGTACCTTTCAATTCATTAAATAGTCAAGACTTCGCGTATACAACAGCCTTTCGAATGCTGATATGGATCGTCGAAATTCTAGCAATGACCCAGGATGCCTAGCAGTGATTGCTACTGAGATATTGCTACGTACCACGCGATCTCACGAGACGCCAGGCGTCGAGACGTGAATGTTCAGTGAAAGGATTCCGGAATTCCAGGAGAAGGTGCCAAGTTTTTATGATCAATGACGTTTCATAAAATAAAAATTGTTCGTACAGACGACGTGTACGTTGGTAAAACATTCCTACAATTTTTCAAAATCACAACAAACCCTTAATGACGTCACTATACTTTAGGACGCAGCATGAGCATTTCAAATGTACTTATATATCTCCCGTCATGCAATAATGAGCACGAACGTAAAAAGTATAATGCACGAAGCGAGTGACTGTTCCAGACCATTGATTTACCCGATAAAAAAACTTTTGGTTGGCGTGCGACCATTGTAAATACATCATCAAAAAAATACTTACTGTCCGCCATGCCCGTGTCCTCCTGCATAAGCAAAACCTAAGACAGCAGCGCCGACCAAGAGGAAACTCAACTGCAAAACGTAAACGTTAGGAAATGAAGTGATGACCTTACGATACAATGATATGTATATTAATCCGTTTGAAATATTAATTGAAAACTCACCGAAAGTCTCGGCATCATCTTACTTGCAGGTTTATCCCTGAAACCTGCACTGGATTGGCTCTGATCGCTCTGTAGCTCACGCCACTTGGTTTTGATCTGTTAGGCCACAGCACGCGTTCGCCTTTTATATGATAGCACGATAAAAATGAAAGGAATACAGAGCTTTACATACAAACGTGTAACTGTGAAAGGAATATAAAACAAAAAGTCGCCCATCCACGACCCACCATACTAGAGCAGGGTTTGTTTATTTTCTACGTTCACAACCACCGACAGTCGCCTTGGCCTTTTATGTTTCCTTCCTCTTACTATCTTCCGCTTTTTTTCTTCTTATTTACTTAATGAAAGCCTCTCACAATCGAGAGAACGTACAAGATCAAGATCGCCGACATAACCTTAAAAATTTCACCGTGCTTTGTTGCCAGCGCTAAAAAATTCATTCTGGATTCTTGGTACACGCTAATAACTGCCAAGTTGTAGTGAAACCTTCCTTACTTCGATGATCATTAGTTGTTTTTTTCCACTTTCAATCTAAGCATTTTGTTTTTACAGTGTCAAAGTTACAACCATTCCTACCTTGCAATCTGCATAGTGTCCTGGTTCGATAGACTGCATCAGAGCTCCTACGAAGCGTGAAACGAACGAGCGCCAATCGATTCATTCCAACATTCGACAGATCAGAATTGCGTGCAGTGTGTCTGTCTGGTCTGTCGAGAGATTGAAGGTTAGGTAGACAATTTTTGTTTCGCTTGGTACGTGAAAATTACAGACCGTTCGCAAAGTTCTCATTAGTCTTATTAAAGTCTATATGTGACTTGCTTCACGCTGTGAAGTCAGTGACTTGTGAAATAAAATGGTATTAACTTTTTATCTCAGCTTTTATTGTACAGGCATTGCACTGCGCGGCAAGCGAGTACTTTTTCCTGTGGAATTTAGAAAAAAATTCTTACTACCGGGCCACACCTGTCGCGTTTCTCATGTACCAGATATTTGGCATTGACAGTGACCGAATTCTAGTTCATCGATATTGAACTCCTTGCAATGAAGAAAGGCAGGGCACTGCGCTCACTCGATTGCCGTGCTTGCAATCGTGGAGAAAGGGAAACCGATCCACTCTTGAAAAACAAATAAATAGCGTAATATAACAGTGCGTGAGAGCTGATACATTCGTATTCTTTTAAAGCATAGGGAACGAGTGAAAAGAAATAAGAGTATCACGATATTAGTCGTTATAGAGCACGATATATATATACATTTACATATATTATAAGAGTAGTATACAGATTCCTCGTTCAGATGTAAAACAGGACAGGAATTTTTTTTACCACGTCGTCATATATCCCAGTAAACAATATATAACAGTTACATACCTACAATGTTAAAAGGTCACACTCAGGGATATAATAGTTATGTACATCAGGTGTTTTATAACTATTTATCCCTGAGTGTGACCCTTTAACATTGTAGGTATGTAACTGTTATATATTGTTTGCTGGGATGTAAATCCCTTTTTAATAACCACTCTTATAAAAACATCATTCGATCTGCTTTAATTATCGGAATATATATATATATATTGCGGTTTTGCTCCGACCACTTCATTCATATTGATTGCGAATCGTTGCGGTTGCGATCTCGCGCCTTATACGTTCTATGGGAATCCTATTGGTCTATCCGATTTTCTATCATAATTGGATATCGATAGATTCATATTTTACGGGACCCCCTTTTTTTAGTTTTGGAAGAAACAAGGAGAATCTACCATGGGGATTACTTAGCGAGAAATTAAACGCTTTCCAATCTCGCTGCCAACTATCGAAAGAGCTGTGTGTATATGTATATGTATGTATCGCGTTCTGAAAATAACAAGGGGCAATTTCCAGTTTACATATAGAAAGTCAACTATGTTTATCACGTTTTAGTGGAAGATCGGAAATCGTTGCAGAAATCGTACTGTTCGATAAATAAATCCATAACGGTTCTCCCAATTTGATTCTATGAGAATTTTCATGAAAATTGAGAAATGGATATGAATTTTTTAACGATTAACCGATATATTGTTGTTTGGTTAAAAAGTAAATGAGTTTCGTAGAGAAATTCCTTGGCTTGTCTGTTTAATAGGATATTCGATTCTTTTCAAGGGCCTAATTGCTTGTTAGTTTTTTTTTTCATCGGAACGACAACGATGGATATTAGTTGTCCTCCCGAGAAATGTTGATTATATGGAGCGTGACGCTGCGACATGAAATTTACGACTAGACATGATTGCTTTATACATCTGCAGGAAGTTCTTGAGAGGGAGAAACCAGTTCACGGAATTTCGTCCATTGAAGGAGTGATTATACGTGAATGGAAAATCGTAAAATGTAATTATACTATTTTCAATAGTATACACACTATATCCATAGGTATATTTGAAGTAACTATAAAAGCGATCTGTACGTCAGCATACTGATACGGAATAATTGAATTTTTGCGTTTTAACAAAATTACATCGGAAGGTCGTTGTCTTTTTAAAAATTCAAAAGAAAAAAGGTGGAAACAGTAAGACTAAATGCGTGCAACGAAATTTACTTAAGACTTTCGCCAAAAACGTTTCCATTAAAATTTCAAAAATTTTTCCACGTCGTCGAGCTTAGCGCGCGCGCGAAATTAAGGTAAACTGGGGAAAGTCGCGACAAAAGTTCCTAACATCCCGCTCTTGATTACACGACACATTAAGCTCCGTAGTCACAAGATCATCCTCCCGTAACCCCTATCCACAGTACAGTAAGACACACTCAAGAGACATCCCACAACTTTTTCCTCGTTCTTTGTTAGAATTTTCTTTCATTCTTCCCTCAACTTCTTTCCTCCTCGACTAGTTCGCGCGAAGAACGTTGGCTTTTCACGTCCATGGGACATCCTCTGGACGAGTTATTAAAACAATTTTTCAATTTCTTCTTAATAACAGCTTCCTCGCGCAGTCAAGAAGAATCATCGTTAACGATCCCTAACGCGGAAAGGAAGTCAGGTCATTAATTCATCCAAGAATTCCTCGTAATAAAACAAAAAAGATTACCCATATATCAATAACCATATACCATTAACAAAACAATGAGCCTCCGTGGGCGTTGGCTTTCGTAAAAGTAATGCATCTATCCAGGTAACACGATCAAATAAGAGACAGCTCTTTTTACCTGAATGACAAAAATCATCAGACCGACGTAGACCCACCTTCTCCATTAACAGTCACGTCCATAGGCACGGTCTCCTAGGATCGGTTAGTTCTGTATTGGTCTACCCACCCATTACTTGCTATTTCGTGAGTATCCGCGTGGAAATATCTGGTGGGAGGTTTTAACGGAGTTCTTCTTTTTATCTTCTATAAAAGAGAAGAGGCTAAGTGTAAAGTCCTTCAATATCTGGATCACTCGAGAGGAATACACTCGCCTTACATACGCTCTACATTTCTATCGCAACGGCCGCTCCGATTGGCACGTCACGTCAGTCTGTTCGACATTGCTAAAACTTATCAGACTGGTCAGAATGCAGTACACGGTAAGTGGCGCCATTACATCCACTTTACGAAACAGTATAAGAATCCTGGCACGATTCATATTCGTTCTGTATCCTCGCGGGTGTAGAGTGTATATACCCGTGTTTGTTATGACGAGAATCTGGATGTTCACTAAGTTGATATAAAATGACATCAAATTTCATAATACCTACAGTAGTGTTTATACAATAAGACCATACCTATAGTGTATTCTTATAATGTACAGGGTGTATTCTTGCTGCTACTGACTGTCCTGGATCCTCTGCTAGTGAACTCGTAAGTAATAATAATGTATTATATTCTGTTATTAATAAGGCGTTACATTATGGGATAATATTTGCAGAAAGAGGGTGGTATTTATGGTACCCAGACACGTGAAACGAGCTCATGGTTCACCATGGCGACAGAATCAACATCATATTTATAATTTGAAGAAGCCTGCTTATGGCTCGCAAGATTTACACAGAGAAAGCGTTTATGAGAATGCTAATGCCTTTTATGGGAGTAGTGGAGTACGTTTTCCTAAGGAATCTTATCCACACGGTGGTGACGATTTCGATCAGGGACACGAAAACGTGAATCACGTTGTCTTGCCGCATGGCAAGGGAATATCTCATGCCGTTACTTTCGGCAAGGGCTATATCCCTTACGAGAATATCAAGGAGCACTTCTCCCTTGGAAACGAGCAGCAGGACTACGGAAACGAGGAGTTTAGTCATCAGGATTCAGTATACGAGGGCGCCAGCTATCCGCATACCACTTCGGAATATAATATTCCTCAGGGTTATCACAGCAAAGAACCAGACTCGTTTTATCCTGATGGAGAAGAGAGTAAATTCGAATTTCAAGAAAGAGCCTTAGGACGTTCAAAATTTGTGGGTACAGATGGTATCGGTAAACAGAGTATAATACTGAAGTCTGTACACGATTCTGGTTTAAGTTCAGGGAAAGAACGTAAGTCACCATTGGAATCCATAGAATCCTTGAAGAGCAGTGCACTGGTATCGCCAAAACCATCTTTACCCAGTGTACCTGATATAAAGCATGGACTCGTTATACGTGATAGCGTCTCTCTGGATGATTACAATCGCAAGGTTCAGGAATTCACCAAAAACTGGCCAGGCGTAACAAACTTTGGTAGTGGACTGAGTGGATTGGACATTGCAAGTGGTTTTGGAAGTGTGAAACAGACAGTAGATTTTCCTCAACATTTCTCTGCTAAAGGATTTTCCGGATCTAGCTTTCCTGGCGTTTCTACGTGGCTGAAAGCACTTGCACCTGGTAAACCTGGTTATGCTGTTAAAGAAGAGACTATGGAGGAACCTCATGACTTCAGAACGATGCCACTTCGTACTTCACCTGTTCAACCACTGGCACTTCCTTTAAATTATGCGTTACCATCCTTTGGACAAGGTCTACATGGATAGGGAAAAAATTTATCATACATTTTATTTCTTAGTAATTCGTTAGTTAGTATAAGTACGTTATTAATAACGTAGATATCGTTACAAGGCATGCCTATAATATAATTAATTATTTATATTAAGATTTGCCTGAATATCTAGACTCTTGACCGGGATTCGGATTCTAGAGTAGCAATAGTGGAAGCCAGTATCGCGTAAGGTAATTTGTCTGAACGTATGTATATGGGAGCCATCGATTATTTGATGTCGTTCCATTTTTGCATTTCTTTCTGAATCTTAACACTGAACTGTCCCGAGAGAGTCCTTGAATATTCAACAAACGTATATAATATTCTGAAATGATTATTTCGAAGTGGGCAGCAGTAATAATTCAAGGAAGATCACGGGTCGTATAATGACGTCATATCCTTCCTGGATCTTACCGGTACGTAAAAGCCCAGAAAAATGGTAAATTAGCCTTGCGATTATTTATCTAAATGATTAAGATAAAGCATAACCAAAGTCAAAGTCAGAAGAGTTTCTTTTTACAGATAGTAATAGACATTGAAATCTGCTGATAATAAGAAATTAATTAATAGAAAATAGTGCTCGGATATATACAATGTTACTTCTGATAAGAACTAAGCGTAGTATATTTATAGTGTGTATTATATTAAATATAAATTCTGTGTTTAAGACTGTAGCCATTGTAATATAATAGCATGAGAAATATCATAGTCTGACAAAATGGCGATAGGGTTTATTCTACTTGGGATAGTGCAAACTGAAAGCAAACATATGTATATAGGGTTATTCACGACAAACGCACCATCTAAAGATGGTTCACCATAGAAATCAAATAGACAGGTTAACTGCAGGTGGTGCGTTTGGCGTGAATAATCCTGTATACTCAGGTCGGGGAATATCTCCATTCGAAAATCTACCGTTAGATTTCACCAAGTGTCTGCACCCTCAATTCACTATTCAGCGGCAATGCTCAGATCAATTAACAGCATCCCGAACAAGAGCAATCATTGTCGAATGCCACGGTCACCTGGATCACATCCCTTTCATACTTTCACTAAGAGTCGATGACCAGTTGAGTGTTTGAAAGTCTAGAAAGTTTGCTGCAATAAGAAGATCACGTTGATCCTTGCCCGTTCACCATTCACATGAATAACGAACAACTAACAACGAACTTGACACTAAAAAATCAGCAATCCCTAACGTTCTTTAACTTCAATGTGTAACTGGAATTAAGTAAAATTTAAATCGAACACATTTTCACTGTTAGATATGTAGAAACTGCCATTACGTTGCATCCTGTCTTACTATATAAATCCAAGACAGGAACTGACACAATAATTGCCAATAACTTATATGGTTTGATCGATGAGTTTTATTTATATTTATTGGATCGACACACTGTAGTGACTTTAAGTAACGTTGAATAGTAGCTCAGCATAATCTGTCCTTTTAATGCCACCTTCTTTCTTACAATTGCAGTTACTTTGTATGCTTCGATAGGTTCTTTAAGTATCTAATGATGTGTCGAACGGCGTGCGATGGACGTGATTGAACTGGGAATTCGAAATTTTATTGAGAATGCACCAGACGCATTGACCCGTTTAAGAACAGACACGTAGGCATTTGGAATGCGGGATGAAGTCACGTATGAAGTATTTTTACTTATTTTTATCACAGAATAAATGCGACATTACATATGTATCTTAAGAAATTTTTGAGATAAGTATGGAAGTGTATTTTTTGTGATTTTTTTAGTATGTCAAAGAACAAGATATTCAACGTGATAAGTGAAACAACTTGCAGCTGTCACAAGTCGATGAATGATATTCAAGAATTTTGCAGCAACCTGGTAACCATGACCAAGGCGTTCTTGATCTTGGCAAAGAATCGTCTATCTTGTACTAGCACAGTGTGTGTAGTCCTGGAAATAACTGTGAAAGGGAAAGGATGCTGATGAAAGCCTCTTCTGATTCGCTAGGAGTTCTCCGACTGAGAGTAACGCAAAGAGGAAGAGACAATACTTGCCATAGGCGTTATCAGACCCCCACCAGAGGACAATCTCTTTGGAGATGATGAGAAAGGGTATTGGTCGGATAGCGTGGGGCACGATACATCAGATTCCACTGTTACGGATTTCCTTTGCTAACTGGAGAAGGCATTTACGACAGTAGTTTAAGTTACGACGAACAGACTCTAGTAATCGTGAGAAGTTGAGATAATCTATTGAATTAAATGGAGTGTCTCTTAGGAATTAAGAATTTTTTTTTTATAGTACCAATAAAGAAGTCGAGGATTCTTTTTTAGACGGCATAGAGAAACATTTTTACTTTTTCGTGTCTTGTAGAGGCGACAGAATTTTACAGCCAAGAGCTTCTTGTCTTGGAGCAATCTTATTAGATTTGAATAAATTCAAGCAAAGGGTGACGGCTGTATGAATGAGATAGAAGTGAAAGGATATGGTCACTCTATTTGTTTGACCTTAAAACACTTTCCATTATAACGGTGTATGTGACAGATTGACAGCATGCTATAAGTATTATATAAAATGTCAAAGAGCTATCACTTTCTGATTGAAGATTCTGTAGAAGAGATCAAGCGTGCATCTTCGTGTTTTTCTTACTGAAGAGATGACTTTTCATTTGATCATTTTGATGACTAATTTTATGAAGTTCATTGCAGAAAGTGTTAATCCACTAAAGTGAAGCTTAAGATTCACTTATCGCAACGTTACTTTTATCTCGTTACCTATAAGGAAACGCGCAATTAACGCATTCTTAAAATTCTAATTATTTTGACGATTTCCACCAGCGGGATTTCTCGACGAGAAATATCTCGCATGTGAGAAATGGTTGTATCATTAAAAAAAGGTGTATTGTTATTATGCCACATAATTCTTCCTTTCTTTTAATTGCCATTCAAACAATGCTTCCAGCCGTGATTATCTTTTTCATTTTCTTCTCGTTAAGGTCGACGCACTTTGGATGTAATTATATATATCTGCATTGTCGTCGAGAAGATGAGAAAGGATTAGCCACGAAGGAAATCTGAAATTATGAGAGTTATGGCATTTACTCGAGGACCAAACAAAAAGCAGCAAAACATTATGCTGATATACGTACTTATACAGAAATATAAATAAATCCTCAAGAATTTCTCCACTTGGTATCGAGCTCAATGAAGATCGTGTCGTTTCCAAATTCAAGTGCATTTCACCATGACCAACTTCAGAGATAACTCTCGAAATGTAAATTAAACATGTTTCTACGGAATATCAAAGATATTTACGATTGCAGTATACATCGTTGATAAACAATTGCATATCCATGAAGACAGACAATTATATTTTATAAAAATAGCTCGTCATCCTTCTTCTTCTTTTTCTTCAATGAAATCCTCCATCTTGTTCAATGCGCGGGATACTTTCAGTCATTACACACAGTCACTACTCGACAGTTTAATTAAAGGCGCTCAAGCTGTTAAAAAGTACTCATTTTAATTGCGTACATATAATAAAGATACTTGAAACAAGAGCCTGCATTTTTGGCTCCGAGAGCTTATAATAAATCCAAGTATCCAGGTAAAATTTTAAACGCGATGAAATTCAGGATAAAAATGCAGGATAAAAATGTCGAAATATAAGGGCTCTGGCATAACGTTAATTACCTGGCGTTAATAAAGGGTTGTAATAATTATACCATATAGATAGAAAGGAGGTTATAATGGAGCTATTTAGTAAAGGATATAATACGAAGAGAGCGACGTGGAGGTCAAATACATAAAATCTCGTGGTTATTCGAGATTCCACTCTTCTTCTATTAATATGCATATATATATATATATGATACATATAGTATGTATGCACGAAGCCAGGCAGTATCTCGTTTACTTTCTTTCCCACCACCCCGACGCGTCGAGACGACTGTACGCGTAATCGTATCGTAAAATCAAAGATGTGTAATTACCGTGATTTGCGAATTAGAAGCATATTAGGTAGATCAAACGTGCTTTCACACGCATTCCGTAACGCCAAATAACCGATAGGATTCGCGTGCTTAAAGTGATACTCATATTAGATACTAACTGTATTCGATGAAAAAAACCCATTGAGATTGCTAATTAAATAAAATCGATTGTGTATAAATAAAGAAAAAAGAATTTTGTGTTATTTTACACTTGACCTTTTAGTGTATTTTTTTTATCACGCCGTTTCGATACCTCTACCTCTACTCATGGGTCACTTTCTACCCTGGACATGGAAAGCCTTTCCTGACTCGTGAACTATATCCTGAAGATTAATGAACTTGCTTATCCGAGTCTGCATTGTTTTCTGTATGAGAATGTCGACATTTGAGGTTGCTGTTCAGGGAAACTGATGCTTCGTGTTCGAGTTGAAAATGAGTCGATCGATTTTTATGGTATCGATAACCAAATCAATTGGACGGTAACTATGAAGAAAAATAGTATATCAACTGTTATATGCAATAGTTGATACTGTATACAGTACAGAACAAGCATACGGGTAATCGTATAATAATTTCTTAAGCATCGAATAACATAAAGAGTGATCTCAACAAACTGCAGTTGCGATATATCGATGTCAGTAGGAGTCACGAAACGAGAGTAGGATTATCGCAAGGTCGATTCCGGATCTCAACGAAGGTATTAGGTGTCCGAATGCAACTGCTACGGGGCTGCTATTCCTGCTGTGGGAATCTACAAGTTCGAAACGTATACCCACAGGGTGTATACACACCCAAGTATAACGACGCGTGTTCACGTGGCGTCGGGCCGATGTACGGGCGCTGGATCATTGAGCTTGGAGAACGCCCGGAGCGCGAATTTCTCTGTCGGCTGTGGGTCATGGCCGCAGTGGGAAACCGGCTCGACTTGGTTCCTCGTCTTCACAGCTCGCATGCGAGTCGATCTCCCACCCTTCCTTCCGGTACTTCCTCACGTTGGTATATATAGGCACCAGAGATCTTACATATATATATCAGTGTATATCTTACTGCCGTAGAGAGCAGAGCAAAAGAGGAAAGACGTGGGATGCGCCCATCACGAGATACCATGGCGCTCAGATTTAACGTAAGGACTTGGAACGTGTTATGGGAATTAATAGTTCTTTTTTTTAACGTCCGTAAAGGTTCTTTAAGAGAATTAAAAGAAATTTTTCATTGACGACTTCTAAATTGAAATTTATTAGGAATGTTACTGGATTTTTTTTATAAACTCTGTATCTGTTAAAAAGTATTTGTAATTCATTTTATCTTGTTCGTAGATGAGGTTACTTATTCTTGCTGCATATTTTGCGATTGCTGCTGCAACCTTTGGGGGTCATGAACAGTGAGTATCAATGTACCTTAGCTAAATATCGTTATTTAATTGAATGATCGCTGTATCATTACTCAAGAGTTGAGTGTAGAAAACAATTATTTTACAATGAGTAATAATGATACTTGTTTCATTGCAGTGTTCATATAAGAATCCACGTACCTAAGATCATACAAGATGTTCATCACGAGAAGAAGATAATAAAGTACCACGAGGAGCACGGTGGTGGTGGTGGTCATGGAGGTGGCGATTCGCACATCGAAATTACTAGTCCTGGAATAGGAGGAGGTTTTGGAGGTGGTCACGGAGATATTGGCGGTGGATTCGGTGGTGGACACGATTTCGGAGGTGGCTTTGGAGGTGGACATGGCGGCGGTTTCGGAGGTGGTCATGGAGACTTCGGCGGCGGCCACGGAGGTGGTCATGGAGATTTCGGAGGCGGTCACGGAGATTTTGGAGGCGGTCACGGAGGTGGTTACGGCGGCGGTTTTAGTGGTGGACACGGAGGCGGTTTCGGTGGCGGCCATAGCATAGCCATCAGCAGTGGAGATCATGGAGGTGGATTGGGTGGACACGACATTGGTGGAGGATTTGGAGGTGGTCACGGTGACATCGGCGGAGGATTCGGAGGTACCTATTGTTCTCTGTTCGTGATAGGCATTTTAAAAAAGTTACCTTATCTCTGAATTCCAATCAAAAAAATACACTGCTGCAGATGAAACAATGTAAAACTATAACACGAACACTGATCTTGATACTTCCTTACTTTGGTATCTTGTGTCAAGTCGGATTGCGCTTCTTGTTTCACAAGATTTCTCTCTTCAGCGAGATCGTATTCGTTGCTTGACTTTTACCAAGTGCATTCCAGCTGTTTCCCAGCTGTCTTCTCTCTCTCTCTCTCTTTCTAACGTGAGAAAGTGAGGTTATGTCGTTCAGTTGCATTCTTGCATAGAACGTTTCAAGGACATTCGTGCCGAGACACGTTTCTTTCATCATTATATTATATCATTCCTCTCGTGTCAATCCCATAATAAGATAACAGCTTGCAATTTTTTCTTATAGCAGATATAAATAAAAACGACAAAATGACATTCTATATAAAAAACCTTTTCTTTCAGGTGGTCACGACGACATTGGCAGCTACGGAGGTGGTGGTCATGGCGGTGGTTTTGGAGGTGGCCACAGTGACATAGGAGGTTACAGTAGCCACGGAGGTGGCGACATCGGTGGAGGTTATGGAGGCGGAAGTTTCGGTGGCCATAGTAGTGGAGGTGATGATCATTCCTTTAGCTCTAGCAGCTACGGGAACTCGATATCCAGCGGTTTTGGCAGCAGGTAATTCAAATACTGATATCAATGGAATAATCCGCACGAATAAACTGATCTGTATTCTACATTTTACAGTGGCCATGGTGGCTCATCTGGACTGAGCAGTTACAGTTCGGGTGGTGGTTACGATTCCTATTCAAGCGGCCATGGTGATTCCTATTCTGGAGGTGGCGGCGGTGGCCACGGACATGGTGGATTCACTGGTTACCCTTAAATTCATATAACAAACACCGTTTTGCATATGCTGACTCGAAGAACGGAATTCATGGTGTAGCCATTAGTCGACTATACGACCTGAAGACGCCTGGCGTTTCTGACTTCATTTCATGAAAGCATCAGTGATTTATTCTGCTCATGATTTCACTATGATAAGATCAAAACTGCCTGAATCACCATTGAACCTTTATCATCAGTGCCGTGTGCTCGTTTCATTGAGAGCGAGTTGCGCTCTATTCACCTTTGAACTTTTGTGTATGACCACTGTATAGGGATCATTCCTTTATAATGGTTACACAAAATCCAGGATTCCACTTCCTTTACTCAAAGCTGGACCAAACCTGCTGATATTCATCTAAATGATTAATCAGCAGAATCCTCTTTCCTGCAGATCTATCTCACATTCTAGAATCAGTGGATCTAGAAGACTAGCACTTTTATTAATTACCAGGACTAATTAATTATCCTGGATTATGATCACTCGCCATCACCAATTATTATATTCATATATATTATAACACACACTCCTACAGTTATATAGACTACACAATATTTTGTTGAATTTGTTATGTTTGTATAATACGTTGTTGTACATATCTCGTGCGTCGTTGAAGTATTTTATGTTAATAAACTGTTTTATATCTTTTTATATACTGTGTCTAATACACGTATAGAAATTCCCTAGGAGTAATACCCTCTTTGCGTCGTTGCCAATCGCAAAGGCTGGCGACACTAAAGCTTTTTCCAGGATTATGAAATTTTGTCAGGAATTTTCTCGCGAGCGTTTCTCTTGGATTACGGACACTTGGGTGTCCCGTTGTTGCAATCGCGAGAGCATTGCTCGCTAGAGTGTCGAAAGAGAAAATAAAAAAAGGAGTCATAGATCTGGATAATAGTTCCTATACGCGAGAAATCGACATACTAATCGTCCATAGAATTTTCGCATTATTTAGCGTCAGGCCGAATTTCGTCATGTTTCATTGTACATAGTCTATGCTATGTAACATGGATGGCTATTCATACATCTGTACTATGTATTGGATCGATGCTCGCGATAGTAAAATCTTAAGTTTTTAAATGAACTGACAGAATAGTTGAATATATCGAAGAACGACATTGTAATGCAAAAATGCCAATTAGAAAACGATGAAGTTTCTCGGTGATTTAGTACGACTTGTTTTCACTCATAACAATCATAGCGATGCTACACGCACTATTTTACGATTAATCTTGTACCAATGAAATCGTTAAGATATATGGAGGCGAGGCTACTTTCGTTTTCGCGAGAGAAATTAACGTACGGAGACGAACGAAAAAAAGTAATACGATCACGAGTATCACTGAGTACAACATACCTTGGAGAAATTTCAATTGGATTCTTGTCAACCACTAGATTTCGGCTGACGTAGATAAAACGATTTGTGATTTAACTTGACAGTGACGTGTTTACGAATTACGGCCATTAGGAGCTAAATGAATGGACTTGATTGATCGTTGTTCGTTTCATAATTATCAGAGAGTGATTACAGTAATCTTGAAGGTAGCGAAGTGTCACTGTTATACAGGGTTATTCTGGACTGATGTACCACCTGAAGATGGCTCCACCATAGGAATCGATAGAAATCAAGTTGACGCGCCAACTTCAAGTGGTGCAATAGTCCTCCTGAACAACCAGATATATATATATATATACATATTAGATATTTGGTGGGAACCATCACGAAAGGTAATGATGCAATGATTCGCGAGACTGGTAACTGTCGACTTTCATTTTTGCGTAATTCATCCATACAGACATAATGGAGCATACTCAAATTGTATAATGAAAAGAAAGGTACTTAGCGTAGATCGTTACAATAAATTTGCCCTAGAGGAAATTGGAGATAGGCAGACAGGCAGAAGGAAGTAAGTTCTCTAGGAGAAAGAAAAAAATATACCGGAAGACTTTCCATGTATCATAAGCGTAGAACGAGCGCGATCAACATTCTCGTGTGGAATCAATGAAAATTTCTCTTTATTGAAAATATCAAATGGTTTCAAAGTTTTCATCTCTGTATCATTTAATTATGCATCTCCGTACGATGTGATATTATTTATCTTACAATGTAAGGATAGCTGCTTGATCGTTTAACATTGCGAAAACTCTCACGAGAATCGATCAGATTATAACCACAGTATTCATTATTGGTAATTCAATTACTAATGATATACATCTAGTAATAAAATATAGTCTCTACAAGTAATATCTACTTTTCTTTTTAACTTGTTCTGTTTTTCTAACATAAAAAAAGTGAACTGCTATGATTCTACGACAATGCACGAATGGCGGACGGATAATTGTCCCTGGTGAGAGTAACTGAACGGAGTAAGGGAGGCCAATATTCTTAACTCTCTTTGCTCCTTTATTACACCGCTCACTGATTACGTTTACGTTTATAAGGCTTGCTGGACGGAAATCTCGTAGTTCTTCAAGTTCCTATACGGGATAGAGTGCACGGGCTGCTTACAACATGGCCAGGTTTCTGAAATATGTGCGTTTGAGAGACAAGGAATCTATTCATATATTGATTAATAGCTTGATTTGTATGTGAATCGGGATGTATTTATTAGACTTTTATTATTTGGTTTCTTACGTATTTGTGAATTTTTTCTAATTAATTATAACGCATTGATCTTTTCGTATTCAAAAGACAGATATTGATTTTGGTACAGGCTACAAATGAAGTATTGACTATGAAACGTGATTACTGGTTCAATGAAATCTTATACGTGATACAGTGCTGTGTGCTTTAAAATAATTTAGTCAGTGTTTGTGATTAAAATAATAAATGAATATAATAAATAGATATAATAAGTAATTTATTGAGAATAGTAATTATAATGTCAAGTCTTGGGATTAAAGATGTTAATGTGCCTGTCATTAGATTCCATTGATCCATGAAGAAAGCAGACACCTGTAATTTTTGTAAATTACTATAAAATAGTCTCTTTTTGAAAATACGCAATTTAAGCAAATTCTGTCTTATTTATTCTTTTGCAGATTTTGCTTCTTGCGCTGATTGCATTCAGTCTGGTATCGTCGATGCCGCGACCTGGAGGTGGACATGGAGGTCATCAGTACGTGATTTAAATATTATTTATTTAACGCTTTAAATTTTATTTATTGAATTACTAAATTACATGATATAATTATTTTACTTATTGTAATATCCTATGTTTCTCTAGCACACATTTCATAATCAAGGTACCACACTTGATTCATGAACATCATCACACGCACGTTAAGAAGATCTATATACCAGTCAAGTCTCACGGTGGAGGTCATGATCATGAGCACCTTGAAGATGGTTGGTGAAAAATTCGTCAATTATCATCACCGTGATGCTCATCATCAATTAGCTCAGTCAACTATAATTTCCGAGATATCACAAGCAACAGCGCTACTTCGTCATTTGTACTGCATTCCCCATGAAAACTCGGATTCGTCATTGAATCTAGAAAAACATAATCCAAAGCCGACAGTGTCTACGGGAAGTTATTTGTTTTTTGTTTATAAAAAATTAAAAAAACAGAAGCATACAATATGGTTGTTTCATAATACTCTGAATGATGTAATGAATTAGTTAAATATATACGCGGCGCTCTGTGTCTAGCGGTCATTAGAATAAAGTAACGTGATTTCCAGCGATTTAGCTAAACAAGCACGTGCATTACGAAGGCGAGACATGAACTAATCTGAATCTTTAGAAAGTTCGTGTTTTATTTTGATAGCAGAGTCAGGCTGATTAGAAGAAAGGTTAGTCGATCAGACCTTTAATTACTGTGTTGCGTGCTATTAGGATTGTCCCTTTATGTAAGTAAGTACCTCGTGCACTTAATGAATTTTATCGTCAACGAAAAGAGACAGGCAATTAGAAACCGCGACACTGGGTGAAATCTGAATAAACCGTCCGGTTTTAAGATTTTTCAGAGAAAAAAAACCGATATTTCTCCATAGCGATACGATCGACGGCGTAGACGCGAAACGAAAGTAGAATTTATTATCGAACAAAGTGTTTTATGTCACGCGTAAAATCAATATTCCCTGCGCCGTTTCGAGGAAAATAAAAATACACACTTTTCTCGAGCATTAAACACAAAACGTATGGGAGTATCGATGGAAGGAAAGCCAATAAAAGAAGCGCAATATGGAATAAGGAAAATTACATGTTCTCGAAAAAATACTGTTTACAAAAAACAACATAAAAAACATAATGAAATTATATACAACATTTCTACACTCTAAATTGTACACCTACACACTACGTCCGTTTCATCTATTGTAATTCTATAGGGTGGCATTGACGACCTTGTACCGGGTGTTTGACTTCGTTAAATTAAACATCTCTTCCCTGATCGAGGAGAACATTCGTGCAGTAGATGACTTGGATTATTTTGAGGGTCCAAGATTTAGCTGGTACTTAAGCAAAATCGTCATCCTGGTAAATCGAGACGATGATGAACGACCTGTAAACACAAACGGGTATTTCTTAGTTGACATACTGAAACTCCCTGTAGAACCCCGTATAATATAAACACCCTATATAAAGTCCATAATTGGAATAAGGGTCGTACTGTCCTTGCAATTTTACTCACCGAGTATGTACACGTTTATTTTTAATTAGAGCTCACTGCACTCTCTACCACCATGGCTTCTCCTCAATGTGAACGGGCACATGAACCTTTTCGTAATGGTGAACAGGGTAAGGTACTGGAACCTTCTGAACATGATGCACCGGAATAGGTACAGGTACGGCGATCTTTTCTACGTGATGAACAGGGTAGGCTATCTTCTTCACGTGATGATGATGTACCGTGTGCACGTGATATGGTACATGGATGACGTGATGTTCACTGGAAAGTTCACGGATGATGTTCAAAGTTAGTCTGACGTGACCGATGAGACTTCCGGTAAAAATTCTAAATTTATTTCTCTCGACGGATGAAAGTTAGGAAGTGACTGGGTCTTAATTAAGGATTATTAATTGGTAGGAATCAATTTATGAGCTTTTATAGGTATAATTTCAATTCAAAATACTTACTGGCCACCGCCAAATCCACCTGGTGCAGGTGCAGCCATGGCCGCGGCCAGAATGCCGAAGACGAGCAACTGGAACATGTTTGTGAATTTGTGACGGCTCGTTTAACGTACGACGATAGGTGCAAGTTTTAGTTCGTATGCATTGACGCGATTCGAATGAATAATTCTCTTGTACGTTTCACTAGTCTTTCTGCATATCTCTGCGGCGCGATTACGCGACGTCAATATGAATGAATATACTTCTTGTCCTAATTTAGGAGTTTGTCAGTGGATTTTGCGTGAAACTTTCACGAGGGCAATTGTCATGCGAAACTCTATGCGAGAAAAATGGTTTTGCAGTTGAAAAGCATATGCTTTCGGAGTGCATAAATTTTTTATACTACACAGAATCACTATTGGACAATGAGGGTTGCTGTGTTAAAAATGACACTTAGTTGAATTAATAATATTCCATATTACTAGAATATCGCACAAAATTTTTGTTAAGAAGCTTACGTTTGTTAATTATAATATAAACTTGACGCACACTATATGAAATCAAAAAATCCTAATACAAAGAAATTTGACTAAATTGTCAATCAAGCAAATAATTATTTTTCAAAATAACTATGGATTAATAACCACACTGAACACAATTGGGTAACGGTGAAAAGAAGTCCAGAAAACTACGAAATTTAGTAAAAAATCCAAAAATTATCTGACAATGTAATGAATTATTAAAGAAAGATTAACGTCTACTCACAGCAATGGTGTGAGAGTACATTTCGAAGGCTTTGTGATTCGTTTCCGAATGCTGATACAGTTCTGCGTTTAGCGGTCAGCGATGTGTTTATAAAGGACGATCCGATGCCAAAACTTCCCATGAGGATAAGGGTGGGAGGGATGCCGTTGGATCGGTTGGTTACGTAAATTAAGGAAGTGTGTATCGGTCGCGTTACGTAGCTGCGTAACGCACGTATTCGTATTCCACGTGGTCGGATAGGAAGGCGTATCCTCGTTTCTGCTGGATAGATAGAGAGAAGCAGAAAAGAGTGAGAAGTAGAGAAGGAGAGTGGGCCTTGCTGTTTTGTAATTTTTCGAAAATACCCCATGCCATTTAAATGGTTGATTTAGAAGGAAACACGCAATCTCCATGCATAATTCTATCCAGCGAGTGACAAGAAAAGGAACATCGCAGAAATATATGTATGCCTCAGCCATTTATTTACGCATATTCTATATGTATTATGTATATATATATTTTTATATAATATACGCACATGCGTGTATATAAATGCACGCACTGGGGGATACATATATTTTACCAGACAGGTGGTCGAGAGAATTTCTCTCGTTTTATTTCCTGCTTCCTTTCGCCATGAGTTTCAATCCGAATTCCAGTCTCCCTTTCGTAGGACCACCATCGTGGAAGGTGTGTGCCTTTTCCATCCATATATAATAGCAATACATCAGTCATCTTGAGAAAACGATATAAGAAAAGGTCACTAGCATGTTTTCCCATGGTGAAATAATTTTATTGAAAATTACGTAATATTTAAAATTCCATATAGTCACTAATGATTGCTTCACCAATCTCATGGATTATATGTTGAGAGATTCTACATTGAAAATTTCTCCAAAATCATTAATACTTCTAAACTGATATAAATAAATAGTAGCGCACTGCACCGTGATGGGAGTTTCCTGCATTCTTGATAATGCAATATTTTTCTTTCTTCTTTTTATCAAAAGACAGACAATGTTACAGGAAGTAATGCAGCTTGCATACTTATAGTATCCATCATACAGAGAGAAAGTGTTTCGTAACATTTTGGTATAGTGTTTCATCTTTGAAATTGCGAGAACCCTGTTTTGCGATGACTTGGCAAAACCCATCTACTCATCTCGATCAGTCGTTTTTATTAATGATTTTGAATGTGACATATTTTCTTGTTAATGTCTGTTTACTATTTTATTAGTACTGTGTTCTACTGCAGTGAAAGTAGCCGTTTGATTTTGATTCGCTAGAAATAGGAAGTCGCTTGGAAAATATGATCGCACGTGGCGACAAGCAGAGAAATTATCATGAACGGGGTTGAAGAAAGTGCCGCTGGAACATTTCCAATGACGGGTACGTTTGTTAATGCCTGTTAATTGTTATTAGGACAGCCTTCCGATTAAGGCGGTAATTAAAATAGCAAGGTACAAGACGTCAGGGAAAAGTTAGCGCACATGGATTGAATGATGGATGATAATAGGTACAATTTTTAAAGTATAGGATCAAGTCTTTTTAATTGGGAGTAATACATGAATCGTTTTTATTGTATCGTAACTTTTTTTGGAGTTGTAAAAATGATAATATACAAGATAGATAGATTATATGAACAAATCAATGTTTATAGTGACTTGTAAATTATTTCTTTTTTTTTGCTTTAGCAGGAGCTTCAGCCTGAGGTTTTTGCCAATCCAAAGGTTTGCGCCTGTACATAGGCCATGGTGGCACTGTTATAATTGCAGCCATTACAAATCCGGCACCCAGAATGTATATTGTCTGTGAGAATTGTTGTATGACATATCCCCAGATAAGTCCAACGACCTATATAAAAAACACACAACATATAATAAAAATAAAACGAATATATATAAGTTTATATGTACTTTATAAGTACATTATTCAAAGAAAATAAAATTCCTATCATGACTTACTCCAAAAAGTGTTATAATGACCCTAGACAATTTTTCAGCCCTTGCTTGACCATCATAGTCCTGTAAATGAAACGTATACTTTAATAACAACCTACTTACAGTGTTATAGTTATTCGCAAGAAAGGAAATCATAATGGAAAAGATTAGTAGGCAAAGAGACCAAACAAATTAGCCATTTCTTGAGTGTAACTGCACAATCTATTGTTGGCATAAAATATTTACACGTCATTTCTCTAACAGACGTAACTCCTTCTATGCACACTATTTTTCTTCATTATTTGAAACGTAACAATCAAAACAAGCATCTTCATAAATATAAACGATTGCCTGCTACATAACATACGGAAATGGATAACCTAAAAGTTGCTTCTCCTGTCATAGCAAGGAGTCCGATATAATCCTCAGCACTGTAATTTTGGCTGAGTACATTAAAAAAAAAGATTAATTTACCATCGATTAACTCACCATATGCGTTGGCACGGACTGCAACGCTTGTAAACAAGCATTCATGATAAATAAAATCGTCTAATACTTCAAAAACCCTAAAGAAACACACCGGCTTTCGTTGACACGACCGACGTGGACGTTGCGTACTGAATCCATGATCAGTTGAAGTGCGCATGCGCGAGCGATGACGTCACAAGGCGAAAATGGCGGAAAGCTAATGTTAAGGCCAGGATGGACTGCCGCACTGATCCGTCAATGAAATAGCAAAGGTGCTCATTCACTGCGTAGACATATCTTTGGAAAAGTAAATAAATCGATTTTTCAAAAATTACATATTCCCTTAATATTATCCTTTGAGAAAGCACCCCTAATATTTTATTTTGAAATTCGTAAAAACGTCGAAGTTACAGCTCCGAACGTTCGAGTGGTCGGGCGGCTTTCGGTGCCCCTCTGACGCGCGGACGGAGGGATCTCTCGACGTCATTGTATTTTTCCACAAAAAATCTTTTATGTTCCGAGCCGTTAAGAAATGTGATAATCTGGGTCTAGCCAATCTTTCTAATGTAAGTGTATATTGTATATTTATGCATAGTGGTTGTGGGTCAGACAGCATAGACTCATTCACAACGTGTTCAGTCGTACTGCGTTGTGCGTTAAGTGCAGAGACGATTTTTACATTTAAAAATGTCGTGTCCCAAGGGTTCACGAGAATTACATTAATCTGGAGAATTCAGAAAAGATTTAAAAAAAGAAAGTTGCTCCGAAAAATCCCCATGTAATCGAGCACGAGTTCGACCGCGAAAAAATGTTAAACTGTTCACGCTGTACCTGTGCCTGGAGAAGAGACCATTGGCTACAGAATTCTAGATTTTTTAAACAGAGTTTTTCATTAATAAATGAGTAGGTGAAGTGCAAGGATGCAACTAATGCAAATAGAATGTGGAAGTTATGCTCATCATTAGGTTGCCACAGAATACACTCGACGCTTGAGTCGCGCTGACCACACTGCACTGAGCTCGACGAAGGAAGGATGAGCGTCGCGCAAAGAGAAGAAAAAAAGATGAATAAGAGGCTTCTACATCGAAGGAAGGAAAAAAATTAATTTACCTAGAATTTCTATCGGCTTTCAGTGGCAACAGCTAATTGAAACTTTAAACATGTTTTTCTCGAAACAAAACTTTCAAAATCGGTACCACAAATATCTCAGAGACTACTCGTCCGATTCGAATAAAATTTTGCACAAATATTTTTAAGACTATAATCTAGTACTTGTCGAAGCGATTTTTCGATTCGTGTCTTGTTTTTTTTTTATTAACCAAAGAGGATGTAAATTTAGGTCGAAAATCGCATGTTTGACTTTAAGTAGCTGCCATTTTTCAAAAAATAGATTTTTTCAAAATCTACTACGTACAAGTACTAGTTTTTTGTCTAGTTTCATTAAAAAAAAATTTTATTTCAGATGAAACCCCACGAAGATATCTCTGGTACCGCGAACGATGTTTTTGCCAAAATGCCTTAGGAGAATGGCTGCCCACGTCATCATTTCTCCAGATATTGAACTCCCATTTTAAGCGAATACAATTCAATTGATGCACAATAAGATGTATATCTTGATTTTTCAATAATACATTATTTTATATATTAAAAAAAAATCATTAAAATGACCCTATTTGTCGGCTCGTCAAAGGTATATAACCCCTTAATTGTACGGAAAGCACGAGAGCGGTGAAATTACAACCCGCTACTGAATACCATTGAATTCGAAATTACACTGAATAGTTACCCACTTTTTTTTGAGGTAAAACTTTGCGCCATTGTAAGTAGCACCAGAAAAATGTTTCGCATGTATGCTTTTATTATTCGCAGATCGTTTTAACATTTAACGATAAAGCACATGTCAAACGCAGTAACTCGCGTGACTTGGGTATTAATAAAAAAAAAGCCGATCGACTGCATCGCGACACATGATGTGAAGCTTTCGAAATTGTCAGGAATGCGAAAACAACGCACATGCAGAGAAAGAAACACGCGAAACGATGAATTACGAAATAAGGCATTATTGCTGCTCTTAATCTTTTCCTGTATCAACTTTCATGACCCTTTCTCTTTCAACGCACGTATAACGAAGTCCCTAGAGATACAATCTTCCTACGTATTATGCCATACGCTATATACGACTTGAGTATACTCTTCATTTTCTACCGTATATACAATTAGTCATCTAAAGTATCCACGTCGCAAGCAGCACTTTATAATTTTTTTTTTCCTCAAGCAAAATATACAAGATATGCATATCTCACTGAAAATAATCTAGATAAGTAATATAAATTTGCGGGAGATATCGATGACATCCATTACTCGTGATTGGAGATGCTATTTCAGGTATCCATCATCCCAATTAAATTACAAACTTCTCCGTATCAAAATTCAAATATTTCCTCTAGCGATGGAAGCCTATGTAGTATATACTCGTCTCTCCTTCCGATCTAAATTTATTTGTCGTAATAAATACTTATGTAAGAAATAATTCTAACCTATCAATTTGATTATAATCTGCTCATGCACGTATCTTCCTCTTGTTCATTACAGACTGTTGAAATTGGGGTCAAATGTAGGTTGCTCTCGTAGTGCGCAAAGTTCACGGCATCTCCCACCGTCGGGAACATCGTGAAGTGACCTTCTTTGCATTCAGCCACGTTGCACTTTCTCATCGTCTCGTATACAGGTCCTACGGCAATAAATTGGAATGCAACACTGTACGAACGAAACAACCTGTATATCTGTAGAATTGTAAGATATGAGGCAGGAAGTGAAAAAGTTAAAAGTCGACGGATTCACGGTCCCAAGTGAGTTATGAAGATCATTGATTATACCTAATCAGTCACCAATTTCTTTCGTAGAATTTTTACTGTTTAGACAGTCTTTCCATCTTATTTTACTTACCTGAACATCCTGTGATGTAGACGGATACATCTATCTTTGCGAACTCGTCCATGAGACTTCTAAGCGTCGCCACACCGGATGGATCAATGTAGATCAATGCTGAGAAATCGAGGATCAATATACGTAGCTGTGGAATAACAAAACGGTTGGGTGTTATACGCAAAATTGAAAAATAGTTTTATATTAACCCCTTCGACGGTATTGACGCCATATGGCGTCAATACGCTATAGGAATTAACGCTACTCCGCCGTCGAAGGGATTAAGAACAGCAGGATGCAGAACAATGTTAATGACATTCAAGCTTTACAAGGAAAAATTATTCACCACTGCTGCTGGTCGTGTAGGAGTTGTGTGTCCTTCGAAACCGGCATTCACAATACCTTCCTGAAAGTGAAAAGCAGATATGGATTTTCCATGGCGGATAATATAATAAGGTGCTAAGGATAGACCCTTGCGAACTCCCTCGAGGACAGTAATTAACGTCGATTCACCTTTTTGCCGTCCCCTGGGGATGCTTTCCTGGCAGTCTGCTTAACACGTCTGGCTAGCTCCTTTCCCGGCGTCACGCCGGCGATCTTGTATACTTCATTCCTGAAGTGCTGTTTTGAAGCAAAATTTAAACCACCGGAATAATGCAACATCTTGATGCCAGGAATCTCAATGGTCTGAAAATGTTATTTATATATCCATTACTCTCTCTCATCCTGATTGAACCAAATCTTTAAAGTAACTCAAAAGCCTTACTCCTTTGTATCGTTTAACGTCAAGATAAAGTTCAGTTCCTGGTACCAGGGCCAGTTTGCAGGTATAAGGACGCATTGATAATCCTATCAATGATGCCAGGGAGATTACAGCACCAACTAATAAACCATATTCAACATCGAAAAGGACAACAGTAAGAAAAGTCGTCATCCATACTACAGCATCCAGTCGTGAGAGTTTATAAAATTTCCAAAATTGTGTTACTTGGAGCAGCATCCCCTTCAGTGCTACTACGATTATACTAGCCAGCATACACTGTAAATTTTATGAACATTTTTAGTGGCATGTTTCTTTTATCAAAAGCTGTAGGATCGCTGATGTTCAACTTGATACTTACCAGTGGTAATGGCTCAAAAAATGGACCAATCCATAGTAATACGGATAACAAGAGAGTGCAGGATACGAGGCTGGCCAATTGACTGTGGCCTCCGACAGTTTGCTGAATTAATGATCTGGATAACGAGGCTGTGAAGGGCATACAGGAGAAAAATGATCCCACCATATTGCCGAAACCCTGAAAACGTCGGATCCGCTAATAGGTTTTCTGTGTTTTCCGTAAAGTCGTTAAACATTAAAAAAGGGGTGCCCGCTATAGTGCATGAACAATGTACAGGGACAGTGAACATTGCGTGTTTTTATTATTGAGAAATTTTTTAGGGTAAGCAAATATTTATCCAAACGCTAGATTTCACTTGTAAACTCACTTGGGCCAGTAATTCTTGATTCGAGTCCACTTCGTAATCGAATTTCTGAGCAAATATCAGCGCCATTGACATTGTTATTGTGTAGGCTACCATTGCGATGACAAAACTATCCAGTAATATGTCGGGCATTAGAGATATGCGAGGCAAAGCTGGTTCCGGTAATCTTGAAAATCGAACAGAAATTGCTGATTGAGTTCGTAATGGTATCTCTGACAAATGTCATTTATCGGTAAATAGATTACGAATGAAAGTTGTTACCCGACTGGTATATGACCAACGGTTTTGACGTTGTAAATTCCCGCTAAATCCATTTGTATCGATACCAACACACCAGTGATCACGACTAGCATTTCAATTGGCACTGGAACAACGCAAAGTCTTGCGATTCGTGGCTGTAAAATAAAAATTCGCATCTACTCTTTGACGAGTATTTTTCTTCTTCTTTTTTTTGGGAAACAAAAAATACTTCACCTTCAATATTTCATTGTTAAAGACAAGAGTGATGATAGTGACTAGTGAAATAATCGTGGCCGTTATATTTATATTGTCTAGATTATTAAACAAGTCTACGTAAGTCTGAAACAAAGAAAATATAAGTCTTACTATGGGCAGGAAGCCTTATACGGTTATTGGGAAAGTTATATGTACGGTAGTTTGAGATAGTTAAATGCAAAAGACGTTTCTATTCGAAGCAGGAAATCCTGAATTCCAGGTTCTCGCTAGATTCTTCAGTCCGGTTATTACTTACAAAAATCAATTTAAAAGAACCCTTGTGTTTTTCTAGATGAACGCCGAAGAGATCCTTCACCTGGGAAGTGAACACGTGAATGGCGGCTGCCGTCGTAAATCCACTGACTAACGTTTCTGACAGAAGAGTCGATATTACACCAAGCCGAAAAAAGTACATAACCAACTGAAAGATTTTTATGAAATATTATATTGCACCATTGTCACCTTACAACTTTTTATTCAAGATACCTGAATGACGGCTACTGTGAACGTCACAGCTGTTGCTACTTCCGTAGGAGAGTATGAAACACTTCCGGTTCCCATTAAAGAACTAGTATCCAAGGAAGTTTGATTGGTCATCGAATTATTCATGGAACTATGAGCCAATACAGCTTTTCCAGTCATCATGCAAACCACAGCGAACGTTCCTGATACAGCAACAAGGATGGGAATGACAAAAATCTTGAACAATAATACTTGATGATTTCCAATACAATTTTTTAATTACCCATCGAATTGTGTTTGGACGTTCCAAAAATTAAGTATACAAGAACTGGAAAGAAGGCCATGTAAATTCCAATGATGGGTGGTACATTTCCAAGGAGTGCATAACCCATTCCTGGGGAAGGGAGATAATTAAATTATTTAATAATCTTATTAAACTGTTTTATTTACGATATTAAATATCGTCCAGGAATGACATACCCTGAGGAATATGCATTACAGCTACAGTAAATCCAGCCGCGAGATCCCCAATAATATTATTCTTCCATTCATACTTTGGTAACCAATCAATAATAGGTATTGATTTCTTCAAGAAGTCTTGTAGCTCGAAGCTCTTGCATTTCTTTGACACGGTTTTACTGACTGACATAATATTCATTAGTAATCAATGTTATATTCTCTTTCTGAGTCTATAAGGATTCAAGGTAGTAAATACTACTTTGCTATAAGACTTACGAGCTCTCTTTGGCTTTGTATAATTGCATACACGATGAAGTTCATCCTGTTGATATACCGGGCGCCGGACTGTTAATTCCGGGCCGTTCGGGGCCATTTTAAAAAAATTCTGTAAAGATATAACGAACGAAATTCTCACGTACAATTCTTGCCTTCGCTACGATAAACGGCCTATACCTATATTACATGCTTGACTGACATTTAGACATTACATTGATGAAAAAAAAGGGAGTTGAGTTTTCTCACAGGACGTTTAACCTTGATAATAAAAAGTTTGGTAATGGTGAATCAAACGGTTCCTATCAATCGCAGCGTGTTTTTAAACGTTTTTCTTTTTCCAGAATAAAACGCAGCAGTGCTGCGACGGTTTTCCTTTGGCATTCGGCTGAGCGTGACCAATTCTCACACTGAAGTGCCAAATGAAATCGGCATATTCTACATGGGCGAACAATCTCGTGACAAATATTTGATAAATATGTTCAATTCGATAATTTAATCTACGTTCATACGCTTTCCCGAGTCACTCCACTGTAAAATACGAGAAGCTTCCGCTTTGATGCTACAAGTACTGCATGTAGTTGAGCGAGGTACCGAGGACTTGTGAAATTTCATCAATAATTCAAAAAAGCTATATCTGTGTGTATATAATAAATGCACGTGTAAAGTCTTTCGATAATCGTTCATTGTTTTGCTAGAAACACGTGGGCCGTGACGTAATAGACCGATAAAGAAAACCTATAGATAGTTCATTAAATACTGGTAAAAGAATTACATAGTAATAAGTAAGTAAAAGGGTAATCATTGATACACTTTAGATGCTCTCGAATACACAGTAAATTCTATGAAAGAATATACGCGTTAAAGGTAACGGTAGACACTCTGCGAAATCTCAATTAAGAAAAGTGGTATCTTCGAAAGAGCAAAGAAGCAAAATTCTTTGAACAAACAAAGCCGCGAAACTTGAAAATCCTAGACGCGCATCCTCGTACCTGGTGAAAACCGCGGAAAGCTTTAATTGCCATTAAACAAATTGTGAGAATTCATCAATCCGAGTGCTGAGCTCATAGTAAAAAAAGAGAGCTTACCTTTTTATTAATCTTCTTTTTAATTCCTTTTAACTGTCTTCCTTTTTTTTTGTTTGTTTAGAAGAGGTTACACAAAGCCCAGGAAGGAAACTTGTATTTCATTCAAGCACAGACGTGGATCAAGTGCGGCCACGGGTGTTCGGCCGTACACTATATACATTCATAAAGTTCAAACATAGGAAGTAATTTACTGGTCAGATTTCTATGACCTTGAAATAGTCACGAGTCTTGCGAAAGGCACAATCGTATTTTACTCTATGGGGTACACCCTTGGGTTTTGCCACGGAATCGAACGTACTACGTTTTCTGCGGTTAACTGCAAGTAGTCAGATACACGTTCACTTCAGTTTTTTTCACTAGAATGACTTCACAGACTTGCTCGGCGTAATGTTTACATATGTCATATATGTTTAAGTAATGCGTGCACAACTTAACAATTTTTGTTTGTATAATACGTCGTGTCAGCACACGGATCTATAGGCGTTTAAAACGAGAGAATAGTATAATAAATGATAATATAATAAATGAATTCTTTTTTGCCAAAAATTCGAGGCTATTATTAAAGATGAAATCAGTCGATAAAATATTAGCATTGACTTTAATTGCGTCAGTGGTACTTTAGATTATTAAATATGACAATGATTCAGGAAGCAATGAAAATATTTATTCAATGATTGATGGCATAAGTGAATTATTATTAACTGATATGAATATTGCGATATGTTTTGTAAATATTTTTCACGCACTGCAAACCGACTTCTTGATACGTAGCATAGTGGTAAAAGCACGAATGGTAACTATTACATATCGCTGTAACTTTAAAACGTGGCGATACCATGATTTTGAAATGTTTATGACTGCTTATGCATATTTACATGGTTACGTATATTTTAGTCTTATCGTGCTAGATAATTTTTGTTTACTTTCTGTTTGTTATAGAACACCAGGATCTTTCTTCTCGAGAGCAATAAGAGCTTTGATGAAATGTCTGTACTCATTGGATTATAATTATCATTCTTTTTGGATGATTATATAACAAGGTTAAAAAGCGTGAAAAGACACAAAAATTCAAAAGGAGCCTCTACACGTAAGATCTTCAAAATTATTTATTTATAATTTGAAATAATTTATCAATTGATACATTCGGGATTCACCGAGTCCTTCGTTAATTTATAAGCGACGATAAAGAAGTGCAAGTTTTCTATAATTATTTACGTAAGACAATTAAGATAATAAAAATGGGAATATACAGCCATTTTGTACTGGCGCCTTTGTACTCAGCTCGTAAAGCCGTACTCGCATGTTAATTGGTCGCGGTCCTACGGTAAGCTCATCTCCAATTTCCAAATGTATTCCTGAAGATCCTGATTCCGGCCAAAAGACATTCAGCAAATTGTCATCCGTTCCACGCGGCGTTGGATCCCTGCGGACGAAACTCGTGAATTCTCACGAATGCGTAACGCCATAGAAGCGCGCCATTAAATTATCGGCTACCAATAAATTGAAAGCGACATGAAATCGAGCGCTCGTTCGTGCAATTCGAGAGAATGCCCAGCCGCAACACGACGAACCGGCTAGACAAGATTAAATGGGCCGTTCAAACGGTTGAGCGCCCCGGTATAAAGCAAAACAAAAAAAAAGAGAATATAAAGAGAAAGGGGGAAAAAAAGAATTGCTTTACCCGTATTTCGCAAAATTCGTCCACATGCGAACAATCCTGTCTCTGGTGAGCGATAGTCGTTTTTCTTTACTGAATGGGATATCCGTTAGTGTAGTATGAAATAGGTAGGCTACATCGTCACCATGGGCAGTTCCTGTTGATATAAGAATGTTAAGAGACAAATGATAACAGAAAGGAAAGAATAAGGAAGACTCACTGAATCAATTATCCGTAACGAATTGGATTAGCGAAAACCAATTAACGGTGCGAAACGTCGTCGAAATTTTTTAACGCTGTTCAGCCGTTTCAATGCTACGTTACACGTGACGGCCATTCGTTACTTTATTCGTCAAACGTGAAGCTCGTGGCTTTAAATCAACAAAAATTAATTGGACACCTTAACGCGCGTGGAAGATTATAATTTGACAACTTCTATTTCCGTATATACCGAGTGGTCTGATTAAACGTAAACACAATAACGTATACGACTGGTTTGAATACTTTTAACTGAGCCAGTCAATAGATATTTTTGGAAGAATATTTTATTTCTTAATGGCTTCCGCTTTTCATACCTACCATCCAAATCGATATCGTAGAATAACCTGTGTAACGAGTATTTTGTATCGAATGACAATTTGTAGTAATACACTGGTCGGGAACCATAAGCATTGAGTAATCTTTGCTTTGCGTCTATGCCGGCTATGAAAAAGATATCTGAGGTTTCCTAGGGACAGAAAAAAGGAAAGTAAGAAAATCTATTACAAAGATTTCTTTTATTTCTGTCTTCGTGAAACTTACGTTAACCAGACTCATGATAGTAGATTCTGATAAGAAGGAGTTAAAGTTTTTTGGATCGAGCAGATGTTTTGAATTTGGAAAAAGCTGATAAGGCAGTGGGCCAAAATACGATAATGCGGAACGCAACATTTCCTTGGCATTTTCTAAAGATTTACAGAGAATCGATTAACAGGCAATATTCAAATTGTAGAATATTGTATATATTAATTTAGGATTTTCGCCCAGTCTCAATGTAAACTGCAGTTACTCACCCGTTGCAAAGAGTATTGTCTCGTATGCTGTAAATCCCAGCATGTGGGGCACTTTACTGAAGTTCCCTGCGACAAATTTCCTCAGGGAGCACTCAGAAAGAAATATTTCGCTTTTCGAAGAGAGTCGAAAATTTTCCAGCGTCGGTTTAAAAGCGGGTCCCACCTGTATTTGTCGAATTTAAGGAACAGAATGTTTACTTAACTGTAAATAAAATATGAGTGCGAGATAAGTTGAAATAACAAAAATCTACAGAACTTCAAAGAGACAACAATGTTTTTTGTACGATATAACATATCCAGTTGGTAATAAATTTCAGTATTCAATATTTGAAATTTCACACGACATATCAAAAATTATCATTGTTATACATAAGTATATGCTTGCCTAGGACAGTTGAGTGAAAGTGACTTATCGAAGTGTCAAAATTTCTTGTCACGCGTTTTGATAAATGATGTGTAAAGTTATTACTTGTCACTTATCGCGATGATAGTTACTTACCTTGCTCACTTTTTCAGAAGCTCTTACCAGATCGTACACAGGAATTTTGTATAAAGTCTGAAGAAGGTCTTCCTTTGTTGTGGCAGCGATCCCGAGGACATTGCCGAGCTTAAAAGCTCGTTTAGTGGCGTGAGCCGGCAAATGAAAAGCCCAAGGAGAAAGTATAGAAGCGCTCATGGAAATCGTGCGATGGAATAACCCTATAATTTTAGGATTTCCACGATTTTATCGTTAAACTTTCATATAAATGGAGGCTAGCCACATAAAAGCATTATAGGAGTAAAATTATGGACTCGAGAAATATTTTCTTCTTATAGTATACAATGTTCTACCTTGGGACATGTCAGAAAGCATATGATATTCTACAGCAGCACCGCCAGCACTTTGGCCAAAAAGTGTTACGTTATCAGGATCACCACCAAATTTTGCAATATTTCGACGCACCCATTTCAACACTAAATTTTGATCCTTCAGTCCAGCATTGCCAGTGGCGGCTGGATGATTCAATGATAAAAATCCTGTGATAAAAAAATCCAATGTTTCACTTAAATAAGGCTAACTGATCATTATGAAAAAATAACATTGTTACGTATTTATAAAAAAATCGTACCCAAAGGACCCAAACGATAATTAAACGTAACCAGTACAACTCCTTGTTCGATAATAAAATCTGGTCCATATAGAGAACTATTCGAATATCCCGATTTGAAAGAACCGCCATATATCCATATCATTACTGGCTTAAGATTCGTATCCACGTCGTAGAAATAGGTCTGTGATAAAGAAAAGGATCTGTGTAATAAGAAAAAATGTCTTCTCATTAAAAGTTTACTTTACCTTCGGTGTATATACATTAAGGTAAAGGCAGTCTTCACTTCCGGTCAAATTCATATACAGAAAGTCTATCTGCGGACATGGACTACCTTCCAAAGTAGTTCTAAGTATCCCATCCCATTGGTCCACTTCTATCGGAGGCTGGGTAAGCAGGAACGGTATAACTGTTTAAGAATTAATTAAGTATACTTACACTGCCGTTAGAATTACCTTGAATCTTAGATGACCGAGAGGAGGTCGAGCATAAGGGATGCCTTTAAAGGAGGAATACTCCAGAGAATTTAATACTGTGACCAGTATCTCTCCTTGTACAAGACCCTTACTGGTCTCAATAATGGACGTGAATGTAGACTCGGCAAATACCAAATAGATACCCAGCACTAATAACGCGAGCATGGCGAATACGCAGACGACACCAGAAAGTACCGTGTAAACAAGCATGAACGACTCACTTGACTGATTTCTGGTACCAAATGACTTCCGTGGTTTTCCCCATCAGGTAATAATTCAATAATATTATTCGTTATAGAAATTCTTGTTATTGATACAAAATTCACTGTTATTATTTTGTTCCTTGTTTTGCACAAGGACTCTTACATGTCATCCAACTGGAAAGACATACGTGAACTACCATTATTATTCACAACTGACTTGTTACACTGATTTTTGTAATACTACACAGTGTTCATATCATAGTGTCTTAATTTTTTATAAAATCCAAAATTTGAAGACTTTTTCATCTAGTTTCATATATAAAATACAGATGGCAGCTCATCAATTTCCTCTTTGCACTACATCATACATGTCTTACCTCTCGTTCAGGTTGCAGACTCTTGATTTAGGATCCCAGAGTAACAAGGATCGTCTGGAAAGCCCTGGCAATATGTTCTACCTTGACACGTAGTAGTCTCCTATCGTAAACAGGATCGATTACCTGCGCGACCATTTGTAGATAGCACACACGAAAACGGCACTTAATCGAAGTGGGACCTCATCCCGCATGATTAACGAGGGCCAATCGACTGTTGGATGTAGATCGATTGTACAGCCACAGGGGTAGAACGAGGGTGGCGGATGTGGGGAATCTGCCGGAAGTCATGAGAGACCGATAAGAAGAAGCGTAGGGGAAAAATTGAAGAGGAGAAAAGAAGATTTGGCGATACCCCTTACCGAAAGTAAAAAGGTAAGGCTGACGAGAAATGGTAATTAAAAAAAAATTTAATAAAACATCAAAATCTCTTGGCACAGGGTACTTCGTTAATTTCAATCACGAACCGTATTACTTACTCGCATGGGTGACTAGTTGTAAAGGAGTAGTGGCAAGGTTGGCAGCTCCCGTGCACTATGTGGAGAGGTAATACGTGACCACCTCTATAGGCAAAGCTACTGGTCCTTGTCGATCACGGGCACAAAGGTTTATGCTACTCGAGGTAATACGTGCCGGAACATTGTTGCAACTGCAGCTGGTACCATCACTGTTTATTTTCTTTATAGGCGCTTCGCTCCAGAAATCCCCGCCAGTGTTAGAACATCATTGAAAGTGAAAATCGCGCCATTACGCGCCATGAACATTTCAGGGCAAATTTCGAAATTATTCTCTAATAGCTGGCGTCGGAGTAGAACTTGTTAATTTTTTTTGTAAGGTTACCTTAAGTCTTTCGTAAGAAAATACCACAACCACTCCGGGCGTATCGCCCAGAGAGTTTCTATCTAGAGATCGTTGATGCGTGGAGATAGAAGCAGTGACTGTACTTGTACCGGTATAGCAATTAGGAATGGAGTATTGGAATCATCGAGAAGGGGGAATAGACACAATAACACGAATATAGTTAATACGTTTTTTCTACGTTTCTATTTATTATGAAAATATAATACAAAACATCCTATGTTGTATTACATAGATAACAATGCTCAATTAACGTTTTTTTTTTCTTTTGTTATAACATTACCATCCAACACTATGAGAAGCATGTCGGGGTAGGTAAGTCGTTTTGGAGGAAAGGCCCGATGTACAGAGAAGAAGAAGAATACAAGAAGAAGAACAAGTCATAAGCGTATGACCGTACAGACTGAATAAAACGTCGAAAAACAGAATTACAAGAAACACAACAATTTTTAATAACCATAGAAGGGAATGTGTGTGGGGAAGGGGTTGAGTGGCTTTCGTAGAATGTCCGTGACAGTGGGTGTCGTGTGTTTATGTTTTTTTTGTTGGTTCTCGGTGACAAATGGAGTTTTGTATTAGCACTAGTTATAAATCATACAAACGTATGTAAATATTCGTTACAATAATAGTTTCTCTTACGAGAAAGAAGCTTAAGTTTAATCATCTAGCGTCACTATCATTTTTTTTTCACACCATGCTAATATACTACGTCTTTCAAAAGGTATTTTCCCGCCATAGGGGATTCTCCGTATTGGCATCACTGCCATCGCCGCCATCGCTCGAAGCCACATAGCGTACGAAGGGGTTGCCGCGGTGAGGTGTAACCAAGGGGTAAGCAAAGACTGACTCCTGTAGTGTACGTAGATAGAAATAGCAAGGGGGTAAGATCGACAGGGTGTAGAATCGATCCTGGCAAGGTGAACGTAGCAGCAGGAGAAGTCGGCTGCTAGACGGTTGGCTGATGGTTTGAGGTTAGGATGGTTTTTCAAATATATTGACTAGACAGTAGTAATGCTGTCAGTGGCAATGGCGTTACCAGAACAAACTGTCAGTGGCAGATATATACACATATACCAGCGGAGAATCACGTACGACCAGGTAATATATGGACCCAATGAAATACATTAGCGAACTACTAGGTTTTTTTTTCTTGTTATTATTAACTCTATGTATATCACTACCTTCGGAGGCAAACCCTCGCGTTAATTGGACTTTTCAGTCATCGGTGAGAGCACGCAACGTTTTTCTTTTCTTTTGTCTTTTCCTTTTTTCTTTTAATACGTGCATAAGCGCGAGCGCATGCTTCACTCCCGTGTCGCGTCGTGCGTGAGCAAAAGCCAAACACTGGACATCTTCGCCCGAACATGAGTGTCTGATGATAAAAAAATCCAATTACATCCTCTCGACTCTAGGCATTAGTGTCGTCTACGTAAATGCTAAGTATAGTTAGCACTACGGTTAGAATAAGTTTAATGTCGTACATAGCGTGTGTATACCTACGATTCGTTAATTATTATGTTTTTTTTTGTTGTTTCATTTAAATACCTCCTCCCGCCCGTTATAGATTTTAAACGTCATTAACGTTTCATTCTTATTAATCATTCAATTTTTTTTTACCTTTTAACCTCTATATTGCTCTTTGTATTGCTTCGGCGGCAGTATAGCCCTACGTAGTCATGCAAAGTATTTTATTGTATTTCTTACTTTTTATTTATCTCTTTATTTTCTTGCCATTTCCGCTGAATGCTACGTATCGTAATAATAATGATGATAATAATCACAATAATAATAATAATAATAATAATAATAATAATGGCAATAATTGCAATGATAATAATAATGTAAGTATGTACGTATGCATATGAGTAATATTGCTTCTACCTCGTTAATAATAATTTAATAATATCTCGTTATATTTTTTTACCTTTTCTTTCTCGTTATCAACATATCTCTATAAATATAGTTAACTTTATATTTGCGTGTACTGCACTTTTAAGTAAAAGCTATAAAATATGGATACGTTTTACTTGAATCTACGACAAACCGTTTTTCTCTCTCTCTTTCTCTCTCTCTTTTCTCTCTCTCTCTCTCTCTCTCTCTCTCTCACTCTCATTCTCATCTACAGTCGACGCGTGACGACGTAATCATCCCGTCTCGTTATCATCTATACTCGTTACGCCGTTATAAAAGCCTACTAACTTTTTAATAAGTTCTATTACCTTAGGCATTACCGTAATAATCATACTCGTAATATAATTATTTAATTTCATCCTATCTTTATCGGTCCCGATCCGCGATCGGTACGGGCCCGCCTACGTCATTATTGCTTTTGAATACCCCGGCTTCCTTGGGACATCCAATCGGAACAATATCCTGTAAATATCAGTCGAGGGGTATCACAATGCGTATTCGTTATTAATAATATCTTCTATGCATTATAGGTTAGATTTACTTTTATATCACATCCGTCTAACGTCACTGCGTAAGGGTTAGCTCGTAGACTGGGTTCGCAATCAATAATCATAATCCAATAATCATAATCAATAATTAATTCTCATCGTAATCGTGATCATCAATACCGTTATCATTCGCCAGCCATATACCTTTATTGTAAAACACCGTCCATTATCAGTTATTTATGGTAGAATTTCAAATCATTCATGATATTGCTTTTTTCTCTCTCTCTCTCTCCTCTCACCCTATCTCTCTCTCTATCTCTCTCCCTCCTTATCTCTCTCCCTTTTTTCTCTCTCTTTATCCAACCGGTAATTGACACTGCCATACTCGTGGAATGTATCGCTACTAAGAGAATAACTTGGAATGTAGGCACTTTTTGCACATATGTGTGTTTCCACCAATTTTACTTCTCATATATATATTTTTTTGGTTTTTGTTATCATCTTCGATCTCTCTCGTAACGTTCCATTTAACGAAGATTCTTCTATAGATTGACTTGCAGGACAAAGAGTGAAGATTTATAAGTTACAGGTACGTGGTGCAAGAAGATGCATTCGTACGAAGAAACACAGTTGCGAATAAGTAAGACGAGAATGTGAGACAGTCACGTGTTCGTGTCTTCTTCTTTTTTTTTTTGGAAAAATTTGAGAAATGGAATAGCTGGCCATCTCGACAGGCCAGTATTATTAATTGCGAACGTCTTTACCACTTGTGCACGATTTTTGTTGGTTCACTTACGCGTTTCTTTCTTTTTTTTCGCAATAACACTAAAGTTATCCACTGGGAATATCCTTTTTGTTTTTCGATCTCGTTGCTTGTTATTACGATTTATCCATGTTGCAGGATCATTAAAGATTTTTTAACACGTATGCTGCCGAATGGTACATGATCTAGGCACAGTTCGACGAAGTGGAATCTGAACGTACAGGACCGTTTACACTAGTTTAGAGATATCGAGTTTCGATACGCAAGTATTTCTCCTTTAAGTACAGTAAGGTTAGATAATTTCATTTCCTTTCCCTTTCGTCATGAAACGAGCGAGTAGAATTTCGCAATGGACGGCACTGCCACCAGTAGATTTGCGTAGAAAAAAAAGTTCCCATTAATATTAGAACTGGATTTTGAGTATGTGACGTCACTGAGAATGAAAATTGTGCAACGGTAGATCGGCGATATTGATAATTGATTAATTTCGACTACATCTACAGGTCCTTTCACTATTTGTCAATTAAGTGTTAATGGTCATTAAAACTTCTTAATGTTAATTCAAACTGTTTCTCGAACGTTCATTTGCATCTTCTACCAGTTCGCCCAATTTCTTTTTTCACTCACTTCATCTCACTCGTTTCAATCCTCTCGCGTTGTTACAATCGCACCGATACACAAAGCCGATCGTAAATATTTAAGTATTCAAGAATTTTAGCAGCGCGACACATTTCTTTCTTTTTTTTATATTTATGCAAAGTTGGTTGCCCTGCTGCTCCATTCTCTTCGCTGTGTATTCAACATGGCGGTCGATTCACAAACACTCGCTTCGTTACGGCTGTTGCGATTAATTCGTATTCGAAGTTGGACGTGGCGTAGAATGTGTATCCCCAGCATCTTCCTATAGATACAGCTGAGATTACAGAGAAAGTGTATCGATCGCCATGAGATACAGAACCCTTAAGAGAGACAGTAGTAAAATTGACACAGACAATATTGACGTAAGAGGTTAGGAATGAGATTCATTCCAGTATCTATATAAGAAATCTTGACTCTTTTCATCTTCGTTATCTCAAAATTGACTTTTCCTAAATATTACATAGATATACATAAACAGACACCACGAGTTCCCTATATAATGGTAATACGCGTAATGTGTCGCAACCGCTTTTATTCAATTACGATCGGCGAATGTCGGTAATGTCCAGTGTCGCCATCTTTTGTTTTTTTCCAAACACTTGTCAGCATCGATGCACAAAGGTACTGGGAGTAAAATCGAAAGTTCTTTTTTTTGTGTCAACCAAAAATGAAATTTCACAAAATGATCTTGAGTAGGTCGAAAAATGTGTTTATAATCCCGTCGATTAAATCTGGAGTACAGAAAATCGTGGATTCCGCGTGTTTCTTTTTGTAGTTTTCTTTTTGTTATCGAGATTCCAATTGTGCCGTCGATAATTTAAATAAATAGGAAACACGTAATAGCGTTTTTAGGTAATAGTAGGTAGTATAGTACACGTCGAGTCTGAATTATCGTAGACTCAACCTTATGCACATCGAATCGGACGACATTGTCACATCCAGAGAAACACATGACTAGAACAAGTTTTGATAACTTAACGGAAAGTGTCACACCGATATTTATCGAATATTGGCCCACTGGGGACCCAGCTCTTGCCAGTTTAATAATTAATACCTATAGTAACGTTATTCATCATGTCTCTTATACATTACGTAGTAAGTGTCTAACGTAATTTTACGTCTACGCGTATATATCATATGTACACGACGTTCTCTCAAATAAATAATGTGCGCGTATAGAATTTTTCTTTTCTCTCTCTCTCATCCTCGCGTTAGCGCGAGGACTTACCCGGGATCGTATCTCGTTCTGTCCTTTGTTACTTGTCTTTTCTAAATATGGGGCGCTGCGATGGTTTTTATCCCTATTTTCTCTTGGTTTTTTCCTCATTTTTTTTCTCCCTTTTTTATTTTTCACGTTGCGCAGGGTTGGTCTGTTTTTTTTATTTAATTGTTCTAACACCACGTTCCACCAGTTCTCGTTAAGACGTACGCAATGGATCACACGATTTCGTTGTCAAGGAGAGTTCAAATTTTTTCCCTTTTTTTTTTTTCATTGTTCCGAGTCACCGTTAGACGAGCATCCCCAGATACGTATGTAGATTCGCGTCTTTCTTTTTTAACAGCGTATGCCCTATTGTGGACCTATGACATTGCGACCTTGATAGCTTTGGTACCGAGCAGACCTTTCGTGAAAGCTAATACAGCCCCATGCAAATTGCTCGTATAATTTGCATTAATCTCCCTGCCTCTCAGTTCAATCTTCAATCTCATTGCCATCAACAACCCCCAAGACGACGAGCCTAGTGCTTGACTTTCGAAAGTTTCCCTTGTTCCGTCGCGAGCCGCCATTTTTTAATTAAAAAGAAAAAAAGCATTTACCACCTTTTGAAAGTAGACTCATTCTACCGTTATTTTATCATATTATTTGTCATTTTTGTCAAAGAAAATAACACTAAAGGAATTACTAATGAAATTCAAATCTCTGTTACGTGTAGTTCGGAAAATTGACGTTGTGGCAGGCCGCGACTATCTATACGTTTCCTTACGCGAAATTCATTCCAGGGTGATCCCATTGGCGTTTTTTTGCGCGCGGATCTTATTATCTCCTTTTTTCATCCAGGGCAGGAAAAAGAATGATGAAAATATGCTACCGAATGGTCTCTCTCTAATGTAAGTACGGCCTACGTAAAAGAAGAAAGAAAAACGCGCGCTTCTAATCGTAAATCAGGGTAAAGCTTATCGCGCTAATGTTAAAGCCCGCAATCACGCGATTACACGTTAAACGTTACTTAAAGTTTACGACTATTTGAACACATCGTTCTCTAAGTGTCATGCTCTCCCTTTAAGCGCATCCTTATTATTCGTCGACGGAGTCGAAAGTTCTGCAATCGGTACGATATACATACAATATATTTATGGTCGCAAAGTTTCGCGTTTATTTACGTATATATATATATGTGTGTGTGTGTATATATATATATTCTACGGCGCGTACATTCGCAGTAAGCGGGCGATAAACCAAAATGTTCCCTCGGAGAGTGCATCAGTCTGACGATTTCGTTTATTTTATTTAGTTTTTCATTTTTTTCCTCCTCCTTCTCCTCCTCCTCATACTCCATCTCTAATAACTTTACTCGCTTACCTATATCCTTCAGTTTTCATCTCTAGCTCCTTGTTCTTGTCTGAATTACATCCGGCGGGACGGTATTCCCGATGGTTGCGTACACGCGGGATATCAAGATCAATCTTTCTTGTTATATTCTAAAATATGGAGAAATTTACGTGAAACACGCTATACCTGTGAGCCGCAGTTTCTTTTTTAGACTGCGATCAGTCACGTGGCGCAGGGAACTTCGAGTTATTATTCATAGTGACTTTAATAAACGACGGGTATATATTTTCAGTCTGATTATAATTTTCTTTATGGGAATTCAGTAGTGGAAATATTAATTGTATAATATTTCAATCGTGGATCAATCAAAGGGTGGGTGGAGTAAAGGTAAAGCTCGAATCACACGCGAGCACGCAACCACGATATAATTAAAAGTTTGTAGTACAATAGGTACCACGTGAAATTGGTGTTGTTTCAAGACGCCGTAAAGAATTTTCGAAAATTGGCGCTTTTTCGGACGCTCGATAATAATCGAGCTATACTCTTGGAGAGAAGCACAGAGGGACAAGATAAAAGAGGCCTGTTAGCGGAGAGTTCGTTAAGTTTCACGAAGCCAGGCGGAAAGTCCCGAGGAAAAGTCTAGGAAGTTTTAAATTTCGCTAAGAGAATTAGTTTGTCGCCAGTTGCAAATTCGTCTTGTTATTCGCAGTTCGAAGGTGCATAGCAATGCCTATGCGAATTTAGCATGCATATAGATATACTTTGTGCTAATCGTGAAATGTAATGACGGTACGAAAGGATCCGTCCTTGTCAAAAATTAGACTTGGAGAATTTTTATTGAATTTTTGTCGTTTTTTTTTTCCATTTCAAATTACTTTGGTAATAATTTCGGGGGCCGATTGTACCGTGAACAATTGAAACGTGAAAATTTTTTGCGAAGACACGCGACTTCCTCCAACAAACAGTAGAGAGCAGCTCCGAGCACTGATATTTCGAAAAGATAAAGACCTAATGGCTGTGGTTTCTCGTGAAAATATTTTGTAAATGTCGAGAGGCTCGAAGAGCGACGTATTTTCGTCGGTAGGCGTCGCGGCGGCGGTTAATTCAACGTAACCCAGGAGAAATGGAAGCTTAATTTTGTACGATACCTTTATAACCCGCGGAGCATGTAAAGTATGTACACAATAAGTTTTGCTCAAGACCCCGTACCCAATAACACTACGACTATAATTTCCGTTTATCAATAAATATACCATCAAATTTAATGTTGTTCATTTATATTTTGTACACACTTCTTGAGCACCTCTAGTAACATCAAATTTATGATAACAGGGTTGAGCTTGAACTTTCGCGGGTTCCGTGTTCTCTCTTGGCATTCTTTCACTTCTTTCTTTATCATTCGCGAAGGACTCGCGAAAATAACGACCGAACTCCCTCGTCGAGTATATCACTTTGATTATGATATCCAATTCCATTGTAAAGACACGTGCAATGAAATTAATAACAAATTTTTCAAAAATCCATTTTGTTTGTGTCTTTCTAATATATCCTCCGTACTATATAATTCCTTAAGGTATATTGTATTTAGTGTCTAGATAAGCCAAATGAGAATCATGAAAATATTTATAGGTTAACGTGCGAATTTTTTTTCTCATTATCAATCCAAAGGAATTCATAATGTTTTTGGCAATGGTCGTTGTACTAGGGAACGCGAGTCCTTCCCACTCGTCATTTTCTATCCGCGCTAACTTTGTTTCTCGAGTATTATTTTGAGAGTATCCCACCTACTTTACGTATTCACATTCGCTGCCAAATGTACAATAAAAATGTACACCGCTCCTGGCATAGGTTTCGTTAGTAGTTTCACTCCGAAATCGTCCCTTTTGTATGCGAAAAGCTAAAAACATTCCGTTCGGTCAAGATGGCGGACTCGTGTTATACGAAAAACTAATTGTAAGACAATACAAATACGAAAGTTGAATCGTTGATTAACGATAATTTCACTCTCGTTTGGTCGACCGACAGCCCATTAAAATATACCACGTAAGAAGAATGCCTTAAGCAAAATACCGATCGTTGTATGTAATCGTTGTATCGATGTAATAATATCGCGGCCATTGATGAAACAATACTGAGAAAGGAGTGCTATAGAGATAATGCGTCAATGACAAATATACGAATGAATATAATAAATATTACAAATACAATAAAAGTGACTAGTAATAATATCATAAATAAATATATAAATAATCATATAAATAAAGCCTATCGTAAAAAGAAAACGGAAACACAGAACGAAACGTAACTGCCATTCGTATTTACAGAGAACGGCGTCTCCGAGAGTTTTTTTGTTTTCCTACCTTTATTATGTATTAAATACGTAGTTATGTAACTCCTCTCACCGCGTGACACGCGTAATCGTCTAATGCGAGTATTGCTTAGATTTATTGCTCTAATCATAAATCATAGACTCTCAATATAATCGTACAGATCCTCCTCGCTCGAACGAGCAGACTACATGCATGACTCGGTTCAGCATGATGCGCGACGCGCATGCGCATAGAACTGTCAAGAGCTAAACAAACAAAATGGAGTAGAGCTGCGATAAGAGAAATAGCAATGCCATAGAGTTGTCTACTACTGTACATGCGATACAATTATTTCTCGGCGGGTTGATAGAGATATCTATTCACGAGGGATTTCGCAGGATCTCGATAAAAGTGTCGACTGTTCGAATGACGAGTACGGGCTCACGAAGCTGCAGGGTTATCGAGGAAGAAAAGAAAAGTCGCGAGGAGTGTAACGGGCAAAATGAAAAACGTCGGAAGATAGCGACAAGCACCGATATAACGTAATTGACTTTTCCCCGTGTTACGCGACGGAATATACAATCCTATTAACTCGAATGGCAATTCCGCGCACGAGAAATCGTCACTGGTTGTCGTTCGTGGTCTGTTTGGATAATTGCGTGAAATTCCGCAGCTACGTAATCGCGACGCTATGGTATCTTCGGGTTAATTAAGGTACGACGATCAATTTCTGCCGAAGCTAAGTTATTCGGGATTTCGATGTTCGCCGCTATGTATATAATTCGTTGTGTCGAAACATTGCTTTTGACCGTACGTGTCGTAATTTTTTTTGTTATATTGCCTCTATAAAATATGTGTATAACAATATTACGCGTTTATTTTGAAATTTGCCTAAGTACGCGTATGTATAGAATTACGCATGCGCAATGCGTACGGATATACTATATCCTCGTAGCTGACTGGTATACATATACCCGTGCGAATGCATGTCTCATGAGTAATGTACACATACACCATATATATATTTATATATATAATATATATATATATTTATCGGTGAATCGTCGTACTTCCTTTAGATTTAGGCAGCTAAATAAATACTTTTAACGAACGTGACTAGACTGGATGTACTAGTAAGTAATAGACTATGTATATTATAATCGACTAGAGTGACTAGATGCAGTGTGGACGTCACTGTTCGATGTTACTTAAATTACTGGACGTTTTATAATATTAGATAATCTCTCTACTGGCACTTTTCTACTTAACCTACTGCAAACCTTCTTTCTCCTCTACAATCGTCCGCTAGCTCTCCTCGTGAAGTTCCTCACGTTCAGCTGCCATCCTAGTCCTGATCCTCCTGGTCCACCTAGCCCTCCTGAAGCACATCCGCTTCCTGTTGCCTTTGCCACGGTGCTACAAGCCGCAGCTCGGTTGCATCGGACCACCGTCGGGTATCGCACTCGCACTTCCGGGTGGCGATGCTGAGGTCTGCAGTTCCTCGTCGCGGAGACAAGCGGACTCCAAGTGCTTGTTCAGATAGGACTTGAGCGCGAACGTTTTGTGACAGCGCGAGCACTCGTAATTTTTATCAGCCGAATGGGTCTGCATGTGGGCGCGAAGATTCGAACGATCGGCGAAGGCCTTGCCGCAGTGTGCGCATCCGTAAGGCTTCTCTCCTGTATGACTACGAAGATGACCTTGGAGTAGCCAGGGTCTGGAGAACATCTTACCGCAAACGCCGCAGCTGTGAGCTAGCTTGTGGGTGAGTACGTGCATCGCCAGGGCAGGCATGCTGACGTATGCTTTACCACAGTGGATGCACTTCTTTGCCGATTGAGAATCCAGGCTGCGGTGTGTCTGTTTATGTCGTGAGAGGTTGGACGAGGTCGCGTATTGCTTGCCACATTCGATGCAGGTGAACTTCGGCTTGTCCGGTTGAGCAGCTTCTTTCTCGGGTACAGCCGCATTGGTAGAGCGACGTTTCGAGCGACCATCCGAGACGAAGAAGGCCTCGTAGGTATAGGCTACTGTTTTGTTTCCGGCCTCGGCAGTTTCCGGTGACTGAGGTTGAGGCGTGACGCTTTGTTCCTGTCTCGGTGGGCTCTGCGAGGTGGGTACTGGTACCAGGACAGAGACCGGTATCGGTACCGGTTGCGGTGGCTGCGGAGGTGGCGATAGAGTATGCACGAAGACCGAGTGAGTTGGAGCTGCTGGTGATGCACTTAGATCAAGAATCGCTTGAGCGGCCGATAGATCCTCTTCCGCCGGTGTACGTATTTCCGGTTGCAGGCTATAGGGACGATATATATCTTTCTTCTTAGGCGGTAAGGATAGGGCCGTGCCTGTACTCGTGAAGCACATGGAGAGGCTCTTCCGTGGCGGTAGGGTGAGCGTCCCCGTAGGTTGTAGGGGCGCGGCCGCACCTCCGATATCCTGCTGATGTTGATGCGGATGTTGCTGCTGATGTTGCTGATGCGACGGAGAAGCAGGAGGCATGGCGGGACTGGCAAGTTCAGCGGCTGAGCGGAGGGTAGCATATTTTGGCGGTTCCTCGTGGTTGATCCACGTCTCGTGTGTATACCCTGAAACCGAGGTAGGATCCTATAGCAATGAAAGCTATCGCGTAAAACCTATATTTCATTCGTTAATAGGCGATAGGTGTGTATACAAGCCGGCGACAATCATCCAGCTGGTTCTCAAAGCCACATCGCCCGGCTACAGTCCTTCACCCAGGCTAGAATTGGGGCAGCTGTATCGGTCGTGGTGGTCACTGCAGTAGACCACCCCACATTGGCCTCATATGATATAACTGCACCAATTCTCATGCTGCAAATATTTCACTATCATTCTGCTGACTCGTGAAAGAACCCAGGCAAAGTATGGCGGCCGAGAGCGAAGGACTCGATCGAACTGTTGCATTTCGCCCTCCTTTTTCGACGTTCGGTACCCTTCTCATTTCACGGACTCGTTCCTTCTTCTTTCTCATTTGGGATTTTAATTCGAGACCCTTTACCCTCTGATCCCCTTGCCAAAGTAATACCCTGGACGATGAGTGTCCTTATCGACCGCTTCTGTACGATAGAAATCGGGGGAACGGGAAGTAAAAATGTCGCCGTTGAATACGAGGGGCTTCCGTTGTGAGAATTTAGAGAACGTTTCGTGGAGCCCCGTGCACTCCCGAAAAGCCCATAAATTATTCTTACAGCTGCGCGAGTTACGATTTAGCGAGGTGGATAATTAAAGCGTCGCATATACGTATGTATGTAATACATATCCCGACTTTACGAATAGATGGGGTGGGCGTTATATATTTTTCGTATCCCTCTCTTGCGCAGAGCACGAGCTCAAAAATCGTTCTGGGCGACGGAATTAAAATCCACCGATAAATTCAGCCTGGTCCCCATGAATACGTAAGTTCATGAATCACCTTCGCCGCAGCATTTCATTTCCTGCAACCGACAACAGCTGTTTGTGCCATGTGCGCCCATTAGCCTGGCATAAAAAATAATCTCTTCGTGTATCTGTTGCACGTTATATGCCAGTAGCGCGTTGCCCACCATCAACCCCCTAGCAAAATGCTACCTTGTATGCGACTTCAATTAATATCGTATCGCCGTTTTTAACCCGCGTGATCGTGGTAGGTTATCAACAATTTTTTATACAACGTCCATTGGTCCCACCTAATTCATTTTTTTTTTTTTCATTAGCATCAATCCGTCTAACCTTTTTTTTTATTCTCATCCCCAAATCGAAGGTCCTTTCTTTTTCCGACCCCTATAACGAGGGAAATCTCCTGCGACACTTGGTGGAAATAGCGAGAAAGCGAAGGGCAGAAATCGATCATTCTCTCCTCCTCCTTTTTCTCTTCTCTCTTAACGTTCTCTCTCTCTCTCTCTCTCTTCATCTCATTCTCTAGCTTTTCCGTCACTCTCTCCTTCTCTCTCCTTGTCGTGAAAAGAAACGTATTACAAAATTGCCTACGATCGATCTCTTGCTGCGCTTCTCTCATTGGCTGAAATAAAAGGAAGTCAACGGAGTGGATGTATCTAGATGTGCATGTCATCAACAGGAGGGGAAAGGATCAATAATGTCGAATGAACACTTCACGCTCTGGCCGACTGTTGATATTTTCTGTATAAAAGAAATTCAGAATGTATTTTTCGAAGATCAACGTAAACGACTTTGTGTACAAATTTGGTTTACAGGTAAAGGACTACCCCCCCCCCCCCCTCCCCACACGCATCCTGATTAGAGTCAATTTTATGTTGTATGAAGAATTAAGGGGAGATGATTCAGGTATCCAGATTTTCAAGAAACTCTTCTTGTTATCCAAGTGATTTACAAACATTCGCAGTAACGAACTCTTACGACTACTTACTGCCCACTTGTTGAACAGTCATCGGCTAGTACGCGTATGTAGGTAGGTAATACGTGCCCCGTACGAGTAGCAGGAAATTGTCTATGTTATACAGAAAGGAGGAGAATAATCGCAGAGAGGAAGGACTACATGGATAACCTGAAAAACGTATGTAAGGTAAGTAGTGAATCGTATGTTTCCTATAGTTGGAAGTAGAGACACCATTTTGATTTCAGGAAAACTAGTGTACTCGACTAGACACGAAGTCTACTGGAGTGTGGAACCTATTAATCGATGAACTATTATTGGCAAGCTTGGTCTACGACTAAGGGTAGGTACCGACGTGAGTGGTACGTCGAGAGCGAAGAAGGCCAAGTGAACTCTTGATTAGGGCACCTTAATTCCTACTACGTCCCTGTCAAGTTCTCCTAAGGTATCCCACTCTGGTGACTTGCGTCAGAATAATCTAGTGACTAGAAAAAGGTGCAGAGCAACCACGTACGGCTTGTGCACAGTGTGTACGAGGGTCCGTATAAGAAGGGGGTGTGTCGCGTGCACTTCCACGCATGATTCAAAGCAAAGCGTAGTACGATAAGAAGAGGAGGTTGATACTAGGTCAGAGATAAAGATTCGCCCAGGACACAATGGCTAAGACGTAGGATAGTCCGAAAGAACGGAGCATGGGCGTGGCTTGATTAGGTTTAAGGGTACGAACTAGAAGGTCGAAGAGCGATTCTGATATGGTGGACTCACCGTGATAGTAGAGTGCGCCAGAAGCGTTGAGAGGCGGTGGACTTGGAGCAGTGGCTCCGGCGGTAGGACTATGAGGTCCCCAGCAGGTTTGCGATGTTCGATTATCGGCGTCACCCACTACGTCGATTTCTTCATCCTCAGGTTCGGAACGCTGACTCTGTTGCTGATGTTGTTGTTGTTGTTGTTGCGGCGACTGTTGCTGTTGTCGCTTGTCAAGCCTCGCAGGATCCTCGAGATCTTGTAGATGAGGTTCCTGGACAGTGTCCTCCTCCCGATCCGGCCACGGATAGGCCTTCCACTTTTTGGCCATTAGACACCGCGGCATCTTGCCCGCTTATCACGCGCGAGGCACACCACCACCGGCGTCGGCGTCGCCGCGACGCCGCCGTCTTCGTCGGCGCTTTGCTCGGAATAGCAGCTTCCTCAGGGGACTCGTGGCCGGCTTGGGTGGCAGCAGGCCGCGGGACCTCGTCATCGGCTCAGCGAGGATTATCCAGCAGCACCGCCACCATGCCAGTCACCCAGGGACGTCACTGCCGTTGCCTGCCTCTCTTGCTTACTTGGCTGGCTGGCTGCCTGCCTGCATACCCTCCTGGTTACCTCACTGCCTTTCTGCTAGCCTCTCTTCACTCTTCACGCCACTCTTCCTTCGCCAGGACTACCCTCGTCACTCTTCGCCGCGCGCCTCTCCTCACCGACCTTGCTCACCCTCGTTGACTCCCTGTCGGCTCTCGCTCTCGACAGGGGTGGTTTCGGATACGCGGAATGGGGTGCGACTGTTTGCCGGTGGCGAGGCACGGCGCTCTACTGCTCTCGCTCTGACTCCTCTTGTCCCTCCGTTGCGGCTCCCCTGAAGTTGCTCCGAGCGTGGTGGTGGTGGTGGTGGTGGTGGTGGTGGCGGCTGCTGCTGCTGCTGCTACTGCTGCTGCCTCTGCGAATACTAGTAGCGGTGGTGGTGGTGATACTAGCGCGTTCTCTCGAGCGAGCATGCTCCTGTATTGGTATACGCCATTAGGGTAGTACGAGCAGGGGTAGCACGGCAAAGGGAATGCTGTTCTTCCGTGATAGGGGAGACTATCGAGGGGTGACCAGGGTGGGGAACACCACGAACACGAGAGAATAGAGGAGCTAGGGACAAACCAGAGGGGAAATAGACGCATGCGTCGACGATCCGCATCGACCCGACGCCGAGGCAACACCTGGTCGCGCCCCACGTGCCAGGATGAGGTGGCACTACCACTGCCACCCCAAGCTCCTATCGAATATCCTACTGGCTTTCCTGTCCTGTCTACTGACCCTACGCCAACGCTTTCCTTCATCCGCCAAAACCCTTCAGATATCCAGTCACACTACAATTTTCGACATAACCTCCATCATCCGGATACCTTCCTAACGTAACCCCCTATACTCCATCCTTGGTGGACAGAAGTAATATTCGCATCGTACGCTTGGAATATAAAATAGACTTTTTTTCATTAGCCTCTAGTAAGGTCAAAGTCATACATTTCATCGCAATGACATCATCTAATAATCGCCCACGATGAAGGTGCACGATGTTGACCCAAAGAGAGGACCGTTACACTGAACGATCGATCGACATCCGGCTCAAAAATTGAGCATATCCGGTGGACCGAGTGTTTTTCCATAGTTAAGCGTGCGAAAGTAATCTCTTTTACGTGGCTCGTTAGCTATCGATCTCACCCAGTGCCATTAACGAAGCTTCGCACGGTCAAAGGGTTATGCTTGAAATACGAGCCATCGCGATAATACCAGAACCACACTCGATAGGGCGCACGTCGATTTCATCTTATTCTCTATCCCCTCTTTCCTTCTCTTACGTATAAAAAAAAGCAACATGAAACTATCCCTTTTCTCGAGCTGACTATATAGATATAGAAATCGTATAGCGTAAGTTTCCCAGCTACAGTAAACGTTCCCCAGGGATACGTATCGGCTAAGCCTGGGGACACTTTATTTCCGACTCTCCTGCGCAATTCGATTTATCAACTTTTCCAGGAGCTTAAATTTATCGTTAGCCACATCCCCAACGAGCGACTAGCGATAGTCGCGGCACACCAGTTGCGATCTTCGCGCTCCCAGAAAACACGGACGGCCAGGAAAGTCAACAACCTGTGGATACTTCAGCCCGACTTACCTACAGCGCTGGTACTCATATTTACACCGTGAGCTCGTTTCCGTATCAGGAATGTTGAGATAAAATATAAAAATTCGACAATCCATATGATTTATAAAGAAGCGGGTCGTTTGCATTCGTGCTTTTTATGAGTAATACAGAAAGGTCGTACCAAGCCGATCCAATGCTGAATTCTGTACAGGGGTTGTGAATCGACTCGAATTTACATAAGCGTAACGTTGCGCCCCTTTCAGATATTCCTTGGAGATTAGGGTGGGTTGAGCCAGTGGCGTGTCACTGTAGATTCGCCTTGCGCGACTTGAAAAACTCTCCTATCGTGTTTACCGTGTTGTATATACAATCTCGCTAGGTTTCTACTAGACGGTGCACGTAGAGTACAACCCGAAGAAATCGAGGACCTAAATCAGGACCTTATGTGACCACCATAAATTATTTGTCACGTATGTCTCACTCGGGTTAAACTAACGATCAGAGTTGCAGAGAGTGGCGTCTAGCACGTTGCAAACGTGCTCAAGGGTTGACACCCTTCTTGACCTATGGATCCGAACTCTGAAACCAACCCTCGTTCGTTTGAACGCTTTCCTTCACGTGTTTAAATTAAATTTATAATACCTTAAAAATATTTATATCAAACTATAGACCATTTTCTAATGAAAAATCCATAAGTGTTGCTACGCGTTATTACGAAAGGATCTGTTGCTACCCGGGAATTATTGGGTACTTACAGCCGTGCTTGTACGCGTCATAAAGCAACCCCGTACAAAGGAGTTAAATAATGATAAAAATAGACAAGGATTTTTGTAAAATAAAATTTTTGTACTGTTAGTATGGTACGAGACGATTTTAACAACTGGTTTTGAATTTGGCGCGAAACTGACTGGATATGAAAAGCCGCATGGTGTCCGATGAAGCGGAAGCGTAAAGTTTTGAGGTGATAAATATTCCGTTATGCGACATTGCCCTCGTATTTTTGGGGGATGCTCGTGAAGACTTTTCAAAGCCAGGGTTAAACAACCCCCTGGAACTGGATGCTGGGTAGCTAAGTAAACAGTAGGCTTCTGTGTGGCATGTGGCTATCTACGATAAAAGGTGTCGCCCGTTATGTATATCCTTTAATGCGAGACACCTGTTTGCACGAAGGTTGTAGTTACCTATCGGATAATGTGAAGGAGAAAAAAAAGATAAAATGACGCAACCTCTGCTAATCCCATGGAAAAGCCTTGCTCTCATCTTTCCCCTTCATTCGCCTTTGGGAAACTCACCGACAATGCGAACTTTCCTTGTTTACATTGAAGGGTGCTTGCGTATAATTAGAAAGCAGGGAATAATCCAAGTCCTGGGATGTCTCAAACTTGCAGAACATTTCGGCGCGTATCCCGTCACGAGAACTCCTGAAAACTTGGTAGAAGAGTCCCCTTGGTCGCTGGAAAAGTTCAAACAAAGTTTAGATCAGTGTTATAAGGTATTTGTCCCAGAGGCCCTCCTTTTGATGGGAATGACCAAATCTTGAAAAGTTTTTCGGTAAAAGTAAAAGAAATCTTTGTGAACGTATATATGCGAATGTATGCGACAGACTGGTACGTGTTTCGCAAAGCGAAGGAACATCATGAAAGATGAGCATTCTTTGTATAAGGGATGTCAAGTAAAAGGAAGCCACTCTAGAAAGTTTCAATGAAAGACTATAGGAAACTCCCTTATCATGAGTCATCCCTTGTTTACCCTAGAAGTATGACGGAAGCATGGCGCAGCATCCGGTCCCCAATTGAGGCGTCCATAAAGAGTTAAAATGTCAAATAAAACAACAAGTACACTAAGGACGTCTCCGATCTTCTAAGTCAGAGAGGGTAGACGTAGCTGGTGCGGCGTCGGCATCGACGTCAACGTCGCGAACGCCGGCGACGGCAGCACCAGGAGGAACGCTAATTGTTTTCCGCGTGGTGGCCGTTGCCGAGCAACGGGAAAGCGTGTGTACATAGAGAGAGCGTATACGAAGCGACGCACTATCGTCCGGCAGGGAACGTTATCGATTAGAGTTCGCCCGCTGACTATCTCTGCGGTAACAGGTGTTGGTTCGGGCCGAACTTGTAAAATCGATGGGCACATCGTCGACGCGAGGTTCGCCCCGCGGAAGACGCAGGCGCCGCGATGGACGCGCGGGGGCGCCGCGACGCGACAGTTGCACCCCAGCCACACCCGGACAAGCCATGTAGTCGGGCTACCCTCCGCATACAGCGGACAATTGTTGCTTCACCTACAGGTGGTATTCTTACCTTCGAGATATCGTGAAGCCCACGGATTTCGGTACCGCGCCACGAAGAGGAGACGGGCGTCGCGGTGCCGCTGCGCACGGGGGGCGCTTCTCGGCGATCTTTTCCGGTGCTGCTTTACGCGTCGAAACGAGCGGCCGCCACTCTCCTATTGTCTGTCATTCTTTTGCTCTGTCAAGCTCGTTCTTTCTCTCGCTCACGCATACACTCGTTCGCTATCTGTTTATCTTTCTCTGTCACTCGCTCTGTCCCTGTGTATCTCTCTGCTCTCTCTCTCTTTCTCTCTCTCACCACATTCTTTCGCTCTCTCGCACGGCTTCCACCCCAGTATTCCGGGGAGAGACACGAGCTGGCCCGTTTCTGGCCAGGCAGCCAGCCAGCCAGGAAGGAACGGAGTACCTAATCCGTGTACCAGGGTTATCCGGGTGCATCGGGTAAATCTTGCGTATCGGCTGAACCTCGTGAACACCAGATCTCACCAGGACTCCGAAGAAGGGCGCGCAAGAACGTTCTTGACTGTGGTTGTGGTAGTGTCGTGTGTGTCGCGAGTCAGTACTCAGCACTTTCTACGAAAGTTGAGTTATCGACCACAACGCGCCGCGGACCTGTTGTCCAACTTGTTGCTCGTCCTGCGGCATATCCGTGACCTTTTCGAAAAAGTAACGTGCCGCACGGTAACGTCGAGGGTGTCGCTAAGGGCAAGGAGAGAAATACCAGCAGAACGATCAGGATATTCACGAGAATGGTGGAATCGCGTGGAAACCAGGAGACACGCCCGAGTACAAGACGCCTCGTCGCTGCCGCCTCCTCCTCTACCACCGACGCTCTCGACGCCGACGCCGCCGCCGTCGCTACCCTCGACGACGATCCCGGTTGCCCCGAGCTCGAGAAATAGATGCAGTCCGCACGAGGGAAACGACGAGGCTTTGATACGTTGTACGCGTATTCGCGAATTGACAACAGACGGCACACGTATTATATATACATATATCTAGATATACATATATATATATAAATATATATTTGAAAGCTCGCATTAAAGAAATAAGAAGAACACGCATCCTCGTGCACCTAGACGCACACGTACGCCCGTTATCGTTAACGTTAATAATCTTCCACCCGTGAATACAACGAAAGCAATACTAAACAAGGTAAAGGAAACAACTACCCCGCAAACTATACGTTTATAGAGGTTATAACGAGTATTATAATATACGCGAGTCCAATTAGAGCAGGTAAAAATTGTTAGCTCACTTTAAATAAACGTATTTTAATATTCGACTTAACACGATCGTGCAACGAGAACTTAGATTTAATGTAGTGAGTTCACCGCCATACGTGGTACATGGATTTCGAATTTTGCCCGGAAGTGGTATTCGACTTGTTCTACGATTCGCTGTGAGATATAAGAATTCATTATTCCCGTGGAGCCGTTTAACGTGGGTGGAGCTTATTGATAAAGAATTGATTGTTTTGGAGAACGTAAGAAGACCTGAGTCGGAATACGCTGATCAAGAATCACCGGAAGTGAAAAGAAGCTCAAAGGTTCTCGTCAGTGCATATCCGGTTCGTCCAACGGTTCCAAACATACAAAAACAACAAAGGACCAGAATCGTTAATCGTACCGAAACGATTCACTATTTATATCCCATGCAAAATGGCTGGCAAGATAAATTTCAAGTAGCGATTTCCCAACCGGAAGACACGTTGAACCGGATCCGGAAGAGTCTCGTCAGACCCTACCGAATTTATCAAGATTCCGGTGGAGGACGCGGGAACTCAAAAACTTTATTGTAGTAAAAAAAAAATACAACAAAGATATACCTGAGCTGCAGGTGAGACTGAGAGTCGAGATACGAAATCGCCCTGATTTTTTAATTCTCGAAGAAAAACAAGGAAAGCTATTATACTTGAAAAAAAAAACTATACGCGTTAACCTCGTCAAGAGGTTCGGGGATTCTTGGAGGATCAACCTTTACACTTTTATACCAGTTCGAACGTGTTCGCAAAGTAGAGCCAAAAGGAATAAAAGCATTGAAATCAAGATGCCGCGGTGTTACATGGTGAAGAAAGCGCTATGCAACAAGTATATAACTAGCGTTGCCAGAGGATTTGAAAGCTGGGGACGAGGAAGGAACACACCATCACCGACGGCTACGACGCCGTCACCGTTCTCAACCGTAGAAGCCTGCGTTGCACCTCCTGTTGCACAAGGTACACTCAGGATGACATTAAGTAGCTGATGCACGAATAGTATTACGAATATTAGACAAAGGTCTGCCTAGAGAAGATCCTTCGTAACGGGTACAAATAATTCTGCATTATTTTTTCAACTAGAATTTATTACTACTTGTATTTCTCTATGCACAAGCGCTCGTTACAGATATTAAACTTGGTTAATGCGTTTTCCGATATTTATAACGACAAATGCTTTTACGTATATGCGCTCCTGTGCTGTACCAGGGCACCGGGAATTTCCCTATGGAATAGCTTTTATGAGTCCTGAGATTAACATTACCACGCCTATCGTGACGCTATTTAAGTCATGTAACTTTGAAAATATCACAGCTCCTGTAATATGCAAATGACTCAACAGGTATCTCGTCGCACTCGAGCAATTACATCAAAACTACCCTTTCTCCGTGTCTTGCTCATAATGTATGTCTATATCTATCTCGAATCCCCAACCATCCTTCGTTGCCTCTCATTCAGCGCTCGCACCTATTCCCTATTTCCTACTGAAGTTGTCTCCCGCCACATATAGATATAAATGCTGTAGCGGACTAGAGAGAGTGAATATCAACGTTCCTGAACGATCGTATTTACGAGCCATTAACGGTCCCTGTAGCTCGTCGAATCCTGCCACAAAATTATCGGTAGCGTAGCCATAACTATTGCCGTATGGTAAAACAGTCCAGGGTACAATGTGCCACCACACCTTGGGGAAATATTATAATGGAAAAAGCAAATAATTTTTTTCTAGAATGCCGGACGTCGCAACAGAAAGAGACCACAGCTGCGAGCAATGCGGCATCATCGGGAACCGAAGGCGTCGAGCGGTCACCAGAGGACTTGAATAATTCGTCAGGATGCTCCTCGTCTATCCAGCTAGACATCAGGACGACAGGAGTGACGACCTGTACGTCGACTGTTACCAGCAATACAAGCGGTGTCGTGGAGATGACAGGAGTATCGCAAACGATCAGCACCACGACGACGTCGTCGTCATCTTCGGAAGGGATAAGGACGACATCACCTAGGAGATTGGTCTCACATAAGGAGGACATTACGACAGGTCCCTACACGTTAGAGAAGACGGATAAGCCTAGTCATAGAGAGGATAATCCTCCGACGGAGCTTACATCCTGTTCCGGCGTCGAGGAAACCACTGACACCAGGACGGCCTTGGTGGTTCAGGAAATGGCAATTTTTAAGGAAAGGTCAGCTGCGGAAACGGAAGCCGCACATGATCTCCTAGAACTTTCTAGATCCTTACCTCCATTACCACCACCGAGTGTCGCAGTGGGTCCACAAAATGTCATTGAGTCGCCAGCTACCGATATCCAGGAGATGACGGTATATCAACCGGAGCAACCGGTCTATCAAGTGAACTCTATCGACCTGGCTAGTGCCATATATCAGCCACAGCCTACGAGCATTATGTACGAGGCTGCCGCAATAGTTCAGCAAGCTTCTGGTGGTGTTTTTATACCGTTATCTCCAGTCCAGGAGATATTATTCACCTACAGCGCCCCGTCCATTCCGTCGATCATAACTCAACCTCTGGAAGCGCCCCCATTGACGCCACCTGCATCTGAATGCAGCAGTGATATCGAGAATAACAATCCAAACTCTCAACCCATGCGAGACAAGGAGGTGCAGACTATTACAGAGCAATCTGAAGTTAAAGCAGCTACCTATACCTATGATACATTGCTAGTAGCTGATGGACGCTCCAGGAACAAGAAAACCTCACCGCAGAAGCCCTCGACGGAAGCCGAGACAGCAGAACCTCCAGAGGCACCAAGAGTAGGCCGATACGTCTGCTGCGAGTGTGGTAAGAATTATTCTATATTAATTATCAGTATACGTAGTTACCTCTTTTACGTCTTTATCAATTTTTTATCTTTTCAGGTAAACAATACGCCACGTCCTCGAATCTCTCACGACACAAGCAGACTCACCGCAGCATAGATTCGCAATCGGCCAAAAAGTGCATCCACTGTGGTAAAGCATACGTCAGCATGCCTGCCCTGGCGATGCACGTACTCACCCATAAGCTCACTCATAGCTGCGGCGTTTGCGGTAAGATGTTCTCCAGACCCTGGCTACTCCAAGGTCATCTACGTAGCCATACAGGAGAGAAGCCTTACGGATGCGCGCACTGCGGCAAGGCCTTCGCCGATCGTTCGAATCTTCGTGCCCATATGCAGACTCATTCGGCTGATAAGAATTACGAGTGTCCCAAGTGTCATAAATCCTTCGCACTCAAGTCTTACCTGAATAAACATCTGGAGTCTGCGTGTCAAAGAGAGAATGGCGACGAGAGTAGCAATGATGTCGACACTCCGCCGTAATTAGGATTACGGCTCGAATGGTCGACAGAATTTAATTCATCTCGTCTTCAATTCACCACTTGACCATCGAGCGTAAGTTTACAATACTGAATGTAAAGGTTACTTGATTATTCTGAAATTGACAGAATTTTTTGAGAATTATTAATCTAATAGTACTCTGAACAGGAGATGAATTCAGAGTGACTAACGTAATGCTACGTTCAGTATTTTTTGAATCACGATTCGCACTGGGTAAACGCAATATTTTTTTTTTATTGTGTTTACCGACAAGTTAGGAAGGGACCTTTGGTTTTCGAATGAATTGTAGGAGTATTGAGGCGGGAATTTTCGAATGTCAGTTATTATAAATTATCGCCGAGCGTATCTTATGAAGGAAAGATTGGATATGTATATATTAATGAGGACCAGAAAGATGAAATGTCCTTTATCTTATGTCTCCTGATAGTTAATTGATCGTGAGTAGATCAGACATCGAATTTATTAACTTCACCACGATCGATCACAAGATAATGGAGATGAATGAGAGATAAGATAAAGAATTCTTTTTTTTTCATACGTACCCTCGCCAGGGTCCAGGTTAGCATTCTCATACACCTCATAGCGATTCGTCATCGTTATCCTCTTTATTTCATAATTATAAATGCCTGCACTTTTCAACAGTTAATGTTTTCGTGCAACACGAAATCCGTTATAATAGTGTACTGCAAGGGAAGTATTACGTCAGATAGTTTATTTCCCAAGGTATTTTTTTCTCAAGTAGAGCTTTCCTTTCGTACGTCTTACTTAATTTCCTCCGTAAAGGACTTTCATCAAGCTTTCACACGAACTGGACCACCTGTTGAATGCAGGGGTGACCATTTGGTAGCGAAGGCTTAGGCTGTCCTGTACCCCTGAATTATGGAACACACCATTCCCACTGCTAACTAGCCACACGTGAAACAAATGCTCGGACTCCTTTATTCGACTGCTTAAATAAAATTTAATGCGAGTTAGAATCGAGGGCAAGAGATTGATATAAATAACAGTAAGCTCCTTAAGTTTGCTATTAGCGCATCTGAAAATAAGTGCAATCTAACAAGCAGCAAGAGAGACAAATGAAAATCTGTTAAAATTTACTTACGTTTCTAGTCCATTTGCGCTTATATTATTTAACAAATTATTTTAATGTCTAGTCCTTTGCACGTTTTCCAAGGGACTAACGGTGCTTTAATTTGCATCTAGTCAACCGTATGTTTTATTGAGTTTGAATATTTTAAAAGAAAATAGTGTACTAAATTATATAATTTTAAGGTTATGTAACCAAAATTTACTATGAACTATAATTGATGCAAGAGATAAAACTTTCTGTAACGTCAAATCGATATTAGTAAATTCATCTCGCGTTTGTTTTGTTTGAACATTGCATGCAGTGCGATTATTTCTGTAGATAAGTAATGCATATTAGATTCCTCATCAGAATCAGTGCAGTTCATGAAAATGAAAGGATAAGCACGATATCAAAAAGATAATAATTTTGCACGGGAAACTAATTCCGTTACGTTTTCCTATACTTTTGCTATTCCGCATATTATTACTTTGGACCGGCTGTAGCCATTACGATTTTAATTTAGATTTCTATTAATTGGCATTTCACCGATTAATCGGTAATCCATCGCATTTGTTAAATTCAAGAACAGTAGAGAATCATTGAAATCGTTTCGACACGAGAAAGTCTGCGACAAGTTCGGAGGAAAGGATGATTTTTTTAAAACCTAAAATATCTCGTTCTCTCATACAGTTTGGCCGTATTGGGTATGAAAATATTAACCTTGTCTGCTTTATGCTAATAGCAGTACTCGACAGTCAATCGAATATATTAATAACTCGTAACAGTAGTCAATAAATAAATAGGACGTTTCCCGGCACTGAAGTAAAAAGTACGAATGGGTATAAAATAAAAATTAAAATGACATTTAGAGTCATAAAATATCGAATATTGAAAGGGGAATACTGGATGCATAAAATGCATGAGTCATTGGTTGAATTAAATCCCGAAAAAAGTCCCTTTGATTTTCACCACGGACTTGTAATAATCCGTACAGAGTGAATGGGTAATAGTAGAAAAATCTGAAAAAATAGTCGACTAACGTGTCAGGAAGCTCTCTATTATGTAAAGGTATATTTAAAAATGTCACACCGTGTCCATTTGAAATTAATTGCAATGATCATTTCGAAGGTTCGTCGATACGTTTTATCAGACATTACAATATATAATAAGAGGGATAATGCAAAGCAAGAAACTATAAGTACGAGCTGCAGAACTGATATTCGTAAATGCAGATTAATCAATCTGCCATAGTATATTATATAAATGGACATTAAAGTTGATACTATTTAGATATGCAAATGGTTCGAGTCACACCCGAATGATCATATCATTTTTACTGGGCTAATTATTAATCGTGGGATTACTTGGTTTATTATTTTAATAATATCTAATTAAGCTCGGCAGCAGATCTGTGATTATTTTATCGCGTAACGTTTCTTCTTTTTTCTTTTCGAATAATCATTGTATTTTTTTAACGGATAAAAACACTAGGATTCTAAATGAGGTCTTGATATTAAATTTAGGAAAATGACCATGAGTCATATGCGGGTGTGACTTTTCGGAAAATTAAAAAAAAATTAAGGATATAGGATTTCGATTAGTGTGATACAAGGTACGACAAAGCAATAATTTAGTGATTGTATAATATTTGATTAGTGATTATAGCGCTAAGTTACGGTACTTGCGGAACCTATAAATATTTACTCGATAAATCATATAGTTTTGTAGAAGTGCAAGGAACGATTTCCATTTCAGAGAAACTGTCATGGGATCAAAATGATGATAAAAAAAAATTGGAAGTACTGACGCATTCGTGTGATTTATACTTTTTCTCATTGACTCATTAGACATCCAATTTTGGATATGTTATTCATATTTAATTGTAGTAGGTGCCAAATTTGTATATCTCGACAAGTTTTACAATTTTAAATCAGTTTTTACCATTGCCACGGAAGCGAGAATCTTCATCGCCAAGCCGAGAGCGATCTGAGTTATCAATTACGATTGCTGAATTTCAAGAAAAAGAAATTTTTCTCATCTACTAATGAACCTTCACTAATCTATTATAGTAGAATAAACAGAGTCGCCATTCTGACCAACAAAAAATATGATCTTTCCCATTTCTCTATAGATATAATGATAAAGATCGTTCATTTTTTCCTGAAATATCAAATAATTCATCTCTACACCTATGGAGTTACATCATTCTACTATCAGATCCTCAACGCCTATAAACACTTTCGAACGGAGCTGAAATATTTTGAGTAGCGACTGGCAAAAGAAGAAAAACGTTGCCTAGGACATTACGGACCATACACGTAAACACGCAATACGTCGAGTTGTGAAAAGAAAAGGGAAATAATAATAATAACACTAATAATAATTAATAATAAAAAACGACGTATACTCAAGTTTATCTATCTCCGCTAAATAGCAATTCATATGAGATCCAAGTTAAGGCAAATTACGTTAGTACCAACGACGAAATCGCAAAAGCCACTTATGTACTTATTTACAATATTTAAGGATAGAAAAAGGTTTCATTGCACCAAATTTGTAAACTTTATTAATTAAATTATACGTTGTAAAAATTTCAGTGTTTCACTCGTTCGATCCTCATCCCATTTTCCCAAGATGAAATTCAATTAAGCATCAGGCATCGTGGGAAATAGAACAAACAATTTACATCTGAATCTAACATAAATACAAATACTCGTGACGACATCATTGTACTGAATAAAGTGTATCTCGCTATAAAGCAACAGTCGACTGATACAACGTATACAATATATAACAAGATACAAACTCTGACAAGTATCGAAGTCTTGTATAACGTGAAAATTGTTGCTAGACTAGACAAGATAAAAAAAATGAAGAAATCCGATGAACAATGACAGATGAGTTATTAAAACAAAGAGTAAAACGATAATTTATTAGTACACTATGTATTTTTTAACTATTGTACAAAGTACGATGAGGTACAGAAGAAGCTATAATCTACGGTGAAATAATTACAATCGCTGTTGTGGTTGATCTTTCGTTTCTGTTGTTGTTGTTGCCGGAGCGGGTGCCGGTTGTTCCGCACCAGCGGTTGTTTCTTTCGCTTCCTTCGCTTCTTTCGTTTTTCCTTCTTCGTTTTCAGACTCGTCCCTCGACTTATTCCACTCCTTAAGTCCTTCCGGTAATGTCGTGTCTTCCTCGAAGGATCCTGTACCCTCGACAAACTGTTCGTATGTCGATTTCTCAGGGAAGGGTCGTGGTCCAAGTAATTCGATCATGTCATCCCTGCTCAGGATCTCTTGCTTCAGTAAGCGCTCAGCGACCTGAAATAATTAATGGTAACAAAGTCTCATTGTAGAATATCATTATACAAGTATCTATTGCTTACCTTGGCTACGTCTTCCTTATGCTGTTGCAGAAGAGTACGAGTATGTATGTGCGCTGAGTCGATCAGCTGACGTACTTCCTGATCTATAAGCTGAGCAGTATGCTCAGAGTAAGGCTTGTCTAATACCATCTCACCCTGTTGTGGCAAATCGAAGCTGACATTGCCAACCTTTTCATTCATTCCGTAATGAACTATTTGTGCGTAAGCACTTTGGGTTATCTAAAAAAATTCATAGGTCAAATGAAAGACATTGAGTACATGTTGAAGGATTTTTCTAATGCATATACAATTGTAAATACCTTCTTCAAATCGTCCTGTGCTCCTGTCGTTATACGTCCAAAAAATATTTCTTCGGATACACGACCTCCAAGAGTCATACACATCCGATCGAATAGCTGTTCTTTCGTGTAAAGATACTGTTCGCGAGGTAAATACTGAGCATATCCTAATCCCTTACCACGGGGTATTATGGAAACCTATTTAAAAAAAGGGTTGTTAATAATTATTTGGACATAAAATAGTTGGATTTTATATGAATGACATCATCTCAGTTAGGTAATTACTTTTAGAAGTGGATCAGCGTATTGTAGGAACCATCCTGCTACCGCATGTCCAGCTTCGTGATAGGCTACTGTTTTTTTCTCTTCGGGTTGCAAAACGTTAGTCTTCTTTTCCATACCAGCTACTACCCTCTCGATAGCTTGTTCGAAGTTCTTCAATTTAATGTCGTCATTCATGTCTCTAGCTGCTATGAGTGCAGCTTCGTTGCAAACGTTAGCAATGTCAGCTCCTACAAGTATCTTTATTTAATTTACCTAACAATTCTGATAAAATATAAATAATTATCATACTATCCTTCGAGTGAAATCTCGTATCTCGTATTTGAAAGAACGGAATGACCTGTTAAACTTTTATTAATGAAAATAACAGTAATCGCACCTGTGAATCCAGGAGTCAGAGAGGCCATTTTCCTAGCCAGTTCATCCTTGTCCAAAGTTGTTTTCAATGGAGCTAAATGAACCTTGAAAATGGATGCGCGTCCTTTAATGTCTGGGGCTGGTACGAAAATTTGCCTGTCGAATCTTCCTGGTCGTAAAAGTGCTTTATCCAGGATATCCACTCTGTTAGTAGCAGCTAACACCACGACGTTAGTTGTCGTGTTAAAACCTTGCATAGTAAAAAGATAAAAATAGTTGAGAAAAATTGATGAATATGAAAGATTCAATAATTTTGCGAGATAGTAAACAATTCTCACCGTCCATTTCTACTAGAAGCTGATTCAATGTATTTTCCTGCTCCGAGTGTCCACCGAAACTTCGGCCCCCTCTTTTTCTTCCTACGGCATCAATTTCATCGATGAACAATATACAAGGCGCGTGTTTACGTGCCATTGCGAACATGTCTCGTACTCTAGATGGTCCAACACCGACAAACATCTCCAGGAATTCAGATCCAGATACGGTGATGAAAGGCACATTGGCTTCGCCAGCTGTAGCTTTTGCGAGCAACGTCTTACCCGTACCAGGTGGTCCTAGATAGAGGAAAACGAATAGCTGAATTATATCCCTGATATCAAATTATGATTTTGAATTTATGAGTATTCACCTGTGAGCATTGCGCCTTTTGGTATCTTCGCACCAAGATCGATGTACTGCTGTGGATTTTTAAGGAAATTTACAAACTCCATAATTTCAATTTTTGCTTCCTCGCAACCGGCAACGTCCCTATATCACAAGAAATACGCAAAGATATCAAGTTATGCGAGATAACGCACTTTTTATCGTGAATCTATCATTATTTTATTAAGTTACACTTTGAAATAATTACTCACTTAAAACGTACGCCTATCTCACTTGAGTTTATTAATTTTGCTGTCGATTCCATTACACCACCGAATAAACCACCTTTTCGCCCTCCTCTGCCGCCAGTCATCATATCGGCGGAACGTCGCATCACATACATTACAACTCCTGGAAATGTTATTAATATGATTCTGCATAACTTTTTTTGCAATTTACAACACAGGGAAGAGTGAAATACATACCTAGTAAAATTAATGTTGGTATATATGACATCAAAGTAGTCATTTCCACTTCATTTTTATAAACAACTGGAAGATGATTCTGTGGTTCAAGATTCAGTTCGAGCTGTGCATTCTCTAAATTTCTCTCAAAAGTATCTGCACTTCCGATGTTGAACCATAATAAATTCTAGATAAATATTTTTTATGAATTATATAAAATGAAAAACTGTTATGTGAGTAATATATTACGCATTTATAGGAGTGAATTAACTTACAGAACCATCTACTGTTTGGCCAGGTAATAATCTCACTCGCACCCATTTTTTATTAACAACTTCTAGTTTATCAACAATTCCCTTGTTTAAGTAACTAAATGAAGAAATTAAGCAGAGTTATACTCTCTATAATCATATTAGTGGTAATTACGACAGCAACACATATTCTGTAAAAGTTTATCAAACCTGTATACAAATTCGCGCCACGTAATCTCCTTGTAGCCATAATCAGAATATAGAATGAGTCCAATTACACTGATTGCTCCGATTACTCCAACTGCTAACCATTTTTCCCTATCTCCTCCTTCAGAAGATTTACCACTTCCACCAGATCGACTGTTCGGTCCAAATGCACCAAGGGACCATTGATTGAGTGGTTTTTTACTTGCACCAGAGGCACTAGAAGAAGGTGCCTCCTTAGAAGGTGGTGCTTCTTTACCTGCTGCTTCCTTGGCTTCCTTTGCAATTGGTTCACTGGACTTTGGTTTTTCTTTTGCACCACCTAATAAATAGAACATCTGAAGACACAAAGTACCACCTTAATCGGGTAAAAGCAAAGTTATCAAACCTTTATTTCCTGATTGGAAAAACTTTTCAAATCCCTTTGGTGGACGTGCGGTAAACAATCTCCACTGTTGCTGCACATACTCAATCGTAGAAATACCTCTTCCATTCTTTAATCCTGACAATTGCCTCCTTAGCTAAATACATAAGGTATGTTAAATTATATAGATAAGAGAAACTAAAATTATTGAAAAACACAGTTTTCAATGATACATTACAAAACATTCACTGTAATGTTTACATTAATATACAAAAAATAATTTCCCACAAAAATTGGACTGGAGTTGTGCACTATAAGAAACAATGCTCATTATCATTATTGCATCATGCCATGCAATTACATGCATAATTATAATTTCATAAAATAATATGAGATACATCAGTGAATACTATTCTTTATTCTACTGATATCTTCACAGAAAATCTAGTTATATCACTGTAGGGGATGAGGTTATTATAGGTTATTATATGTTCGAGGTACCTGAAAATGGTCGAAGTAGCCTTTCTGTACAGACTTAAGAACAAATCTTTCTAATTTGCTTGCTGAATATAATAACTGATGAGCCATGTTTCACTCATACGTGCTGCAACTTTCACGTGGAGAATGATGAAATCTTCTTATAAAGACGGCCTGTAATTGTACCACCGGCCGCCAACCAGTATTTTAACAATAAATATCGATAGTGCACTCTGCTGTTACAGTCATGCTCAGTTCACATGTGCATAACAGTAGCTCGCATACTGAGAAGTGTGCTCCAATGGGAATTCTGGAACATGCTTTTGAACTGAAATACGTGCTTAGTACTCATTTTTCACGTTTTTTCAACCAAAATTCTTATATAATCAACTTTTGAAAGTGGACAAAAATTGTTTTTTTTTCATTCATTTTTGATATTACTTAGGATAACGAAATTAAACTGTAAATATTCGATATTCTGTGGTAAATATACATAATATAAAAATATATTACACGTATTTAATATCAATTCGGTTTCCTTATACCCTCTGTATTAAAAAAAAAAAACTTAAAAAAAGGTGGATTTCGTACACATACTGCATGATTACAAATATGTTTATTTGATTACAATCAGGGTGAACAAATAATATCGATAGAAACAGATGTTACCAATTTAAATTAACAATATAAATTTAGTTTTACCTAATCCACTCAGCATTTCATTGGCATTAAACAAAACACCCATCTAAAAAATCAATACAATCAACAATCCAAGATAGCAAAAAAAATCAATTTGTAATTAATTCAAATATAAATATAGAATTTTGGATATAATCTTGTAAATGTCATATCATATGGTACACATTACATGCTAACTCTCAGCTGGTGTGTAATTTGCATTATCCTGTATGCTTAATGTACAAGGAACATACTCTTGACCAGACCCCTGTAATAAGGAAAAAACCAGTTCAGATGAATTTGTATAAATCAGGGAAACAAGTTATAGTTATGTATATTACCGAGCTAACGATAATTTGTCTACCCTCCTCCAAGTTAATTGCTTCGACATCGTCAGTAGTCAAAATGATAACAGAGTCCTCAGGGATACTATTCTCATCTATGTATGCTATTGGAATTTCCGAAGATACCTGTAACGGATCCTTATTATGATCGTTGCTTGATATGTTCTAAATAATTGATTTACCTCGCAAAAAGCATATTCAGATCCTTCCTGCGGCTTCTCCTGTGTTTCTTCATTTGTATTTGTCAATCTCTGCTGTCGTTTACTGTTTGATGTTCGATTATGTTTTTTTCCATCTTGTTGTAAACGTCGCCATATGGTTGTTTTTGGGATGTGATAAGTCATTGATGCTGCCGCCTGTGACATTTTACCTCCCTTACAAGCAGCTACTGCTTCTTCCAGGCGTGTCTTTTTCAACTCCTCATTTTCTGTTTTACGCTTTTTCCAGAACGATAGTGGTAATTTACCTTCATCCACTAATCTGGCTTTGTCTCTAAACAATGTCGTTTTTGGAATCTAAAAAAACAACGATTATACATTGTCACAAAACTAAACATAAGTATTAATCAGATTACGACAGCATGAAATATACCTGAAACTCAAGTGCCACTTTGGTAAGATTTTCTCCCCTTTCCAAAGCTTTGACAGCAGCTTCTCTTTTGTCAGAGCCATATGATCGTTTCATTTCAGAACGTAAAATTTGGTATCCTTCCTTCTGTATACGTCTCCATAGAACAGTTTTGGGAATACTATACATCTCTGCTGCATGTTGCAAACTGGAACCTCCTATAATTGGAAATGAAGAAATATAGTTTTCAAAAAAAAGAATCATCTATTTCTAAAGTCAGGTGTATGGATTTTATGTATACCAATAACAGCATTTATAGCAGCTTTCATACATTCTGCAGGATATTCATTTCTTGTAGCATTTAAATGTATTCCCAATGCTTTGGCGCGCATATATAGTGTAGAACGCGGAATATTATTTTTGGTAGAAGCTTCTATCAGTGTCTGTCCAGAACGAAGATCATTGATAGCTGATAGAAGCATGTCTTCACTATACTCCCTCTTTATTATATCACGTCTCCTTTTCCGTTTTTTATTTATAGTCGAAACTCCAGGTACATTCTGTTCAGTACTATCAGTAATACTCTCATATTCACTCTCCAAAGCACTTAATGCTTTATCTTCTGTGTCATTCAATTCAGTTAATGGCTCTATACTATCATCGCCAAAGTCTTTTGTAGTGGTAGATGCATCATTCTCATCCAAACCATCAATCTATATCAATAATCAATAACAAGTTGTTTAACAATTGCTATACTCCCAACTAGCTTATGATTATGGATTTAGTATATTTACCTCCATAAGGCCACAAATCTTTAAGGAATGTGCTGCATCCAATAAATTGCTAATATTCTCTACAGGTATACGTACTTCGCCATGATACGTAAATTCTACAATAGATCTCACATCTTGAGGAGATATATCACTTAATATAATTGTGGGATGATCTTCGTTAACCTGACTAAGGACTTCCTGTATTAAAAATAAAAGAACTATAATCCATAGAACTATACAGTATTATCCAATTAATCTAAAAATATTATACTCTCAAGTTATGGAAAATCCTTAGTTACGTACATTCAATGATATGAGCTGTTTATTCATAAATTCTAAGTCATACTCTACGAGTTAATCTACCAATGCATATTGTTTACTCCATTTTCAATTAGAGTATTATAAATGACAATATAAATTATTAAGGATCTTTAAGTATATACTACAGGAAGTGCAGTAAGTAATCCATAAAAGGATGTGTCTCCCACCCAACATTACAAACTACATTCCAAAATCGTCTATACTCCAAAACATTTTACGTGTGGCTTGTTTACTTGAAATAATGTGCTACAAGCGCACAGGACAATCCGATGAGCATGAATACGTTCTCCTGCTGCAGAGAGAGTTACATCCACCATGCAATCTTCCTCCAGCAGCTGGCGAACGACGCCTGATAAATGATTCTGATAATCGCCCCATTTGAAACAGTAGCTTTGGTCAATTTGAGGTTGACTGGCAACTTCAGACATGCCGTTTCAGTTTCGTTTCTTTTTCAACTTTTCACAATCACTTGATACAACCGGAATCTGGAACGGGACTATCGCACGTCTTGTTGGTCTTCAAGAAGAAAGTCGACTTGCAGAACACGGTGTACATACATACATACGTTTCCGTATCAGAATTATTGTTCACGTTTTTCATTGGTTAACGAAAAGTAATGCTCATGTGCATTAGCCATAATGGCACGGACTTCTATAGTGACGATAGCTAGTCACCAGGAAGCGCTGTAAAACTTGAGGTTTCCTCTTCTACTAACGATGACGAGTTCCCATCTGTATATGTCCTAACAAATTCATGATCCTTTTCGCTTTGGAGACTAGTGCGTGGTTTATGGCATTTGTCTCGCACAAGAAATAGTTTACAGCATTTAGAAGAAATTTGGATTATTTAACACTACATGCAACTTCTAATTTAATACAAGATGGTAAGTGTTTATTTTAATATTTTGTGATTAAGTTTATTGAATGTTTAGGAAATTATCGAAATACTCGTTTTATTTACCGCATTTGTACGCATCTGGTTTTGTCATGGACAAGTATAACCAAATAAAATACGAGTTTATCAAAGTGTGACTGTAAAACGTTGAGGCAAAGAGGTTAGCCATAAGGCATGACTGTATGAATCATGCCATTGCATCCTATTCATTCATATTCGGAAAAAAATTTGACGTTTACACTGTTTTAAAAGAAGAAGTTCCAAACATCTGAAAATGTGTCTCATTGGTATTTAATTTTCCCTTGAACTTAAACCTGATCGGATCAGTAGTATATCCGGAATTTTGCAACCAGAAATGACGTACTAGATATTGTTTGCGCATGTGTTGTTTTGAAACCGGAAAACCTGGGCACCTACTGTAAATGCTACTGTCTCCTCATCTATATCCAGATTTTGATTTTTTTTTTCAAACAAATTTTAAGCCCCATTGATTCAGTGATCATAAGTTTTCATAAGTACAGTAACTCAATAATTTACTCCAAAATGTGAATCTTGTTGAACATGTTCCTTTTTTATTGCAGAAACCTCTTATGCTTCATGGGCATGAACGTGCCATTACTAAAATTAAATATAACAGGGAAGGTGATCTTTTATTTTCTGCAAGTAAGGATAAACAGCCAAATGTTTGGTATTCTTTAAATGGAGAACGTCTTGGTACCTTTGATGGACACAATGGTTCCGTATGGTGTATCGATGTTAACTGGGATACTACCAGATTCCTATCTGGTAGTGGTGACAACACGTTGAGGGTATGGGATTGTCAGACAGGTACGCACAAGTTTTACTACTTCTAAACAGAATATTATATTGCATTCGTAATTGCAATTTCACAGTATGATAAAATATAATGAATAATGTGAATTTTTGTATATAGGGAAAGAAATTGGCCAACTGAAAACAAACAGTTCTGTAAGAACTTGCAGTTTCAGTTATTCTGCAGATCTTGCTGTATATTCCACCGATAAGGCATTGGGATATCAGTGTGAAATGTTTATCATTGATGTACGGAACGTAGACTCTGGAATGTCCCAAGAGGATGCTATTTGCAGAATTCCCATCACTGGTCCCCGTATTTCAGCCATTTTGTGGGGTGCTTTGGATGAAACCATTATCACTGGACATGAAGATGGTGAAATCAACATTTGGGATGCCAGGGTAACTAAGATAATAAATACAAAATAATTTTTAAAGTAATTACCACTCTTGGAATACGATTTTTCACTGTGCTCTCATATGCAATATTTTTGTAGACGGGAAAGAAAATGAATTCAGTCAAAGGACATAAGAGTCAAATAAATGACATGCAATTTAATAAGGATGGCACTATGTTTGTCACGGCATCCAAGGATAACACAGCGAAACTTTTTGATAGCGATTCACTCATGCTATTAAAAACATACAAAACTGAGCGACCAGTGAACTCGGCTACTATATCTCCAATTCTCGATCACGTACGTCAAATTATTCCTCTTTAACAATGTTACAAGCAATTTATGTATTGAATATATTCTTATATAACACTATTGTTAAAGGTTGTTTTGGGTGGTGGTCAAGATGCCATGGATGTAACCACAACGTCAGCTCGTCAAGGAAAATTCGATTCTCGTTTCTTCCATCTTGTATTTGAGGAGGAATTCGCGCGTTTGAAGGGTCACTTTGGTCCCATCAATTCCCTCGTATTTCATCCTAATGGCCGCAGTTTTTCAACTGGTGGAGAAGACGGATATATTCGTATTAATACTTTTGATCAATCATACTTTGATTTCCACTTTGAATATTAATCATGTTAATGGAACAACCACAATACATGATAAAATCTAAAATTGTTTTATTTATTGCACTAGACCAAGATACGCGACAAATAGAAGATACATACTTACCCACTGCATAGGTTTGATAAATAAAATTTGTATAATTAAACGATACCATTGCATATATATCTTCTCTCTCCGGATCATAGAGCCGGGGAATCTTCATGATGATTGCGCTAGCCAATCAAAGCCCGTATTATGATTGTGTACGTGCAGCGCGGCGGTAGTGTGGCATTATTATCATTCAATAATGAACAGTAAGATTTCATTACTATCAAAATGTTCTTTTAATAATCAAAAATATTGAGGTACATAGTTGTGAAACAGGATTATGATACATTATAAACGTAACATCACAAGATAAATAGTTATTTCATTAACCAATAATAGTAACTGGTAATAAAGTAACGAGAATCACAAACTTCTCTGTGGAAAGGTCATACCGTTTTTCATTGATTGAAACAGTACGACGGAAAAATATAGCTCGGCGCGTCTTATACATTACTCAGCACATATTAATATATAATTAATGTATGAAAGTGTACGGATACTGTGCCAAACGTTTACACCTTAAACTTGAAATTCATCTTCAATAGATACTTCGCTTTAACTTGAGCAACATCATAAACAATATATTCATTGTATAATAGAGAAGATGGTTTCCGCAGTTTAGCCGGTACGCTTGGACCATATGGAATTTCTACACCATCCTTTGTCTTGTAAACCTTTGTTGGATCTGGTTGTGTCTGACCAATACCCATAGTGGAATGTTTCCCTTTAGGTAATTTTTCTACATATTCAGCTTGATAACGTTCGTACATGTTGCCCAAAGCTACTTCGCACAGCAACAACAGACCTGTTGGATTCTTTCTATTCGTACAACAATAGTTTGCTGACTTCGATACCATATCTGCAAAGTAGATACCCTTGCCAAACATGTAACCTGTAACTGGTGCTTCTGGTGGAGCAATTCGAAGACCCTGTGACAATATTCCTGCATAATTAGTAGTTCTAGATCCGTGCCAGAGCAATTTTCTGTTGGGTAACTTTTTAAATGGCTTGAATCTCTTATCCTCTCCACGTCTGTTGATCACAAAGACATCTTCTATCTCCAGTTCGTATTGAGTATGCGTAGCTGCATGTGTATTTTTCACATATTCCTGGATAATCTTAAATTCTTCACTTGATTTATCTAAGACATCAATGTCAGTATTAAGCTGCTCATAATGAGCATCCAGAGGATTCTTTGTCTCGTCAGTCTTGGAATGTAGTAAATTGTATGCAATTTCCATTTCGATAAGCGATTCCAGCATTTGGGTCTTTATAAGTATTTCATCCTCAGTCTCCAAAATCGTTGGCTCGGACACACCGAAATCATGAGGTATCAGGGTATAAAATCTATTTGAAGCATCTACTAATTTAAGACGTTCCGGATTACCAGACTTTATCATTGTTTGTAATTCAGTAAGTATGGAGTATGCATTATCAATTTGTTTTTTTGATATCTTTCCAAGAGGCATCTTCTCCGTATCAATTTCGAATTCAAGCATGACTTTTTTCATCAACTCAACATCGAATATCAATCTGATTAAATCTTGCACCGGTTTTTTCAAGTTGCTTTTAATGTTTGAATCCAGTAAATTTTTGTTATTGTCGTCCTCTGCTCCATGGTCTATATCTATTGGATACATTTTTTGAGGTACTTTTTTAAAGTTATCTCGAAGTGCCCAATGGTTGCCAGTTTTATCCAAGTATAATTCATTAAATAGCTTAATGCATTCTTCTAGAGGAGCTTGTTCTAATTTTTTGCCACCAATAGTGGTGCCAATTCTTCCCCAACTTCTAAACAGCCAATACTTTTCTTGTTTGTCGTGCTTTAGAATTTGCATTTTATAAAAGCTGTTTTTCTTTGATTGAATATCGGTAATACCAAGAGTAACTGTGAACTTCTCTTTTCCTATCTGATAGACATGAGCTTTGTCTTCTAATCCACTTTCCGGATCGACTGCTCCACCACCCTTTACGCGCAATTTTACTTTGCCAGATGATGACTTTTCATATCTACTCTTACCACTGGACTTCGATTTCTCCACATTTTGAGGAATTCTCTTGGCCGGATCGCCACCCCAACTACTTATGTTCTTTTTATTAATTAGCATAATAGGTGCAGTTGTATAATCTTTTGCTTCGGTAACAAAATCTTCTGATACGACTTGAATGTCGAGAGCTTTTATTTTTTCCATCTTTTTATCCATTTTAGCTACTTCTTCGGGTGTCGAAATGACTGCAGCCAAATTTTCATGAATCTTGGTAACAACTGTACCGCCCAGCAGAGCAATTTCTCGTGTCAAAGCCTTTTTGTCAGTTTTAAGATTACCGTGAAGAACGAACGACATATTCTTCAATGGCCTAGGTTTCGCTTCAACTTTCGGCCCACTATCTATTTCCTCCTTTTTAACAGCTCCAGACGTCGACGGTGCTGTTACTTTAATGAACCTCTTGCTGATTTTACTTTTGTATTTCTTGCTGTAAAAATATAATCGTTTATTAAAATATGAACTGTAAAGTGCTAATAACAATTTGAAATGTCACAATAAGATTTCTGTATAACTTTTTATTATGAAAGGTATTAATGAAACTTACAAGAAAGCATAATCCTTCTTCAGATCAGCAGGTACCTTGAACTTCGTTCTCATAGGTTCTGTAGTTACATATTCGCATTTTGTCCATTCTGTTAGATTCCCTGTGCACTTGTAGCCAACACCATATTGATAAACAAGTTGACCTTTACATTTTGGGCATGGTTTAAGACTACCAAAAACCATCACATCTGATAAATTATCCAACATCTGACAAAATTATTAAAATAAAAAATTGATTAAAACTATATTAAGCATATAGAAATGAAGCAGGGCAAATTCAGATTTCAGCAACAATGTGTAAACGTTTGTAATACTTACACTGGGAATACCTTCAGGAATATCCTGATGATTCTCTTCCAGCAACAAAATAAGTTCTTGTTTGCTGAGTTTCGTTAGCTCATCTCTCACTTCAAATATCTTAGCATTTTGCTCTTTTAGCAATTTCTCTTCCTCTTTATCGTCTGGTTCATTCTTAATTTTCTTAGCTGAAGGAGGGATATTTTCCTCTTTGATCTTCGGTAAAGTTTTGATTAGTGTTTCTTGATCTTCCTTGCTCAGAGACTTTGCACCTGGCAGTGTATTACCAGATGCAAAAAATTGAAACTCGTCTCTCAATTTTGCAAAACATTCAAGATGATGCCATCGATCAATACCACCAAATTGTCGAGCCTCCTCACTCTCAAAATCTTTTCGTGAAACTCTCATTTCATCTTTTACTATTTTCTCTTGACAACCACAGCATGTAGATCTGCTTGATTTAGCATATTCAATTCTAAATAAACCATCAGAAGCAGTAGCAGTACTTGCGCCTCTCTTTTTGCCTTTACCAATTGGCAAATTGACAGACTCCTCTGAAAATGATATCTTGTTACCAAAACATTTGTCAATACAGCTATATTTAAGTCATTTTGCACATATGAATCCATATTGTTAAAATGGACAAACCAATTTTTTTCTTTATTAACTCTTGATCTTCCCAACGAATACTATCAAAATGTCCAATATCTGCAACTGATTTAGGTCGTTGCTTTGTGAAAAAGCAATCAGCATGGTACCATTTCATCATTTTTCCATCAAACATTGGGCTCTGCAAATTATATTATTTATATTAATTTTATGATCTAAGTCACCAATCTGATAAACAATCATAAGAAATAAATTACAATGAAAAACAAAAGAATAGTACAAGTAGCATTATTACTATTCTAAATTTGAGCTAATTACATATTTCAACAATACAAATTAATATTTAGTCTTTGCTCTATGATATGCTAAAATCACTAATCAAAACTCATTTAATACATGTAGCTTATCTCAAAACATCTCTGTATATGTATAGAAGTATTACATGCATTCATGATCACAACTGCAGATAAAATGCTCGGCCGTTACGCACCATGTCCAAGCATTTATTTTTCAATTTATCCTGCTATACATATTTATGTAATAAAGAAAACAATTCTCTCTTACAGATTTCAAATGCCTGTCAAATATTATTTAACGCACAATTTGATGCGTAAAAATTATTCCGTTCTAAAATGGTAAGTCCACCAAATAGAATTTCATGCAAATAGAAAGAAAAAGATAATGCATCTTTCCAAAATCGATCCATAATTAGAGAAAATGTGTTACTATAATCTCCCTGATGTTACAATCAACAGATACCTAAAATTCTAGCATCAACATAAGCGCTAAACAAAATCTTTTTGTTTTACGCATCATATACCTGCACGACTGTTGCGAGTCTCAAGACATCTTTGTCGATTGTACGTTTGCAGGCTTTGCAAGAAGCACGCCCACTTTTCGAATATTCAACGTGATACGGTAAGTCGTCGTCACTCATGATTTAGCTCTTGTAATTAAGAACCTTCTTTTCAACAAAACCCCGGAAGAAATACTGAAATTCGACAAAGCCGGTACGCGTTCCGACAAGCACGATACGACGTACTTTAATCTCCGATACTGTCTTTCCCCGCCAATCTTGGTGATGCGTTCTTAAAACATACCACTCAATTTTCATTAGTGCTTAAGGCTGATTCGCATTGGCGCTTGAAGGAAAGTTTAACAGTTTGAAATTAGGCGGAAAAATACAATTTAAAATCAGTTGTATATCCAATACACGCAATTTTACATAACAAACTAAATAGAATTTTTTAACTGTATGAAATAAAAAATGACGCATACATAGCATCGTTGGCTAAACTGCTGAATACGACTCCCTCTTGTAGTAAACTGTGGATTGTATAGTTTTTTCTTAAATGGGTCGTATTCTGCAGTTTTAGCGCATCGTTTAATATAATTAGAAAATTTACAGGAAAATTTAAAATCTTCTCACAGAAACCATTTACTACTTTACCGCATTTAAGAATTCTTAATTTCACATATACTTTCATGAAAAATCACGATAGAGCGTTCTCTAAATGAGCTTAATGAACTGTTTTTCTTGACTTTATGACGCTAATTCAATGAATTAAGCAGATAATTTCCTCTGAGCATGCTGTATACAGCTCTATGGTATTTAAGCGAAGGATTCTCCATATAGAAATTAAAAGAAGACATACAATGTTGGTACACTTTATTTACGCAATCACTAATTATTCATATAATATTGTACAAATTATTACAGTAAACTATGTATTCCTGTAATTATGTCTACGAATGCTTTCAGTTTCTTTACCAACATGTTTTGCAATAAAAGTGATTGGCGCGTTTAGCCAAGTTAAATAATACAGCCGTTCAGCGCGAACGTGTCGCACCTCTTTGTTTCCCTCGCTGAATACAGCTTCACTCTCCTAAAAGTTATCATCTATAATAATAACGTAGAAAAATTATCAGGACAAAATCGAAATTATTAAATAAAACCCGTTACTCTTTTTAACGTCTATCTACATATGAATATATAAGCCTATTATCATCTCCTAGTGCATACATGAAGAAATTTACAAATCTCTTCTTGCAATACACCGTCGCTATATGCTATTGAATTAATTTTAATAATAATATTATATATGTATATATACATATGCCTAAATATGTATACGTACATACATCCGTCTACACTATGTATGCATACATATATATGTATATATATGCTCATACATAAGTATAAATATACATCGAGTCGTGTGCTACAGAAGTCCGACGGCCGATGTCATTTTTCATGATTACCACTCGATAGAAGAAAATGTATACGCTCAATGTGTGCCATCCTATTTTATTGATATATTTGTTTATATTATTCCCTATGTTAATGTACATTTTTGTTGATTTCTTTTTTTTATCATCCTTAAAAGAGCGCAAAAATAAAACTGGATATTTTATTACAGTGTACGGAACCAATGCGGTCCAACTTATAGTAAATAGATACAATTTACAGTTCCGGTTGCCCGAACGTTACCTCGTAAATTATACAAGACGCGCACGAGTTTACGTAGTAGTATGCTGCTTCATAGAAAGCGTGGGACGAAAGAGATAGCACGACTAATCGGTATATTGGATTGTTAGAAAAATATCGCGATGGAGTCAATAAAAAGACAGTCGAGCCATAGGTTCCTTCGGGAGTAACCATAGATCTATTAAATAATTTGTAGTAGCGGTTGGTACATACGTGCCAGAGAATCAGTGAATAATGCGTTCATTTATACCCACATAAATTGGTTCACGAACATCACGAACTCGCAAAATCCCATTCGTGAATGAAGAAAATTAAAAAAAAATGAAAAAATTCACACCATACCGAATCGCTCTTGCACACCACCGAAAACAATCACATGGGCCACAATTAACCGTTGTACTACGCAATTTACTTGAAGGTTTAATCGCATGTCAGAAGAGTATGTCGAAGAGATCGATAGATTGTTGATAAAAGTTGAGGTCTAGTAAACAGGAGAAAGAAGGAAATCTTGAGACAATAGCGTGACGGATACATCCAACATAAATAGAGGCTGCTTTCTGCGTTAACGGATTTTCGTTATAAATGTACGATGTGTCGTAGAGGCGCTCAGGTCGGGAGTACATAATTTCGAGGATCAACCAAGGAATTATACTGAAGGCCACCCTTTAATGTTTTTACAGTCTATTTTATGTATGTCCGATAACAACAATAAAAATTCTTAAATAAATATATCGGTATAATCATTGTTGGAATATTATTACGCAGTCAACTAGTGTTTTTTGCCAAAGAGTTGTAGATTTTTCTTTTTTTTTTTCGTTTTGCTTTGTTTTGTTTAAGGTGTCGCAATTGTGTGTCTTAAGCATAGTATGCATACACATGTACACGGCACGGTCGATCGCCGTACGCTTCTACGACGATCGGCATTGGAGTACCACGAAGTTACGTGAAACTGAATAAGACGAGATGCACGTATCACTCAGCCGATCATTGCTATTTGCCTCTGGCTTGAGTACCACCGGATCTGGTTGTCGGTTTTGCTGGTTGTGGAATAATAGTGATCTCGTCGTTGATCTTCAGAGGCTTAAGAAGGGAGTCATTGGATCTGGACGATGGGGACGAAGGTGCATTCTTCTTATCCATAACTCGCTTTGCGACGACGCTATGTGCCGAGTATACGTGATTTTCAAACTGCTTGTACATTCCAAATGTGGCAGTGCAAACTGTGCATTTGTATGATAGATGCGCAGGTTTTAGTGTCATTCCATGATCCCGTGCTACATGATTTAGTAGTTTCCATTGGTATACCTAAAAATTAAGATCATTCAAGATGGGAGGATTCTCCAACCTGCGACGAATTCCTTTTCTAACTCTAGATTGATTGATGCTCGACGTTTTCGTCATTGTCGATCGCATCCGTGCCCTTTTTTTTAACTTTGATTATCGAGAATTTTAATACGGTTTTTACTCACCCTGCCGCAAGCTGGACAACGTCCTGCATCCTTGCCTTTATTTGCAGCTTCCTGCATACTGGATGTGACGAGTCCATGAGATCCAAGCAGATGTCTTTCTAACCCCTGCGACAAATATACAAGACGGCATTGAATAGTTGAACAATGACATTTACTGTTTTATTGACGACCACGGAATCTTGTAGAATTTTTTGGAAAAGATAACTGACATTTATTATTTTTCGTTCATTTCGATTGTTATCTAAGCTTACAAGAGAATGTTATATCAGTATATATAACATGACGACAAAGGGTAGAATATATTAACAATATAAAAATTCATTGAGCATAATCGATCATGTGCAATGCATTACGCTAACGTATTTTTTGCTTTGTGATTCTTTATAATTTATCTTAGTATCTTGATGATCAACGTGTTTTTCTAATAGCATAGCCACTCACGCATAAGCATTTTACATTGATATATGAATAAAACTGAATTAATTTAATACTGAATAATATTGACACTCACCTGGTCCGTGAAGAACCGGAATTGACATTTCTGGCAGTTCAATGGAGGTCTGTTATAGATCATTTTTGGATGTATCTTAACTTTATGGATCCATTGCATGTGATTTCGCAGCTGCTCTAGATCCTGAGGAAAGACAGGTGTACAAGGTTTATTACAAGTTCCAGAAACATTATAGTATGAAATGCGCACGATGTTTTGTTCAGAGTATTTTATAACATATTTTAGTGAAACTCTCGTGACGGTATTAAAAAAAATTGCTTTCGTATAATTATGATATTATGAGTTATATTACCTTGATATACCCATCACAAATCTCACATATAACGAAGGTATTTTTTCCACCGGGCTTCGAAGAAGAGCCCGAACCTGGACTGGGAGTTTGCGATGTTGTACGAGGCAATGGGGTTATGGATATACTTGGCTGACTTAATAATTTAGCCGCTGGGTTTTTGGAACTGGCCGATGTGTTCTGCAAAGAAGAAGATATTATGCTATTCTGACATCTTATATTTGATCACTAGCTATTCTAAGGTGATTGAAGCGATATGGCTTAGTAGTCCGGATAAACTCTAACATTTAGTTATCTATAACAAGAACAATCTAGGCCGAGAGTTTGCTACTTTAGGTGCAAAGATATAGGATGCAGATCGACCAGAAGTGGCATCACAGTTCCACCACTATTCACCCCTGATAAAGTTAGACATATGAGAGCCCCAGCTTCACACATCATTATCAACCCCACTTTCCGTTATCAACTCCTATTAGATACGCTCCCTTCCACACTTTAAATTGCACAGTGGAAATTCTAAACCACAAAAAAACCCCAGCATAAATCGATATAAAGCATCGGACATAATTTATTCTCCAAGTACTCACCTGGAATATTTGGTTACTGCCGAACTGGTATGATGTAGGTACCAGAAGACCAGACGAAGTCGGTCGATACATCATTCCTGGAACATTGTCTGTAACATTTATAAATAAGTTTTATCTAAATATACAACTAGAATATTGAATAAACTACGAAATTTAGTAAATATTAAATTGAAGGTAGTGCCAAAATCTATCGTCAAAGGTAAAATACAATATCTGGTATAAAATTTCGTGTTCTTCTAAGTTGTTCAGAAATTAATATACATCAAAAGATTGAGTCTCACGCCAATATTAAATACCTTGCCGAATTGTGGTAGTACCAGGCCGCAAAGTTTTCAAGTCTGAATATCGTGGCTGCATGGGAGGACGTCCTCTTCCACGGCCGGTGATTGGTGCTGGCAGGAGTTTAGGTAGAAGAGGCTGTGGTCCTTTGCCACTCATTGCCATAGCAAGAGCACTAGGGTTAGTCGCACCAACAGCTCTCGCCCGATTTAATCTAGGTATTTTTGCGGGTGGTTCCCAATCCGTAGCTGGTTCCAAGTTACGTTCCGGTCGGAACTTTTTGGTACAAGCGAGAATATGTCGCGTGAGTTTGCCCTTTTGATTATCTTCGAAAGGACAGTTTGGACACTGATGAAAGGCCGGACCGCGTTCCAATCTTCCGCGAGTATTATGTTCTGCTTCCATGTGAAAGAGGATATCGTGAGGACTGCGCACTTCCAGCGGACAGAAGTTACATTTGTAGACATAGTTGCGCATATGAGGCGTCTCCAGATGATGCTGCATTACCAGGGCTGATTCCGTTTTAAAACTACAGAACTCGCACTTTTTCATTTCTAAGTGGAATGGCTCATTATTTTCTTTACTAAATTCTAAGTTCTTGATCAGTGAATTTATAGCTAACTGTGTTTCTGTTGATGTACCACCTTTTCCCTGTTTACGCTTTTGAGTCCGCAACAGATCGGTTTGCACAAATTCCTGGACAAGATTTACCCCAATTTGCATGAAAAATTTTCCCAGAGGCAGATCAAAGTACGTGGTGGCTTTGTTTCTCTCCTCAGATTTCTCTTCCTGTTTCTCTTCTGTGATAGTGGTAGCCTTTTCGATTAGGTCCACTGAATTGTCACCACTACCCTCATCCAGGTCTTTCTTACTTTTTACACTACCCTCGTTTTCGCTCTCGTAGTTCTTCTCTTTATCAGTTTTGTTCGCTTCTGCTTCCTCCTTGCTTTCTTCCAATTTCTTGGCTTCCTCAGCCAACTTCCTGAGCTTCTCCTCCTTCTCCTTCTCCTCGATACACTTTTCTAATTTAGTGACAAATTCCTTCAAGGGCTTAAGAGGTGGTTTCTCGTAAACATAAGGTACAATGAAGGACGGCGCCTCGACGACAAACATGTCATCCGTGAGCGTAGGTAAAATTTGAGGTGCTGATGGCGTAACGGCAGTGATACTTGTTTTTGGGCTCAACTGAGCAGATTTCGAGGTCATGGGTACTGGGGTAATGGTGGTTCTCATATTAGGATACATTGTCTGGGTAGTCATACCCATTGGGACTACCGAGAAAGAACTAGAACTCGATCCAGAATGATGAGATTTGTTACTAGTAACAGGTACACCACCACGTCCCGAGAGAATGGAATTAGTATCTATAATGACTAACGTGGGTTCCTTCTTTCCTCCTTTGACCGATTTACTTCCAGCAGCTATTTCCACCAGACGTTTAGTATCGTTGACAACGATAGTTGTCTTGTTATTTTTCGTGGGAGACTTTAATTTTGAATTCTCTTTATCTTTGCTATCAACACCAGCCAGAGGATCCTCTGGCTTGATCTCCTCTATATCGGAGCCATCGTCGTCAACTTCCTCTTCTATTTCTTTCTCTATGTAACTTGTTCTTTTTATATTGCGGGAACTTCGCCTTGGCGTAATGTTACTAAGATCTACCTGTTTTCTAGGTTTCTTTTGCTTGGGGGTATCTTTCGAGGAGCGATCCGATTCAGCATTATGACCGTTACTCTTGGAAGTGTCTGTTATCTCCTCAATGTCGGGACTACCACAACTTCCGTTCTCCTCGCAGATCTTCACATCTGACGTATCCATGCTACTGTCAGCAGCATCATTACTATCGCTAATCCGTCGTACATCACTACTTTCCGATGTAGTTCTGTTGCTTTCGGCTCTGGATTTTTCAATAGTGAACACATCCTCACTGTCTGACTGTATCTCAGTTACGCCTTCATCCAAACATTCTACATCTGAATTGTTACTTTGCGCGTCAATCTCCATTGGCTCGCAGGGGACAATCTTGCACTCAGATTCGGTTTTAGACACTTCACTAACATTGTTCGCCTCACTCACACCATCAGATGATTCCGACACCTTAGACTTATTTATCAATTCTGCAGAATGTACTTTTTCATCTTGAATATCATCTTCAGAATTTATGTCTCTTATTTCTCTACTGTCCTCCTCCCGTTTATCCTCGTCCTCAGCATCATCATCGTCGTCGTCTTCTTCTTCTTCTTCCTCCTCTTCTTCGTCTTCAGCCTGCTTTTCATCTTCTCTTATAACATCATCCGACACTGACTTACATGCATCACTACTTGAGTCAATGTGCTCTTCATTATCAGCATCATAGTTCCCATTGACACCATTTGGAATTATAGAATCTGAAAAACAATTTTTACCTTAGGATGTCATGTCATCTGTATCACAGTATCTTTTTTATTCTCATTTAATCACTTTTCTAAATTAAAAATATCATTACTGAACATTTTAAATAAATTATGGATTATACACAGATCCTTCGGTCCCATATATGTATTAGCTATTGCTGAACTTCCATATTAAGTTTTGTATAAATTGGGTTATGTACATGAAAATGTCAACCAAATACCAATTGTATAATACATTAAGATTATTAAAATAAACAAGTCATAAAATGTAATAATAATAGACATGGATCCATTGTACGGATGGAAATGCAATATGGCATTAAACTATACTCGATGCACACACTCGACAAATTTGAAAAATTAGTGTTTTCAGTTATGATATAAAAATGACTTTCTTCATGGACTTATGATACTAAAACATGATTAGAAAAGAATTTAATTACAACGAGCATGGGTCACATACAGTAAATAATACACATAATATCAAATAATGATACAGAACACAATGACATGAGAGACATATTTATGACATTGTACTCCATAATAAAAAAAGATAAAAGAAGTGCAACGATACAGTAAAAATAAAAAAGTAAATAATTGAAAAGTGATATACTATCGTCAAAAAAAATGTACCTTTAACGAGCTTGTCAGGATTATCCTGAGGCAGGTCCTTGACCGGGGGTTCTTCCAAGGTGCCTTCCATGGGGCTACTGCTCTTCGACTAATCTAAACAATTGAGAGAGAAGAACACTGAAAAGTCACAACTCGTGGTGTCACCGCGCAGAAAGGTGATTCGCAACGCGTTTCATACATAACGTCGAGGAGGAGGAAGAAGAAGAAGTTACGGGGAGAATTTTTCAAAATGGCGCTGCGAATTCCACACTGCTATCTCTCTTAGTCCCATAACCAAGAAAGTTTAGGGGAGCTGTTCCAGCGACTGGTGGTCGCTGGAGTCGACAGGATCGGGAGGAGCGCGTGGAAAATCGGATGAACGGCTGTTCGTTCTTTCAATCACTCGCCAGATAAGAATCTTACGTGGGCGAGGGCCCCGTGGGGGTGCCCTAAGATCCGCGTAGGTCCACGTAGGTCCGCCGCGTAGGTCCGATACGTGCAGTTCTGTCGCGCGCGTACCTAGGTACGCTTAGGTGCGTGCACGCGATATACCGGGGCTGATTTTCTCACTAGGAACACAATCTGAGGGAACAGTTAGCGTCAGTCGGTCACCTAAACTCGTCAGCCACCGCGTCCGAGCACCAGCACCAGCACCAACCAGCCAGTTAGCCAGCCCTCCGCCGCGTACCTCTCCTCTCAACCTTCTCAACCTACACCTACCACCTACCACCTACTACACACTACAGAGACGTACCTACTGTATGTACATTAACACGCCGCACACACGTATCGCGCACGGCGCACACGTCTCCACCAGGACGACACGCAACCTACGGGACGGCTAGCCTACAGCCTACAACCTACAACCTAGAATCTAGTACTCGACGATCCTGGTACTTAAACGGCGCTTACGAAGACGCGAACCGCCAACCCTGTCACACAACTGCGCGCACCTCCTGCACCGCGTCTTCCCTTCAGTCTTCACCACTATCACTCTCACGCTCTCTTTCTCTCCTCTCCTCTCCACACTCTCCCCCCCGCGGGCCCCTAGTCGGTCTTTTGCTCTCCCACACTCTCTCGTTCTCTCTGTCTTCCACTCTTTCTGTCTCTCTCTCTCTCTCTCTCTCTCTCCTCGTTTTCCCGTTTTTGCTGTCACGAATTCATATGCAAAAATGACATTTTCGCGGCAGAATTGGACAGGATCGCACGGCTGTCCTAAACTCCTCAATCGCGCGACCGTCAGTATACGTCCTAGAGATACGTTTATTCACAAAACCTGTAAATAGTGAACATTCATTGCTGAAAATTAGACACCAGAGGGCAGGCGCGTCCGTAGAAACGTTAAAAAGTTACGTCCAGGGCCGTGAAAATATTGCGGGCACTCATGCCTCCTGGAGGGTGAATAGGTTTCAAGGACTACACGCACCAGGACGGATTAACTTTATCATATTTTCATCGTACGTATATGTTCTTGTCGTTCCTCCATTATGTATTCTACTCTTGCAGATTCTGTCAATAATGATCTATATTTATATATGAACTGTAGGACAATGTCAGGATCCCTTATCATTTATTAATTTCATCAGAAGATATAGCCAAATTTAGTTCATTCTAATGCTTCTCGCGGGCATCCATGATTCATCTGACAACTTTTAGTAGAAATTGTCGAGTGACTCCATCATCATGATATAATAATCTAATCATCTGTAGACTATCTGTATCAGACAATGCCTTTGCATAATTTAACCCCAAGAGTGGTACTTTATGTTATTTGATGTCACTGTCGAAGAAACTGTTAAGACCTAAACATTTCAATGTTATGTCTACAACTTGTAACAGTTAATGTCAGGTATATCTGCAAATGGCAGCTAGAAATTATATATAATATCAATTAACACAATTTATTAATGATAAAATATGACACCTACATGATGATCTTTATGCACTATTCACTATCATTCGCCATAAGAGATTGTTAGTGAGTTCATCACATTAATGATTTATGTAACACTAATTACACTTTTCCAGAACCATATTACATAGCATATGTGCTTTTTTTATATCTTCACTTTGCACTTATTTCAGTTTTTATAGAAATGATCTTTACACAAAATTTAACAATCAATGCACAAATGGGTTTATCTTTAACTAATTACGTTACACTCAGTTACATTAATTGTATTAATATGTAAACACGTCTTTACATTATTATTCATTTACATTAAAGCTTTTCCTTTATGCAATCCGATCAGTAGTAGTATCATAATGAAAAACCAATAATTTCTGTCGTTTATCATCGCCATTAATAGAAACTGTCAATGTTAATTTTCCCAAATACAGTCTGCACGATAACCATCTAACGTCAGTACAACATAAGATATTCTAAAGTCCGCCATAAAGCGAAACATGAAAGCTTCGCTCAAGCGACAAGATAAAAGCACATGAATGATCGTCGAACGTGAAGGCGTCAATACCGTCTGTCAACTCTGGCTAAAATCGCGAAAAACTGAAGCACGTGATCTCAGTGTTCTGCAAGTATTATTGACAACGTAAAATTTTGGAGGAGACGAGAAAAAATCAACGAAAAGAACAAGTTGTGACGTGTCCAGTCGCTGGGTTGAAATCTAGGGAGACGGTGGACGAGATTGGGACACGGAGGAGGTACAAAGTAGACGAGGAGAAGGACGGAGAGTGGGGATATATAAGGAAGATCTACAGGGTGCACGAGAGAATAGACACGGCCCTGGTTATATCGTGTTATTCGATGCCGTAATTGTACGAATCACAAATACGATAAATAAGTCGTAATCGCTTTGACGTTTCGAGCGGTCCGTTTAGAATCCCTTAGCACGAATCACCGAATAAGTGGGAAGTCGTTTGTTATACGGAATATTATAAACCTCCCGCCATTTCTCGGTAAGGGCTGGCTCTGACCGTCGAACAGCTGCCGCGGTGGCTGCTGCCCGATCGCGATTATCCCCCCGACGAAATCCGATAATCGAGACACACGCGTTACGAATCCCGCGCTATTTAAATTCACTGACCGTTCGGAATACTGGCAAGTACCTAGAAATACACACGACTCGCCCGGTGCCCGTTGGACTGTTTTCGTATCAAAATTATTCACATATATTTTATGTTTATTTGGGTTCGACGTCACGGATCCTCCTTACCTCCGTCGTCGAAAACTGCCAAGATGGCCGCGACGATCACGTGACCGCGAATTTTGTGACGTAGCATATAATGTTAAAGGGACGAAACGACCAGTAGCGTTTGTTGTACATCGTCACGTGACATAGTACACGTGCGTGGCCAATAGGAGACCCAGCCGGCGATTAAGGGCCATACGCGTTTATAACAATCCCTACTAACAATGCTTTCAGAAACGACCCCCCAACCCTACCTTCAGCACCCTCTTAATCATTAAACCAGTCCTAGACTCTCACGCCCTTTTCTAGACCCTTTAACATACCCCTAACTATTCATCCTTATTGTTACATTTCCGTTCTTATATTTCCTATTTTTTATAATAATTTTTATTTAAATACTTCTTGTCCCTTTGAATGAAACTAAAAATAAATCACGATCTTACTACAATGGATTGTTATTCGACAGAGAATTAAATAACCGTGTGATTACCGTTATCTTACAAGCGTATCATTCGGTGAATTCTTATCGTAATTAACTGCCTGCTCCATCACTGTTAATTTAGCACAAAATGTCGTTATTCATTCAATATTTCAGAGTACGATCATTCGCAGGACTTTCAGGTGTCCCGTTATCGTGTCATTGTCTGATGTTAATGTAATATGAGAATGTTTTGTTTATTTCATTTATAAGACGTATCAGAAGTCGGATGTTCCCCCATGAGTTCCTTACAAAGTTTCCAGTGAACGCATTAAGATCGTTCACCCTGACATCAATGATTGTACTAACTATCCAACAGACAATGAGCTGACAGCTACATGATATTGTGTAATAAATCAGGCGATTTGTCTCAATCGATATCTATTTTTAGAATTAGAAACTTGTCGAACGTGTATAAGCAATCTAAAAGATGGAAAAATCTCGTGAAAATATCGACAATATCGGTTATTGTTTATACTGAGTTCCTTTTTGTAATTAAATATATCAGTTCTACAGTTGATAACTGAATTACATCTCAATAAGCACGTTTGTCGCATCTATATAACTTTTACATAGCTGCTCTAAACAACATAGAATTCATGTAGTTGAAGTGTAACTGTTAAGAAGTTGTGCTTTCTGGGATGATAGCAAATTCAATTTACTCTGGACTGTTATAAACAGCGTTCATTAACATAAATCGTATTTACAGTAAAGAAATAAAATCCCAGCAAGTACAATATAACATGTAACATTGTATTTGCTGGGTGACTGTTACTACTCTATTATCTGCCTTCTTAAATATATGTACATTATTCTTAAAAATATAATTTAATCTACTTCATCTTCTTCTTCGTCAAAGGAAAGTACGGTTTTCTTTTGTTTTGTCTTTTTAATTTTCTTTGCAGACGAACCATTAGCAGCTGGTGTTTCAGTATCCGCGGTTGAAGTTTTATTTCTACGGAATATAATGCGTTTGGTCAGGTCTGCTGGAGCATTCGCCTCTTCTGCAAATGAAAATTATTATAATACATAACGTTAATCAAATTAAAATAAACTTTATTACCTTGCTCCTTTTCACGTTTGAAAGTGTCAACTTCTTCCGCTGTAAGATCACCGCTATTTAGTACAACAACGATGGGTTCTTCTTCTTTTCTAATTTGTTCTTCGTCGTCTGAATCTGCTGGCAATGCTTCTCTCTATATATTTGAACGTTTAAAGCACAATTTCTTATCACGAGAACTCGATTACAATTTAGTTTTGAAATCTGCCACCAAGAGCTATGTCATTCGAGTCGACTCTACTCATACAGTAACCAATCTAACGAATATCTAGTTCATGATAATGTCAAACTATCATGCGGAAGCAATAAACAATCGAAGTTAAAATTATTAAACATGTTTTAACAGATAGTGCATCAGTTTCTCCATTTTTTATATAATAAAATATTAAAATTCACCTTAGTCTCGATGGTTGGACCTTCCTTGTAACCAATTTGCTCCTTCATTTCCCGAAGAAATTTTGGTTCCTCTGGTTTTATGTACGATATGTTATGTTTGCGTTTCGACATTGTCTTCTTGAAAATTTTCTTTTAAGTAACAAAATAACTTTACATTCAGCCTTATTTTCCATATAACCTGTATACCACTGTATAATGTCGAAGACGCACAGGGACTAAGTATAAAGTACATAGAGGCGACTCAGCCGCAGTTTATGTTGCCATGACGTGAGCACCATCTAGCGGCGCGTCGTACAAATTAAATTCAACAATTCATTGTTTCCCATACTTTTATCAAATTTAAAGTAACTTCTTTACATTTTATAACGTATAAAACAGGTAAAAAATGTATTAACCGTATTCGAAATACGTGTACAATTGCGAAGCAGACATACAATTTTACATAGACTGTCTCATTTGGGCCGAACTAACAACATCTTTGGCATTTCAAGTTGGTTTTTCGATATGTAATCCTAATGCAGAAGCAAGACGAAGGATAACGCGAACAGAACGATATGCAATAAAAGTCTGCTACACTGCGGACAAAGTTAAACCATTCATGACAGTCACTCGTACTTGAATTTCCATACACTTATTTCTCTTATTGTTGAGGATTTTAAGCTATTTAATACACGAAGCCACTGCAGAAACATTTCATAATCGTGTGACTTCAGAGTTATTTATAGCCCTTAGCTTCCCTTCCGAGTGACTAGCCCTGCGATGTCTAACTTGGGAATGAGTTCCGCTGGTGCTTGCATAATTTCCATCATCTTGCCGTTTATGCTTCTCTAATTGAATAGTCATAAATCTAGGATTTGGACCATCCAAGCATTCGCAACTCAGAGTAGCATCTAATTCGCCTTGATAAGGCGCTGGAATAAGCAAACTTTCAGTAGATTTGGTCGGTTGAAAATGTCTGCTCGATGTTGATGAATAAACTCCAGAAGCTCCGGTTCTTCTTTGAGTAGTACCAGTTGGAGTTTTTGCACGGCCATGGGGATTCTTCGGCGGTCGTTCGGCGCTATGAGTCTTGATAGCTGCGGTATCTAAATATCCATAGCCAAATCCATATCCACCAAATGCCTTAGTCGTTAAATTATCCCACGATTTAGGCTTTGCGTATTGAAGACAGGGTGGTGGTCGTTGATGAACATTTGGGTCCCAATACAAAGTATCTGTGCTCAATGAGGTAGAGCAGGATGCGACGCTATCAGCAGCCGTAGAAATATCACTACTAGTAATAGAATGCAAACTATGCCCAGATGCTCGTGGACAACTGTGCGTTCCGTGTTGTTGCGACTGTTGTTGCGACTGTTGTTGCTGTTGTTGTTCCCGTTGAGCCTGGATATGATGATGCTGAAGCTGATGTTGTTGCTGCTGTTGTTGTTGCTGATGCTGCTGCTGAATATTTTGCTCATTACGAGCACGACGCTGTTTTTCTCTACGTCTTCTGCTGGGTACGCAATTAGGATCACAGCAAGGACTTGCAAGATCATAAGCATCTAAACTACCACCGTCGGTGGCAGGCTCTCTTCGACGACTAGCACTGGAGATACAAGCCACGCATAGACTATTGTTCGAGGTTGGATGAAGGGTTTGTACATCACTGCTAATTGGACAAGCTTGTTGGCCTGATTTGTGTGACTTTGTTTTAGCCGGCGTTGCCATTCCGTTTGCTTGATGATAACTGTGTCGAGAGGATGTGGGTACTTCACTAGGTGTCTTCGAGAGGAAGTGATGATGATCGCTACGAGACCTGGGTGGCCCTACAGCTACTAAGCATGCAGCACTGCGAGGAATCAGACATGGTCGGCCATCGGCATACTGAAATACAAAATAAAAACCATTATAGAATGACTAGTCTGTTGTTTTTACAAATAATCGTAAGATACCTAGTAGCTTTGAGCCATCAGTTAATTTCTTTGCACCTTTAGACGTTGTTAACAAACGCTGGGCTAACTATAACTTTAGATCAGATCTCAAATAGACTTTGGCACAGTCAAATTATATATAGGTATGATTACCACGCTATACAGGAGAAGATGTTCTGTGGATGTTGCAGGTCGACAGCATTGAACTGCTGACGAGGTGAAGCTGGATGATGGCGAAGGTTGACTAGGATTACTTATAACAATACTGTTAGGCGTTCTCTTTCTTGCTGGTAGTGAATGAGTCTTCCATCGACCCATTAAAATAGACCGTTCTCGTTCGCATAATCGCTCCAATTCACCTAAACGCGACTGCAAAGCTCTCTGAAGTTCTATATATCGCATATGAAGTTCCACCTGCAACAATGACATAATATGCTATAAAAATGATCTCTGACGGAAATAATTAGTCAATAAACTATGAGATAACGTTACCTTTCTTACGCAATCCTCAAATGACACAACCATTCGCATTCTGGCATCACAATTCTTTATAAAATTTACCAGGGTCTTATGATCGGCTCTATCCATTTCGTGTCCATTTATTGAGAGTATTACGTCACCCTCTCGCATACCTGCCTTAAATGCAGGTCCATCGTATTCCACATAATCCACGTAAGTAACCATCTCAATTTCCTGCTCTCGCTTGTAGTGTATTCCATAACTCTGAAATTTATTCCAGATATTATGCCAAGTGATCTTTCTTATAATGCGTCTTCGGCAAAATCATAAAACCAGTTGGTTCTCAATTTCAACGTACCTGTAAGGTGAAACCGTACGTGCCATTCTTCTTTTCCACGATAATGGTGCGTCTTCTTCTGTCTTCATCCGCTCGTGATACACGATCCGACTTTGATCTCTCAAGAACGGCCTGTGGAACAGATAAAAACATTATTTACGTCTCCGTCTGTGTATCGAATAAGAGACTAGGAGTTTATAACAGCGAATAATAATTTTTACGAATTCGTATTACTTGTCGAGTAAGCGTAGTAAGTTTAAAATGCTTATTCTGAAGAATTCCTTACTTCACAAATTCCTTCGATCGCCTGCAGTGTGCAACCGCTGGTATAGACACGAGTAAGTATATACGCCTTATTATGCAAGATTAATCTACGTGGTACAAAGGGTATGTACGAACCAAGAATTTCTTCTCAAACTGCACTACTTGTTTAGTCTCGGTCTTCGATATGTTTATATAAGTCCAAGCACAACATATCCCAGATAGCACAATAATATTCTTAGGACGTATGAGTATTCTCTGCATATGTTTAGAATGTACTGGGAACTATTGAGAATATTGAATACCTATTTCGAATGTTGAGGATGAAATAAGGATATTCTTAAAATATCATCTATAATACTATCGGGGATGATATTATTGTTGTGCTAGGATATTAATTCATAACGTATCACGTTTCAGATTAAAAGATCGGTATGAATTGACTGGAGAACGTTCTTTAATGAGTGCAACGTGAAATTTGCATTCGAGAAAGTGACGTACATACGTGAAACATATGTATATGCCTGTTTGGAGCCGTGTGTATAAAAGGGTAACGAATAAAAGAAACTAGGTTTTAACGTTCCTGCAGGTATTATGACAATGAAGATTAATCTTCTCGGCTCAATGCTGTTTCCGATAGCGTCTAGAACGATAAATGACTTACTGTTAAGCGCGTTTTAAATCTGTTATGCACTGCGACGTGGTCGTGTTATTTTTATATATTTGCATGACTATTCGCAGTAGTGCATATTATTATATCTATATCCGTCAATGAAAGCAGTTGGCATCTTCCTCCGGATGATACGGAAAAACATAATACAAGTGTCATGCGTAATGAGCTAATTAAAAACAATAAGGAAACATGAATGGAAAATAATAAAAAATAATCTTTTTAATTAAATTGCTTTCTATATAGAGCAGTGCACTGGTGTATATGAATAATTTTAATGGCACTAGGAGGTTTGGTGTACGTGCACGATAGGGCCACCATGATAATTGTATTGAGGGGTGCAAATTTAATGAGGTCCATTAAGAGTGAAGGAGGTATGAGAGGATACTTGAGCAGTCGAAGATATCGAAGTCTCTTTGGTTATTTAATTTCAAAGGGAATTGGGTTATTAAGGGATAGTTTTGGTAACATTACACATTCGACTATTCCACTCCAATCCTCCTCGTCGCTGTTATCGATGCCGGTTCGGTGCGTGACGACCGCTTCTGAATTTTGGGGTGAGCTGTTCATGATGACCACTTCTTTTCAATTCCAACTAGGTCGTGAGATATATTGTTACGATGACCGAGCACTTGCTCCCATCTCGCGAGCAGCAGCCATACGCACACACCAGCCAAAGAATAACTAGGATTTATGGTAAGAAACGTAAAGCTACATTATTGTCATTTTAGTCCCGTTGTCTTGCACGCAGGCGCGACAATATCTGACTACTACCCTGCACGATAGGGGTAGAGTAACATAGGGAGAGACAGAAGGAAAGAGTCGGCGCACTATAGGACCTCCCTTCTGCGCCTGATCCACGTACGCCATGGGTTTCGCGTCCGGTGAATGCCCCGAACGAGAATAACGTTGTAAATCGTCTGAAGCTCCTTTTTTATTGCACTGCCAAAATTATTTTTGTAGCCGCCACCGAAATGGGAGGAGAAACGAGACTGATGGGCTAAGCGTTCCGAAGATTTTTGTAAATTTTTATATCTCCGTGCAACAAGTTACTGCGATAAGAATAAATATGGCGAGAGAACATATTGTAGTATGATTTTATTGTTTGATTTTAAAAAGAAAAATTGTCAATATACTTGGATTTTGAAACTTGGTAGATCGTACTACTTTTTCTTAGCAGATTTTTTTCCTGTTCTTTTAGGTTTCTTCTCCTTGGTTGGTGCTGGCTCCACTGGCTCTTCTTCCTTCTTTAATTTTGGTAATGGAGGAGGTTTTGGTTTGGGAACTGGCACGTGTCTGTTTTATTATTAAATTTTAAATAATCGTTATTTGAAACATGATAATGAGTCGAATTCTTTACTTGAAGTATAACTGAATATCCTGCAATGTTTTTTCTTTTGTTATATTAATCCAAATATTCGATTGGGTCTTTGGTTTCAGGCAGAATCCCTTGGACATGCAGCAGGTCTTGTCTTCCAAAGCTTCCTGAGCTTTAAGCTTCTTATCCCAGTCTTCTTCCCATTTACGAAGACGCTCCTCCTCTTCGGCTTTGCGTTCGGCAGCTTTCCCTTCATCGATTTTTTCTTTTTTCTCGTCGTTACTCTTTTTCTTGGCACCTTTCTTACCTTTTTTACCGGCATTCTTGACCACCTTTATGTTATCGACGTCTCTCACGTCGACTCTACCTTCGAGATCGTTATCGATTACTATTCCTGGCACTTTCAAGTGCGGCTGTGTAATTTTCTCATTGACTTTCAATAGCGAATGCAGTAGTAATTGCTCCCATTGAATGGTCATGGCTATGCATCCAGATGCGATAACAGAGAGGCTGTTATAATGTTGAAGTATCTGACAGAATCAATTGAATTGATACTACAAATTAATGTTTCAAAATATTTTTAAACCATTCCGAACTTACCGTCTGTGGTGAACAAATGGAAAATTGAAATTGACTTGATCCTACTACGGCTGTCATTTTGAGCAAAATTTAGATACGAATAGAATTAAAAATATGTTGAGATATTATTATCACGAAAATTCGATGAAATGTCCAAGAAACAAAATAGAACTAATCTAAAATTTATACAGGGTCATTCAGTTCAAATTTGACAGATCGATTAGACAGTTGTCATACGATGGAATTTCGAATGTTAATATAATAATTTTTAAATAATTTCATATATCAAAATGAGTCAGTAGTGTATTTTTCTAGCAGAATAAATCAGTGATTGAATTGTACAATTATTTCTTAATATAGTTACAACCTTCTTCCTTATTAACAATACAACCGCACTTGCGATACGCAGGTTCCGCCGGAAGAGTGTTCACATTTTGAGGAAACATAGGAGGATAAGAAGGCCGCAGACATTGCGATAGATGCGAGATGGGTCCCACTGAGTGATTTAAAGGTGATGAAGATGGCATAGAAGGTGGAAGTCTAGGTGATTCTGGTGCCAATGAACAACAGGGTGGAGGAAGTTGTCCAGATTCCGGATATGACTGTTTGAAAGGACAACATGGCCGAGGACTATAATCAGGTGGTTTATATGTCCCCGGTGATCTTGGAGGTGGTGCAGAAGGTAATTTTTGTTGGGTAACACAGCAGGTACGTGGAGAAGCTTCTCCGGAAGCTCCAGGTCCTGCAGGATTCTCGTTCAAACACGGGCACTTAATTGTCGATTTCATTTGGGAATCCGAAGAAATTCTCTTGCACTGAAATACAGGGCTATTATCTGCGCCTTTAAATAGATACGGTTTTTTGTTATGCGGTATTTGAAATTGGGTGACAATTTTTTTTCCAAAACAGGAGACGCGAATGAATGCTGTAACTTCGCCGACATTTTGTCCAGTCGCCGTCTTGATTCGGAAAGTCTCCTTCATTGTCCTAGAAGCATTACCAGACTTGAAAATATGTCTGTTCAGTAAGACGTTAAAGAGGTCCTTAGTTTCTATTTGACGAGTCCCAATCAGCATGACGTCCGGCAGGACACCAGGGGGTAGTTTTTTGTACACTGACATTGTCACAGGGAATGAGTGTAAGGGCTTCTCTACTACGATGGAAGGTAAAGCGAAAAGGCAGGATTTTCCTTTTTTGAAAAGTTGAGTGTCACCCCCAACGCACATGCATCCTTCGGTTGAAGTTTCTTGACAAATGTCAATAGAGGGTAGGTTAAGTATCTAGAAAACGAGGTACGTACTTTTACAGGTTAGTCACGGTTTCTTATGCTCATATACGTGGTTAGAACAGGGATGAAATACTTGGAAGGATACACAGGTAGTAACTGGAAGCATTTCCTCGTGCATGGCGCGTACGGAAGGTACGTTAACACGATCTACCAGAAATTCCATTAGAAAAAGTTGCTGCTCAGCACCCTCCATTATTCTTTACAAATTTTTGTCCCTTGACTCCAAATAATATTTTTATAGACTAAACCTTTTAAACTGGTCGGTGAATTTTATTCACTCACAAATTTCAATATACATTTTTGATTGATAAAAGTGACGAAATTTTGATTTTGTTACAAAAAAAAACGATATGAGCTCGCTTCACACTGAATGGATATGCGCACTCATTATTACTTTCTACCGAGTGGTCATTAATTATTTTATTAATTACTGTTATAAAACCGCTTAAGCAGACGTATATGATGAACACGCATTAAAACACACAGTGAACTTGTTTAATATTACTTTGTGTACAAGTATAAAACAAGACTGGACGTCCAAGATGGAGGATACGTATAGTACAGTGGTTGATGTTATTTCTTTTTCTTGTCACCCTTCTTCCCTTTACCTTTACCACCTTTTCCCTTGCCCTTATTATCCTCTTCCGTTTGAACCTCCCTAGTCTCATATCTGATAGGAGGCCTTCGTTCCGGTCCCTTCGGTGTTCTCATCTCAAGTTGAATATCAGATTTCTCACCAGCACCAACGAGACCCTTTTTTCCTATGCGTAACACGAACACGTCATGGTCCGGATCTGGAGGATGGTTAGGTCCTGTAGCCTCGGCCTCTGAAGTCACTGTCACAGTCGGTTGTTTCTTTTGGCCATTCTTAGTCTCCTCATCTAAGAGGCCAGAGACTTTAAGTACAACGGCTTTGCCACAAGGCTGAGGAGGACCACGACTTGACTGTATAGGTACATTTTTCTCAGACTTGGGACACGCAGCATCTTCCGGAGTTTTAGGTACGGATTTTACAGTTGCACATACTGGTGTAATTGGCATGGGTATTTTTTCGACTGCTCCCTTAGTTCGTCCACAAGGAATGCATTGATACCTTGGTGGTAGACAAATAGGACAGATATGTTCCTGGGCGACGTCATCGTTCGAATCTTTGCAGATATCCAGATCGCTGGAGTCTATTAATCTGCATTTGTATGTAGGAGCTTTTTCAATGTTTTCATCTCCTTTGAATACAAAGGATGACGTCTTTGCACGTCCAATTGGCGGTGCATCAAATTCCGTTATAATAGTCTGTCCAAAGGCAGACATCCTTACATAGAGTAAAATCGTACCTACATCTTCTCCTTGGAAACTCAAAGGTATCTCATCCTCATATGTTCTAGGCGTTGGAATTCTGCTGGTCCAACATTGTCGCATCTCCTTCTTAAGTTTGCAAAACTGCTCACTCAGGTCAATTGTACCTTTTCCTATGAGGATATCAGGTTTTATGTCATCCGGCATTTTTTTCTGCACGATCAGCTGGATCTTGAATTCCGAGATATCATTTATCACCACGTGTTCAGCAATGGCGAACATAATCGATCGACCTGAGTAGAAATATTCTACGTCATCCGAAATTCCTGCCTGGGGTTCGAACATCGGATCCACCGGTGTCACTTGTATGTCCTCATCCTTGAAATTCAGAAATTGGAAACAGACGCTCGTCGGTACAAAGAACATCTGGTTCAGCTTAGCCAGCCTTTCGCCAGTAATGTGATGTACGAAGAATTCTAGCAGGAAAAGATACTGCTCCTTTAGTTTTGGTGCTGGCCGATCTCTGGATCCGAATGCTGTACTGGATTTTATCTGCGGCATTATTGCTATTAAACTTGTGAATTTTCTTGAAAGAACATTGACTGTTAATGAGGTTTACATAACTAGAGTTTTATAGATAACCAAACTTTATGCTCTTTGAATTCAGATCTCATGATTATTCCCGCCAACTAGATACACGCTCGTTCCGTATGAAATTTTCTGTTTTATCGACCGAACTCTGCTCTCAATAATGAACAACTGAAAGGGAACTTTTAAAGGCTGTCTTTAAGAATGTACATGTCTAAACATTCAGGTCAAAAGTCTTTGTCCTAAGAAATTACCGTGCAGTGCCAATGTTTCATGTGAGTATGTACATGTTCATCCCGAATAACGTTATTCATAATGATTTAAAAATGATGGTTTGTCATTTCCAAGAAAACTTAGTTTCCAGAACCTGAACCTCTGGATTATTATATCGACGACGTGTCGCCCAGTTTTTTGACGGATGGTATACTCCTACGCGGAAAACTGGAACCGGTCCATAAATTTGTCGGCAAGCAACTACGGCCTATTAAGAGGAAACTCAGTAAGACATTTCATACGCGGCACTCAGTGAGAAATATCGTGCTGTAATAATTTTTAAGAATGAAAGTGACCATTGTGAAATTAACGTAAACAATTTTCTATTCTGGCTCTTACAAAACACGTGCACAAAATGGGATCACAGTAGTAACTTAGTCGCGACCATGAAATCCTTAGATTATTTCCTAACACATAGATTGTTCTTCCTAAGTAGGGCCATTAAACAAACGTACAGTAATCACCCTCGTTAAAGAGAATTTTTGGTAAATTGTTCTTTTCCGCTAGCTCCAAAAAATGTACACGCATCGTAACAGTACGTAAGACTCGTTAGAGACATTGGAATACGTTATTTGCCTCGTAAGGTCTTTTTACGATATCGATAATCACTACTGATGACATTAACGTAAGAAAAAACTCATCTTATTAAGTCTCAACTAATATATACAGTTATGGTATTTGTATATATACCGATAAGTACTTCCGTTACCATAAATCGTTTATTAAACCTGTGCAAATTGTGGATTATCCGAATTTAAGAAATGACCTGCAGCTGTGCAAATATTATTCACCATAGGCGATCCTGTGGGACCGATAAGGAAAGTGGATTCTTGTACCTTGGAAAGATGGGCAAATAAGGAAAAAGCTGGATTTGTGAATAAATGCGGGGAAAATGCTTGGGCTGTACACGATATGATGAAACTATTTCCCACGAGAAAATTGGACAGTCACAAAAGTCAGAGCAGTATGTATTTCTAACACAAGTAATTCGTAGATCGAATTATGAAAATGTCAACGGTAATTGAATAAGCTCACTGGTGAATAAGAGACGATAAAAGAGATGCTGCTGATTTCATTTCAGAAGAGTTCGTGACTCAGTTAACAATCTAGCGGTAGCTTGAACTTAATAGCTGAGTAGTATATTGATTACTCCCTATTTAAATTAATGAAAGGACATAAAGACCAGCCGAGTGCATCTAACGAACTGAATATCAATTATATCGTAGGTGGTTAATCATCTCAATTTAGAATGCATGTTCACGTGCCTCTAAATTGTAATTGCGTCACAAGATTCGTTTGTCGTAAGATCAATAGATAGTCTAGTACACGTGGAAATGCAGGATTGGATTGCTGCACCCTGCAATTTATGTTTTTATCTAAAATTATTATATTTCGAAAATTGATCAGGTTGTAGTTGTTGTTGTAATGCAACGGTTACGTTAGTGATATCGTTTTGTTTCAATTATCGTGACAAGGCAGATAAATATAGGCATTTTTTTAGGCAGAGTTGCTATATTTCCACGAAGCAAGCAGTACGAGTACGAGTGCAGACGAAATGAACGAATGTGTAACCCTGAGCTTGAAAATGACAAAAAAACTGAAATGCATGAAAATTGAGGAAAGTCAAAAGTATGAAACAAAAACGAACCACGATCATCCTCAAAAACTTATCAGATCCATGTTTTAATCATATTTCATAAAATCAGTCCACAGTGAAATGGCCAAAAATATTGTTATCAAATTCTAAGCAGGAAGTTGCTAAGCCGATTCCGACTATTCACCACTGTATATATTACTAAATTAAAATTATGAGCTAATAATCACACTGAATTTGATTTCAGAAAAATAAAATATGCATTAGCTTCAACGAAGACACCGTTTTTGAGTAAAGTAAAATTACCTGAAAAAGTTAAATGTGCAATGGGTCTATTGGACGATAAGCGTAATCTGCCCAATATTGGACAAGAGTAAATAAAAGAAAAAGGTGGAGGATGAAGAATTATCCGTACCAGATGCGACGATTACAAGGGAGGTATAGAAATAGAATAAAATTAAAAAGCTCTGCTGTTAATTATACCCCAGTACTTAAGGGTACTTGATTACTGACGAAGGTCGAGGTCATAACCGACATAGCAGATACGATCGATAATAGCAATCCACTCGTTTCACTGTTACTGTTTTTGCATTAATACACGAATGCATTTCAAGGTTCACTTTACTTGTCAATTGCAATAACTAAGATAATGAGGTTGAACGAGACCTTCGTCATACTATATCATTTTACCTATATTATCCACTGATGGTATCTGTGTACATATTATATTACGGTCTGAAATAACACGATATAATAATACAGCCGTTCTGTAAATTAAAACAATTGACGTATAGTAAAATCCTATCATTTTTGAAGCACTAATAAAATTATTAGGAAATAATGCCCACGTGCGTTCAACAGGTTATGGATTTGGATGCTTTCTTGCAATGATTTATCAGTACATATATAGTTAAGATGGCCATATGGACTTTGTCGTTATCACTATCCGTTGCCATTACATAGATGGCCTGGCTTGCACTTTAGACAACGTGCATAGCAATTTTTGTTATAAGGCAAAAAATATGTTATTTTGAATAATAACATCAATATACGTCAGAAATTTACGTGCATCATAATATTCATGCAGCAATCGCACTTTGTTGCTATAGATACATATAGAAATCTATATATAGATATGTATCGGAACCATAGCTTTGGAAGCTCCTTTAAAAATAGACTGACTAACAAACAATATGTACAGTACTCCGGGGAGAATAAGACGCGAGAGGGGCTTGAATGCTTGAATGAAGGTGGACATCCGGTAAAAAATAAATTTAGGAAGCGTAGAATATGCTTGTAAACCTTATAAGCATGGTAAGTACCTCATGGAATATTGATGTTTGAAAGTTTTGGAAATCTAAGTTATGTTAGCTCTATAAAGTTGCTAAATTCTGGTTAAACAAATTGACCATATGGCAGCTGTCAGATGTCATTACTGCATTTATGCTGAATATACAATCCTACGCTTATGTAGTCATAGGCAAAAATAAGGATGGTCGAACTTGAAGATTTATTCGTTAATGTCGATGAAGTAATAATACTTTACAACAGGAAAGGTATTGTTATGTTACGCGAAAATCGACGGTGTACCGAATGCAAATGAAGCGGAAACAATGGGCAAGGATTCAAGATGGCGTCCTTTGCGAAGTGTTGTGGACGTGCCGAGAGATGAGATGGAGCGAAGGGAGGAGATGTCGAAAGTGTTGAAGCCTTACCTTCACGAGCTCAATAAGTGGTATTCGGAAAATAAACCAAATAAAATTTTCCCACGGGTGAGAGTAACGAACAATTAAAATACATAGTATGAAATTATGAACGCCTACACTCATATATAAAGTAATAATGATCGTAGGAACATTTGTGAGATGAGTGAAGATAGCGTGATGAGTGGAAATGAAAATGTTTTTTTATTTATTTCATCATTATATGTTACTTTTATTTCGAGATAATCGCAATATTACGCTGAAAATGTTTTTTTTATTTATTTCATCATTATATATGTTACTTTTATTTCGAGATAATCGCAATATTACGCAAGGAGTTTTACGGATCAATCAATATGGATTAGTTGTATCGTTAATGCATATAAGTGCAAATGAAAACGTGCGACCGTTACTAATGCAGTTGTCAGTACCTAATGGAATTTCAGGAATTTCAGGAATTTCGTCAACTACCTGCTCCAAAGACCCTTAAAACCAAAGAGATATTTTAAATCGTCTTTCCGAGGATGCATATTGCTATTCGTCAGACTGATATATACCAAACTGTCAATATTATTACGAGTCATACCAAAGATAACGATAGTAAACAATAAAAAAAGAATTGCACTTAGTTAATACGACCTCGATGTATTATACTCAAACTGACATTAATCTCGTTACTTGGTAGTATAGAATATCGAATATCTGACCTGAATGAATCGTAATTACTGGGTAACGAATGTAAAAAAAATCCGCAGCCAACTCGTGACATCATCTAGCGAATTTCATCAGCCTACGGCGATCCCACCGTCTGCACCCGCATGCTTCTTCGCACACGAGAGTCCGTTTACAGTGCAAGAGTTTGGTGCACGTTTACCTTGACCGTGTAATGTCGAACCCTGTGAATTTCCAGGCAACCTTTTGGCAATTCACAAACGTAAAGGTATCCCCCAACAGTTAAATCCAGGTTGGATCCACTAAAGGAAGAAAGGTGTTCCAAAAAGAAAAGTAACGAAGCAAAGCCAGGAATAACATATGCGTTTTAACAGCATACTGGCGCCCCTAGCGGACGCCATAGTAAACGACAGCGATACTTCCGAGGCATAAGTTTAGTTTATTCCCGCCGACCAGCACCAGTTAATATAGCGCAGACACGCGCATTCGCCGGTACTCGTGCCAAGGAGTAGGACGTACTAGTCGCGATCTTCCGAATTCGTAAATTTTGTACAAGCGAATTCGAACGCGACAGTCACTAGTTATGAGTTAGTGGTGCTCGCGCAACGTTTCCATTATCAGAACTTCACATATAAAGAGGTATGCTGCTCAAATTCAGTGTGAAATTTTTTTTCAATTACTTCCTAATAATAGTTTGTCTTTTTCATTCTGAACTGGCTACTAGTCTCTACTCGTTTTCTTTTTCTTTTATACCTTATATTTTTTTTTTACTACCTGCACTTCGTAACAGATGTATTTCTGGCGTTTGCCCGCGCGCGTACATATCTAAGTGCTTGATGGAAACTCAACAATCTTAAACGCATAGACACTCTTCTGACAACTTCGAAACCAAATATTCGCGTTGGAAACGTATCAAGTAGCTTGGCATGTTTCATCAGTCTGGTTGCGCCGACCACGTGGAGCCTTTAGCAGACGCGACTTGTATGGTTAGACATGGCGAGCTGAAGGTATGATCGCCGTCTGCATGATGTAACTTCGACCTCGTATTTCGGACAATTTGTTAATATACACTATCCTGTTTATGAAATCTTCTAAAGTTACCAAGTAATATTAACGAATTATAATCGAATACATCAAGATAACAGTATCTTGTGCTTCGCATGAAGTATCCATATCTCGAAGAACGTCAAAACGTATATATGTACATATATACTTTACCCGATAAAACTAGCAGGTACTGTGCGGTCCGTGACGTGTGAAAGGCGAAACGCTCGATTTCAGGACGATGAGAGCTCATCGATTTTTTACATGGTAAATAATATCAGCGAGTACATTTACGTCATAGGCGCGTAGCTTGCAAAAAAATATAAGGGCTTATCTATGCTACATCATTTTTATTTATCTTTCACGCATGAGTGATCATATACATTGACCGTAAGCTTTTACTAGCCACCGTTTCATTGATCCGAATTCTACTAGAAATGATAAATGGTTTACGATATTCTCAGCTGACCTCACAACCACGAGCCACAACTAATCGAAACTGAAGACAAACTCTTGTAGGAATACTTAGCGACAACGCGACGAAAATACTTGCGAGCGTGTGTCGCGGCGTCGTAAAATTAGGATAACGCCGCGCACGATAGGATATCGAGTCCGACATGGAATAAGGTCGTCCTAAATAGAAACGTCCTGCCCGAATATGCGGTAGTCACAGTAACAGCACTTAAATATTGCGTAATTTCTTTAGGCCTGGATAAAAGTTAGATATCATTTAATATTGAAAGAGAAATTTACGACGCGAGTACAATAAGATCTAGAGAAAAAGAGGCCTTCTGATTTGACCCACTTCAGGTCGACGTACTTTTACAATTGTTGAAGGTTATCACGCGTCGTCAAACTCTTGCGTAAGTTCTTTTGTACATATTAATATTAGTTCCCGCGAATAAGACATGGCTGTGTCATACGCTATGCAATTAAAACTGTTCGCTCATTTTACACGTGATCAAAAACGATAAAAGAACGTCGTTATTTGACTTTGAAAAAAGTGACTGAAAAGAATTTAGTCCTTCTCGTTAATTTCATTAAGTTAAGCAAACGTGGATTAGATAGAGACATCATATTCGTTGGTGGTGACAAGTCAAATATCACATGAATATATGGTATGGGCCTCTGAGTAGAAAGATTCATTTCGGATGTTGACCTGACTGATTTACACGACATTGAACATCCTTGATCTGGCCCAGACACGCACGGGGATATGTAATATGTAGCAAGAAATATATTTGAGAGTAGATTTTTACAAAGCCAGGTATTGTTGAAGGAGGTCGAACGGTCATTGCTATTTTGAAAGTGGAATTACCGGGATTTATGCTAGAATTTTTTCTCGAGCAGCGTACACAGGTGACAATAGTGCAATCAAGAATAAAATGTCATGCTTTCACGAGATAATAATTAAACATGTAAATAGTTTTATTCTTATCTTTCTCGAAGAGTTCCTTCTTACATGGATGGAGGCGTCTCGTAAGTCATTAGAGGGTCTTTTGATTTTATTGGATTCAAGCCAAACTGTCAATTGCAGAATGCAAATTTTATATCAATTAAATAAATTACAATTTGGTTACAATTAGCTTCCGGATTGGAGCCACGTCTGGAATACAATTCCCAACAAACATATAAGAGTGGGCCAGTAACGGTTGAGTACTGGGCTGCTTTTATGTGTTTGCTGGGTTGTAGCCATACGAACAATGGCCGCGAAAGCCTCAAAACTATAAATTATAATTTAATGAAAAAGTTTTACAATCTCTTTTATCGTAGTTCTTGATAATCGGTTTACAATAAGAGTCGATCTAATTTTCATCCAATACGTGTGTTGAAGAGGTAGTATTTAAGCTTATTTATCAGGAACTGGGTGAGCGTTGTTGATAACTGTTGATGTGTATTTATAACGCGATAAAGTTATCAATATATCAGTAGTTCCATGCTTTGAGTTTTATTATAGTTTCTACAAAAATGTTGAACGTATCGTTACGGACGTTGCGATAGTGCACAAACTAATGTCACTCTCTTGCCACAGAAAATAACTTGTGACTTCTGTGCCATTTATTAATCTATTGAAAAAATGTTTTGTATACAGTGGATATGGTGAAATAGCAAAATAGCATATAGGTTATGTTATGAAATATTATTGACTACAATAGTAAGAGATGTGGATTGAGAGATGTAATCTTTATTCAGCCAAGAGGATGCGAGAGTATTAAAAAAAATAATATAAATCATTTAGCAATTATTTTTGCACCTTCTTATACGATTATGAATATTCGAGTTTGCACTTGTTAAAAAAAATATGATATCGACGTGCTCATAAAAATGTTGATTATTTTTCCATGGTAGACGTTACATAAATTTAAAATATACTTAAGTGTATCATATCTTATTTCAATTCTTAATCTCTGTCGCAACAATTGATACGAGTAGAATTCTGGCGCAACAGACAGAAAGTCAAAGATGAGAAAAACAGCTGGCCTTGAACAATGAAAATATTTTTTTTGCTCATCCACGTTAGTTTCACGAAGTTTCGTAATCATTGATAATTCGCTAATAATTTCCATAGATCCCTGTATTCATATAGACTTTATATTTACTTTGACAGTAGTTTAACGCCCCCCGCGTTATCTTTACCAGAAGAACAGAAAATATATGATTACTCTGCAAACAGACCAGAGAATCGAAGGATTATTTTTGTCTGCCAAGAAAACGTATTTATCTTAACCTTGTTCATTATTTATTATTTTCCAAGGTCTCGGCTGATTTTCCATACCCCAGAAGACACATCATCCAAGAATCTCATCGCCTTCGAAATCTTACGAGAGCTTTACCGTTCATTTAATCTTTGAATATATTCAAACGAGACAGACTCAAGATACAGCAGCACGAAATCTTCCCCCGCTGTGCAAAGGACATGAATTTAGATTCTATCGCACAGTACCGCACGCTTTATATTTACGGTTCATTTGCAGGCAAATATGTGCAAGGTAATTGAAAATGGAGCCACACATGGCACACGGTACCACAGCATAATGAGTTTAACAGCAGCACGATGACGCTGGTGGCTCTAGTAAATAAAATTAATTGATATTTACTGACCCTGGCTGCTTTTCGTACTTAACTTGAATAACGCCGAACAACCGAAAGTATTCACGAACACATGGACAGTACTATTATATATAATACATAATAGAACTGTACATCAGCCACGTGGAAACCGTTATGAGGATACCGTTGATGGCAATCGTGCCAGGCTTGCCTGTGTGCGATTTCTTTCTTCTCCGATGTCTCATCCGTGCTAAATATCCATATCATTGGCATGGCGCTGTTACTTCCATGGAAGTTTTACTAAAATGTGCAAAGATGTTTGCCAGCTATTTTGGTAACACTAATAAAATCATAGTATACATATATGATATCTATTTACGTAGTATATGTATATATATATTTATTTTTCTTACGAATACGAAACTCGCGAAAACCTTTGTTCCTCTTTCAAGTACAGTCGTGTATTGAAATTGAAATTTGCGACGCACTTTTACCTCGAAAATAGTCGACTGTTTTAGAAAGTTATTAATCGAATCAATGAGATAATCAAACCGTCATTCTGCACAAGGTATCTGTATCAGGATTATATATTAATGACACGTTGAACTTTTGGACAATGATAGATTTGTCACGTCATGTAAATCATTGATTATCATATCTGATAATATTACAGTTTCTGATCTCAAATTTTTTAATAAATGTTTTTTACATAAACATTATTTTGTATATATTTATGTTTTACTCGTTTACACTTTCAGATTAATTCACAATATTTCCCTTGTCGCAAATATTTTTGGGAATGCTTAATTCGCGACAAGTATCAATGGCGTCTACATCAAGTACACTTGGTCTTACTTCATCGTTAATGTAATGGCGAGTTTTTACATGCGCGATGACTCTGTAGTTTCTTGAGTCGAGTGCGCAACACCGGATATCTTAATATCTTATATCGTGTATATATTGTTGTATTAGAATCACTATTAAATAGTATACCTCTATACAGGAAGGCTCTGTTGTTATATAATAGCGTACACCTGAGTTATTGGAAAATTTTATTACCTGATAAGAGGCTGAGTTATTTGCGAAGGACTACACTCCGTCTAATGTTGTCTTCGCGTATGGAGTCGTAACGGATGGTTGACAGGATAAATTAGATGTCTTGTGTTAAACTTCGTTTGTTTCATCTGTCGCGTTTACGTCGTCAGTAGGTGGAACATTGGGTGTTAAACTTTAAGCTGCGAAACATGTGATTCGTTCGTTTGTCGTAAGTTAGATATAGTCCTGCAATATATCGATTTTATTTCAATTTCATGCATAAATTCAGATCGTGTACAGGTGCACGACTGATTGCATTTGTATGATTATTGCTGATAAGAAGTTTTATTTTTAGTTTCCGACGTCAGGACGGCAGGCATGATTTTTTTTCCTCTTCTTTCTCTTCTTTTGTACAAAGAGAAATAAATATTCCTACTGCGAAGTTGACTGCTTAGCTCACACGAGTCTGAAAGTTCAAGGATTCGCGTGTATTTAAAGTACTTTTTTCTTCTCTATCGCTATTTGTCTTATTGGCGCGTCCAACAGCATCATTCATCCTGACCTGTAGATAAGACTTCGCATAATTGGTCAGAGAATGACCGTCGGATGGACTATTTGATTGTCAATACTATATGTTGAATAGCTGGATCTGTGCTCGGTGAACATGTTACATATAACGTGTACGTTAGTTATTAGTTTTGTTCTCTCTCGTATAGAAAAAGGGTGAAGTATGAAAATGAGTGTGAAATTCGAACTAATATGCACGTTTACATGTAATGTTGTAATTCCTGGGTATCCATGACGCGTCTTGCTTATCTATTGCGTTCCGTTGAGCAATCCATTGTAATGAAAGAACTTCAGGCACATGCAATATTTATTAACTTTGTTCTCTCAGAGGTGCTTTCGTTATCACAAAATTTTATTGATACGGAGTTTTATATATATATATATATATATATATATATTAAATGTCTCGCTCACGTGAAAGTTTGTAATTCCCAAACAATCTTCGATGATGCTTGAAGGAAATATTAATTCTAATAGACATTTTTATATGAATTTCAGGTGACCTTCCGTGGCGATAACGAAATTGTGAAAAATGGTATGTTTTTGATGAACTCTATATATATAAAACTATATACGCTTATTTTTTTAATCCTACTACGTTCATTGTGAATTTCGAACTTATCCTTGGAGCGTTTATATGCGTCAGTGTAAAATACGTGCTGTCTAAGAACTGTATTTTCGTTTATGCTTGTTGTCATGTGGGTTGACAAAAAAAGAAATGAATTCAAGTTTCATGACCCCGTATATTGTGCAGATTTTTAGTATGTTTATTATCCTTTCTACTGAACTATCCATTGTTGTACTTACAGGCGGACAGAAATAATACGGCAGCTACAGAACTGGACACCTTCTTGCCACAGGATGGTTCCAATATGAAAGATGGAGTTTTATCTGCCAAGTAAGTTCAGTTATGTCTCTGTGCACCTTAAGTCATGAATCAATGTAAAGTATGATAAACGGTAATGATTCTGTTATCGAGTAGTCACTGATTTATAAAAGCAATTATATTGACTTTCTTGTGCGAACGTGAAGGTTTAGATAAGAAAAATGCATTAAGTGAATTTTCAGTGAATATTTCATATTATCATATTTTCCTTCACTGTAAATCCTTTTGTTTGCAAAATTCTATCTTAATGTGAGTTATGCCATTATATGAACGCCGTGTGCTCTTTATACGTCACAACAAAATGCAATCAACTACATCCCAGATAACACATAAATGTCCTCGGGACGCCTTTCAGACATCTGTGAAATCTGTACAGACGTCTATGAAATATCAGAAAGACGAATAAGAGATTTCTTATGCCACCACCCAAGACGTGTAATTCCATAAAAATCTCTACAAGATGTCTGAAAGACTCTAAATTTCGATGTCCAGAAGAGCTCTGAAGACAGACGTCTGACGGAAGTCTTCTGGACTTGTGTGCTATCTGGGATGTTTGATAAGTACTCTTACAAACGACCATAATAACATCATCGTTTTCTTTAAGGTACAAAGTGCAAGTAGCAGCTCGTGATGCAGAAAATGGCCATGTGGATGGAAAAACATTCGACCCCTTCAGTGAACGCAGAATCGAAAATCCTACGACGTACGTGACCTTTTTTTACTCGTTACATTATATTTGTACAGTCTTACATAAAATCTGTATAAAAATATCTACGTCGACGGTGCATTCAATCTGATTTACTTTTGACAGGGATTGCGATACCTTGACACATTTACTGAAGGCATCCCTTGGAACAGGCATATTGGCTATGCCCGTAGCATTCAAAAGTGCTGGCCTTCTTCTTGGCGTCTTGGCAACTATTCTCGTAGCGTTTATATGCACCCACTGTGCATACATTCTAGTAAGTTGAAATTCACGTACGAAGAAACTGTTGCCTACTATTATTTGCGACTGGTCTGATACTTAATGGCGCCAAAAACCTTCAGGTTAAATGTGCACACGTTTTATATCACAAAACACGAAGAACCGAGATGGGTTTTGCCGACGTGTCGGAAGTTGCTTTTGCCACTGGACCCTCTTGGGGAAGAAGATTTGCTAAGCCATCTAGGTATGACTATTATGCTTTTCGTTTATTAATCGGAAGTCTAGCTTTTACCTATCAAGACGCAAGGTGGGTGAGAGTTTGCTGTTATTTATAATTGTTTTTTTTTTTTCGTTGTAGATATCTCATTCAAATTAGTTTATTTGCAACATACTACGGTACCTGCAGTGTATACGCGGTTATTGTTGCGGCGAATTTCCGGCAAATTATTGAACATTACACCGGAAATGAAATAAATGAACGGCTCACCATTGCTTTTCTATTGGTTCCTATGATATTGCTGAGTTGGATTCCCAATCTGAAATATCTTGCTCCAGTGTCTATGGTAGCTAACGTATTTATGGCTACCGGTCTTGGAATCACATTTTACTATCTTGTTTGGGATTTGCCGCCCATTGATTCTGTTCCGCTTGTAGCGCCTATAAGCGAATTTCCTCAGTTCTTCAGCATCACTATTTTTGCCATGGAAGCAATAGGTAATTTGAATTGTTTTTCAGGACTTTATACGTTAATGAATTTTATACCTTATTAAATTTATGGTTTTTGACGAACATTATTTGTACCAGGTGTTGTGATGCCTTTGGAGAATAATATGAAAACCCCCCAGCACTTTGTTGGAATTTGCGGTGTCCTTAATAAGGGCATGTCTGGAGTTACGCTTATCTATATTCTTCTTGGATTTCTTGGATATCTCAAGTATGATTTAGAAACCAAGGATAGTATTACACTGAACTTGCCAACGGAGGAAGTGTAAGTTTAATCTTAGCGGACTACTAGCATCGTATATCTTTGTATTTTTTATTCTGCCGGAGATTAATTGGATCATTGTTGTTTTTAATTAATCTTTCAATATTTTATGTTTTCAGGCCCGCACAAGTCGTGAAAATCCTTATCGCTCTCGCAGTCTACTGCACCTTTGGACTACAGTTTTACGTCTGCCTTGAAATCGCGTGGAATGGCATGAAAGAACGCTTCCAAAAGAAACCTATGATTATGAACTATATTCTTCGTACTCTGCTGGTGACTGGTTCCGGTAAGTTTTTCACCTATATCAGTATAATATGACTTTTCATGATAACGTGATCGTACGAAACTATATAATATTTCTTTGATAGATGAAACTAACAGATAATAACATTGATATTACAGTATTGATTGCTGTGGCTGTACCAACCATAGCACCATTCATCAGCCTCATCGGTGCATTTTGTTTTTCGATTTTGGGTCTTCTCATTCCTGTGTTCATAGAAACAGTGACATATTGGGACGTTGGTTTCGGTCCTGGAAATTGGGTCGCCATAAAGAACGTTATTATATGTATAGTAGGTCTATTGGCTCTGATATTTGGGTCTCGCAGTGCTATAATCGACATTGTAAAGTTGTATAGCTAATTAATTCAAATTGTTCATAAACAATTTAATCTTTCCGTTATTCGGTTCTCGTTGGTTGTCCACAATGAGCGAGGAGAACGATTTAGAATGTACGAAAAGCGATATGAAGAAAACAGAAAAGTACGTAGCAGTGAAAGGAATTGAATGGTAAATTTGGCACATTTTAAGGGTCAATCTCGTATGATAATTTAAGAAAAATCTGAATTTAATAATTGTACCTATGGCGATGCTCAGATTTATATTCTGAACTATATAAGAACACAACGAAATAACATGATTAGTCTGATACTTTTTTTTATGTATTCAATTCTACATACTGTTACGTGTAATGATTCGTACCATTGTACTGTAAAGGAACACCTATGTAATGTGAATATATCTAACATGCATCGCGATAGGTAGTACAAGAATATGTATACTGTGTATATGAATTTTCCGACAAAGCATTACGAAAAATTTGTATTTAATGAATGTTATTAGCAAATTCAATAGCCGCTCGATTCGCTCGGAGCGCTGAAGTTTGGTAATATAAAAAGCAATGCCCGCGATATACTACGTTTCGATAATGTTCAGATTATATCCGTCATAGTACGTTCGTTTTCCATGTAAATTAAATTAAAATCAAGAGAGAACTTTTTTATCGTGTGATATTCGAGATTTTTTAATTATATCTTCAGTCAACAAAACGTCTCTACGGCAGCAATATATGAACATCTCAATATAATTATTTAATTTATATCTCGTTTGTATTTGAAATATACGATAAATAGAATATATACATACTTGTTGTCGGGAGAAAGTGCTCGAAATTGTCATTGTATGTATATCAGAAGGATAATATGGTTTTTGTCTCCTATACGCGGGATCTACCGAATCACAATTTGATTTAGGTATTACATTTATACATATTATTATATAAAATTAATTTTTCTATTAGTATACGATCCATCGTAGTTAATTCCATCGACAGTAATTAATTTTTAATACGATGTACGTCTGTCTGTTATTTCGGCAAAAAAGGGAATCGAACAGCGTTCTGAAATTCGGTTCTTTTAAAGTTGCACTCGATTTTATAATCTTAATTGTCCTAGCACAATTACTTAATAATGTACGAAGTTATAATAGGATCAATTTAATCGGAAAGGATTGTCCTTCAAAAGTCCAAATTTTACGGTACCACCGATATCTAATACGCTTCTTTGCGTGCTCAATTGAAAGGTTGTACCTACATTTTCGTTGAGGCTGGCCTGTTACTCTAAGGAACACCTGATATTTCCATAAAACATAGCGCAGTTAATCCAGTGCATATACTTTTTGAAGGCCAAAAGACAATTAACAATATAAAAAGTGCAAGTTTATAAAACTGAATCACCTCACAGATATGGCACATTGATGGACTTAACTCTCGTCATAATTTAGAATAGTAGCGATACTTTTCACAGAAGTTAATACTAAACGTAAGTAGTTGAATTCACAAGACGTTGTGACAATCATTACGTTTCTCTGCAGTCTACAGTATCAGCTGTGATAATGATAACATAACGATTAACGTTGATACATGGCCTAATGTAATTTTGAGTTATACTATAAAGGATTACCCCTCAATGAAATCCATCCTGTTATATATTTCTGTGATGGCACAGAAAGTAGCAGCTTATATTGTACGCAACTTTATGCTATGTATGTAGGCCTCAATTTTGTATACAAAAAGATAAAATGAACTGTACAAGACTTTTGTAAGTACGAATGTCACATCTGAAAATATGAACAACGAACACGTTAACATTACGCACTGTTACAGATGTGTTATATTTGTCAAATCATGTAAATGTATGGTTGATATATTAGACACAATGTTTGTCCTGTCTTTGCATTTAATCATGGTTTATATTTTTTACTAAGAATATTGCAAATTTGCAAATAAACATATAACTGTTGAGAACTGTATTTTTTTATGTAACCAGCTATAAATATTTTATTAATGGAAGTCTCGTAGTTCGGAAAAATTTTCAAGGAAGAGCAGGTTTCTGACACTTATTCATTAACAGCAGGATAAAATATACTATGTAACCACTGCATATTAAATTTAATATATTACTATAGACAGGTCAATAAAAACACCAAAAATATATAAAGTAGTATCTTTATTTACACTTAATTATATTATAATGGAATTATGTACTGTACCAATAGAACGTCATTCCTCTTCAAAAGATATTCACATAGTTTGTATCACTAACTTGCATCGAGATAATATTATTTCACCAAATGACTGGGGCTTCATCATTGAATAATAGGATTCTGTATATAATTTAAAGAAATGGAGATTTGAAATGAAATTATTTCTCTAACGGTGCATAATTAAGTAATTTCTCAATTAGATCCACGTGTCCAAGAAGCATCCTGCGACAGCAATATCTCTTTAGACCCAAGGCATCCAAAGCATCTCTAAAAATAAGAAACATGATTAAAATATTAGAAACATTGATGAGACCAACAATCTTACTTTAAAAAGCCGGTGCTATCGATTTCTATCAGGTTATAAGATCCAAACAAACGTGACATACCCTTCAGTATATTCAGCTTGTAGTAAACCAAGGTATGCTTCCCATTTGTTTCCAATAACTTTGCCACATGTAAAGCATCGCACAGGAATAATCATGGTGATAAAATATAAGTGTTTTCAATATACTTTCAATAAAGAATCTTCAGACTTTTGTAATTGCTTATTTTCGCTACGCCACTTCTTCGACTATATAGATTGTAAACTACTGAAGGTTTTATTTTGTAGAAGAAACTAGTGCCACGTAGCTGGCGTTTCTAGCATTATTACAGAAGTAACCTCTTTGAATATTACCCTTGAGTCTTATGAAAATCTCGCCATCTTTCGTGATACATCTGTAAGTAAATGTTTCCAAATATGACATATCTTGTAATGAGAATATGTAACCAATGGTACAATAAAAATAAAGAAGGAGCATGTCAAGAGGTTCATCTTGTTATCTGTGGTTCGTCTGTTCATGCTGCGATGGCAGAATTGCGAGTGAAGTAATTTATTGGTTAATGTAATGATTTGTGAAGGTAATAGCGAGGCAAGTAAGTCAATTATTAAAGTTTCTTTCACTCGATCGTATGATAGGTAGCAATAAGTACTGCACCGTGACAAAAATATCAGAATCTCTTTAAAATCTTTACCTTTGAACAGACGTCAGAAAGATTTTCGTGGAAACGTAATTACGTTTTTCGTTTTCTCTTTAATGAGACCTAAGACCGTAGGAGTAAAAGTAATTTCTTATGACGGCTATACATTTTCTGTACATAATTGGCTTAATCGGGATATATAATATTTTAAGTGTGGCACTTGAAATAAAGGAGGTCGTAACATATTTTCATAACGTTAAAAAAAAGATCTCACATAGTTCGATATGTAATGTTAATGCAGCGCGCACTTGCGTTTAACTATTATTTTAAATTGTGTTGCGTGTACAGCGTACGCATCTGGAATTTTAAGTCTTTCTCAGGTGAGAGCATTTCGACGTGTCAAATTGAGAGTAAAATTACGAAGTGAAGTAATACAGTAGTTTAAAGAAATTGTATTCGAATTTGTATAGTGTCATGGAATTTTTGACGTATATATATTGTCGAGTTCGATGGGTTGTGTGTCTCTTTAGGAAAATTTGTAAATAGGGAAGGAATAGGCGCAGCAAAAACTTTGATGACTTCTGGAAGTTTCCGCACATTTTTTAATATCCTGTCATGATATTATGTGAAGTTACTATTATACCTATAGGCAATTTCTTTAGAACTACAGACGGCGCAAAAGATGTGGCGTCATAGGTTTTTTTTTCTGAACATTATTTTCAAATAGAACAGAAATTGTGAAAGTTTTATGAGATGTTTTGTTACATATTTTTTTTTAGATACCAGTGATAGAGATAATTAGATTGTAAACTATTTCTTTTAGAATGCCAATACAGGCACCTCAGTGGACTGAATTCCTTTCCTGTCCTGTTTGCTGTCATGACTTTGATGCAGCTATACGTGCACCTATATCTTTAGGATGTGGTCATACTATTTGTCGCACGTGCCTTGCAAACCTACATCGCAAACAATGTCCCTTCGATCAGGTAAGTGTAACAAATATAATATATAATGTACATCAAGGATCCAAAGTAAAATGTATAATGAAAATGATATTTGCATGTCTTCTTATATGCTCGGTAAACACTTTTGAATATCATGTGTGTTTCAGAGTGCTATAAATACCGAGATAGAGAGACTGCCAGTGAATGATGCTTTACTGCAGCTGGTTGGCAATCCTGTGCCTCCTAATGCTGGGTCATCGTATTTAAAATTTTTGTCACCCGAACACCATGCAAACTTTTTAGTTGCTAAACGTTGCATTGAGGAATTGGCACTTTATCTGAAACCATGTCAAGCTGCACCAACGACAGCTACAGGTAATGCTGATAAGTTTTTTGTCATATGTTTATGAAATGTTTATTTTTGATATCTAAACCTAGTTCTATCTTTACAGGTATGGGACTTGTGTCCCGACCCATGCAACGAAAATTAGTGACATTGGTAGGATGCCAACTGGTAGAACCAGAAGGACGAGCTCGCGCGGTACGTGCAGCAAGGAGTTTGGGTGAGCGTTCGGTGACTGAACTGATACTACAACATCAAAATCCTCAACAACTCAGTGCTAATTTATGGGCTGCTGTTCGAGCACGAGGATGTCAATTCCTTGGACCAGGTGAATAGATGTTATTATATTGCTATAAATCTTTTTGACATTTAACTTTTTCTATAACACTACAACTTATCATAAATCATTTAATTACTTTTCTGTATTAGCAATGCAAGAAGAGGTTCTAAAACTAGTTCTCTTAGCCCTTGAGGATGGTTCAGCCCTTTCTAGAAAGGTGCTAGTCATGTTTGTAGTCCAACGATTGGAACCGCATTTTCCTCAGGCATCAAAGACGAGTATTGGACATGTTGTGCAACTTCTTTATAGAGCGAGTTGTTTTAAGGTACTTATTACTAAACACTATAAGTATAGAATGAAATATCTGGAGATGATGACGTCATTCAACGTTATTATGGCAGGTATCAAAACGTGAAGGTGATTCCTCATTGATGCAACTGAAAGAAGAGTTCAGAACATACGAAGCTCTGAGGCGAGAACATGATGCTCAAATTGTTCAGATAGCGACTGAGGCTGGCCTAAGAATTGCTCCTGACCAGTGGTCCGCACTGTTATATGGAGATACTGGCCACAAGTCTCACATGCAAAGTATCATAGATAAACTTCAAACCCCTCAATCATTTGCACAGAGCGTACAAGAACTTGTTATCGCTCTGCAACGTACTCCAGATCCAGGTCAACTCAGTAGCTTGAGACCTCAGCTAGAATTATTGGCTGCTATTGATCCCAGTCCTGGTATCGTATTTCCTTTAGTGTTAATAAATATTTTAATATTGAAAATCATATTTTCATACTTATATTTGTAAATCGTAGAAACGGAAACACCTTCGTGGGCAGAATGCCGCGCTGCGTTAGAGGCAGTGAGAACAGTCGTAGCAGCATTAGTAGAATTTATACAGCAACATGGAAATAGAAAGCCACAGGATGGTGCTCATAATACTGGGCCAGGTCAGCCGAAGTATAAAGTCAGCATGTGCCGTGATCTTGCTCTACGAGGATCGTGCCCTAGAGCAACCAATTGTACATTCGCACACAGCGACCTGGAACTTGATAAGTACGGCAATTGGATATTAAACTTTATATTACTTTCATGACGCGTATTCTTTATTAAACTTTTTGTCAGGTATAGGTCGAAAAGTCGAAAGTTGAGTATCAGGTCGAGTTTACCTCTTGCTGGAACTCAGGATGCAATAGTGGAAAAGCCTGCAGTTATACCTAACACTAAAGGGTTCAAGCAATGTGAGGATTTGGTATATCATCCTGCGAAACCACATGACAATATCCATAGAGAAGGTGAAGATTGTATTTTTTTAACCCCGTGAAATGGAACAATTAAATTTTAATACTGACAATTACATTTATGTCGAAATTAGGTTTTAATTCATTGAGCAAAGTGGGTTCAGTACAACATCCTGCTGTAAACATTGAAAATAATTTTGTTGGACCACTTACGAGTTATATGACTCCCCCGCAACAAGGTGTACCTCACATGGTTCCTTCGAAAAATATTGATATGCAATGCTCCCATTACGTCATGTCCGGATCTCCGTTGAATGCTTATGCTACTCCGAATTTACATATGTGGGATCCATCTCAAATATCAGCAGCCATGCAAAACAATCTACCGAACAACAGCAAAAAGGTAATTTTATTTTTTGCACTAAATTTACTGTTACACATTGTTACGAGTATATTTAAATCATGTTTGTATGTTGTCAATTAGCAACGGTCCGTAGCGAAAACTTTAGCAATGTTGCTCCAGCGTAGAATGGAGATAATAAGTCAACTTGAAAATATCGTTGGCAAGCAAACACCTCCGCAAATGAAATCGGTATGTCACAACAATTTCTTCTATATTCTCTTATTCATTTTCTGACCAAACTGTTTCTCGTTACAGAATTACGAGATACAAGGCGATTTGCTTTCTCCAAACTTTTCCATTTGGACAAATGCACCCGGTACTCAGATGACTCCAACGCCAAATATAAATTACAGCAACAACTTTCGCCGTTCCGATTCGATACAACTTGATGACGAGTTTGTACCATATGATGCTACACCAGCTAGTAAATACGGTCCAATTTCAAGAGTATCTAAGTCATTGCTGAGGTAAAACTATCAGACGTAGTAGAAGTATCGTATAAAAGTACGACCAAAGAAATGTGTTAAGGTTTCTCTTTATATGTTACAGACCTACTAATGGCGTACAACAAACAGGACTATATGGAGAAGGAACTACTCCTCCAATGTCAACTATTCGTCCAGTGCCTGCGACGAGTCCTGTAACATCTTGGTATTATAGCCACCAACGTTAGTACTTAAAAATTATTAATTTTGAATGATATCATTATTAACAGGAATACAGTCGACTCTCAGTATAGAGGCCCTCTGTATAGTTGCGTTTCCCCTGAACTCTCTCGCTAAGCTATCGCATCGAGAGGGAAAGGCTACCCCCACTCCCCTGTGCCTCTCTGCGTGCGTGTAACCCGCGCTTTGTCGAACATTTGGCTTATTACAGTGGAGGGAGGGGGCACTCCGTACTATCGCGCTCTTGCTAGTTATCATCGTGCCCCAGATTCCGCGTATACGATTATAAAGAGAGTTCACTCTAAAGAAAATTCGCTTCTTTTATGTTTAGCGTACGCAGCGATGGGTGCCAATGGAGGAGTGCAATCTGTAGCTAATACTGCTCTTGGGGATGGTTATATAACAGTAGGTCGTGGTGTGCCTGAAACTCCTACCCACGTTCAACTTACACGGCAGGAATCCATGTCAAAAGAGTTAGTATAATTTGAATACGAAATATTATATTGAACGAGACTGATAAATCTGATCATGTATTACATATAAATTGTGTACTTTCAGTTTAATACTGGAATCCCAAAAGGTGAAGCAACAGTTAAAGCATTTGGAGAAGAAGATCAACGATTTAAAGGTAAGTGTTTATTGAGGTTCACTCAGTCCAAGTACATTCTTTAGGTTTGACAGGTAGTAGCGAAACGCCATGTAGTTTAAACATTTTTTAGCTTGTGCAGCATTTAAATTGATGTTAATTGGATAGCAATTTCCATATAGATGCAAATTGGGAAGATAATTTTAGTACTCTTCATTTTTTAGTAGGTAAAATTAGCACTCTAACTTCAGTATTTCGTTTATTCAATAATTTCTGACTACTTTGAATGATTATTGAGAATTCATGTTTTGCACTTGTTTTGCATACCTTCTTCCATCATCCTCGCGTCTAGACTATTTAATGCATTCCCAGTTATCATTACGATACGTAGTATCGGTCTTATGAAACCATCATACAAAAAAGAATTTATGAATATTCCTGGAATTCAATATTCTACCACCTATGCATGACAAGTATAACTTCATAAGAAACATATTCTGAATAAATCATATACATAGCTCGCAACGCAAGGAGCGGCTTTCAGCGAGGGCGAAAGACTGGCTCAAGAATTGCAGATGATCGAAGCGGGAATTCGGGAGAAAGAGAAAGATGTTCGTAACTGGAGTCCATACGGCAGCGTACCCTGGATCCAGCCTCCTAGCAATTTGCTCTCCAATCATAATATGAATCGAGATTACAGAGCCGAGGAGGTAAGTTTGAACAGACTTGAAATATCTTTAAAGAATGAAGGACGAGTTCCATACTTTGTTCTATTTACTTCCTTCTAAATTAATCACTTATACTTATCTATTATTGAGCATCTAATGGAACGCCTCTTTCATAATTTTCTTACATCCTCGAACTTTCCACACTGCGCGTAGGAGGACACGTACGAAGTTGGGATCGCAAACGACATGCGAGAGTTGGAATTGCGGTGGGAATTTGAATTGGAAGAGCAGGAAAAACGTTGGTCAAACGAAGAAGGCACAATCAAGAAATGACAGACCGGCGAATGCTGATAAGTTAGCTCTTCGTCCTTAGATCTGATAAACTAGAAGTGCTGATAACAGAGACGTATTTTTAGCATTGAGGTAAACTTTGCACCGGCCCCACCAGTCGAACGCAAATATATCTGCCGTAAAAATTACTTGCTTCTAAGACTACAGTGAACCAAAAGAGCTTAAGTTTTCAAAGTTCACGACTAGTATGTCTGCAGGTAGTAAGTTCGTTTTATACGAGCCGCCTTGATCGACGCGCATTTACTTCGGATATAAGAAAGGAAAACCGTTTATCGTTATCGCTTAGAAGCGGTAAAGTACGGTTGTCGTTTTTTTATATTTCCCATTGTTGGGTGTTTGCTAGCTCTCGACAGAACGCATCACAGTGAACTGCGAAGACACGTACGTTTGCGATACTATTTTTTACTGAAAATCCAACATGAAAAACAAAGAAAACAGGGAGACACGTCTGAGCAAATAGCGTTTGCCAATTTTGCGATATTTGATCTTGATGTGTAATATAGGGCTCGTTTAAAAGTAACCTGTAGTCACGAAATAGTGCACGTAAGAAGAAATTGTTTTAAAAACAACTAAGCAGAGAGGGGGGATGGATTTGTTAAAATTTAACAGAAGTTAATGTCAATGTTTTATAAACATGGCAGAGTGTAGGATATTTATTTATATATTTGCGCGATGAGGCAAAGCATATAATATTATATTATTACGATATTCGGGACGAATGTTATTTAACCTGGATATAGGTTATATGGTAAACGCCTATAGATACATATAAATGTTATACATAGTGGGAAATAACATGTTTTACGAGGGGATTTGGATAGTTGGTATAATTATAATTATTATTATTATTAATTATCATCATTAATATTATTATTCTACATGCATAAACCAAGTAACGTGCACGCTTCTTTGAAGAATTGCTCGTGCAAGAACTTCTATACAATCTTATTCGGTAAATTCGTACTTTTATAAAAATCGCAGTGTTTTACCGTTTCGTGAATTCGCGACACCCGTGCATTCGTGATTTCGCGAATAGATCACCCGTGTTCCGACCGCCGCGAATTATTAACCCGCGTTCTGGTCAATAACTTCAGCCAACTGCGGCAATGTCCAACAAAGAAAAAAGAAGATTGATACATAGGTTTCTTGTGCCTGGATAAAAAAAATAACGTTGCATTTTTTTATGATTCCTGATTTGATACGAAAGACTGTCAATCGCTGTCGCGAGGAAGCGACTTAATTCGTCTGTGTTACAAATCACAGGTTTCGCGTGATATCATATAGATACGTTCGATTTCAAAGAATTGTGCTGTAGAAAGAAAAGAAAAAATTAAAATAATAGAGGAACCATTCGACAGATTAGCTTCCTCCTGACTGTACTATAGTTTTTGACTCTCGAGCAGAGTACAAAGGTATTCATATCTGTACTTTGTTGTACCATAAAATTCGCACTTCGTACGTATCTCGATTGGAGTTTTTGTCAGATGTTTTTTTTTTTAATTAACGTATAAACGTGCGAATGATTCTATGAAAAAATATTTTGCACAGTCAATGTTAAGTGACTTGCCTCATATTTTTCAATTCAAGTATAAATTCTGCGTATCTTGTTTTCTTTAAGTAAATTCCTCCTATCACATCATTAGTTAAAAAAACAATGAAGACGATTAGGTACGACGTACTCCAATTATTTCTATATGTAAAACGACGCAGAGATTAGTTGAATTTTCGTGAAGTCGTGTCGTATAGCTTATTTATATATATGTATACACATATATATGGTCGGCTTTAATACCCGTATATTCACGACGTATTAACGTGTGCATTGCAATAGCCTTTGGGTTGCTTCTATTTTTATGAAATAATATATAGCTTAAATATTAATAATTCCAGTTTTATTGGAAGTATCGATATAGAGAGTTTTACGGGAAGCGGAAGTCGCGAAATGGCGGCTTCTCTGACTTGGAGTATTACAATGTTATTTTTTATACCTTCGTAGAGAACCAGATATGTTCGAGCAGACTGTTAATTACTGTAAGGGTGCAATTAATACTGTGGACGCTAATTACGTCCTGCGAAATGTGCAAAAGCAAGACTCGATTATTACGACTTGGTGTGTGTGACAGATTCATGGGAATTTAAAGCTTAGAAAGTATTATCTAATTTCATATCACTCCGATGTCGAGTCGTTGTATAGTCAAATGTTAAACTTAATAGAATCGTAGACCTGATTGAATACTGTGCGCTGGAACATAACTGAGTTCTTACGGTAAACAAAAAGCGGTGCAATGTCATCAATTTAATTTTCGAAATCTATATGTTTTCTCCTATCTAGAGTAGCGTAACGCGGGGAACTGACTATAATTAATTATTGTACGTTCTTACGTTTCCCTTGGAATTGTTTGTCATATTTCGACGTAGAGATACAACGTTAACTACTTTGCTTTCAATGAAAATTTTATGCGTGCGAACCGAGATATTATTTTCGCCTAGGTGAACCAGTAAGTGTTGTAATTTGAAAAATAATTTGTCGAATTGTGATAAGTCGCACCGTAATATCTATCTATTCGTTTTGAAGTCACGTGGCATTAGAGAATATTGATCCTTGTGAAAGTAATTGAATTAGAATGAACGATAATTATTTAGATATCTTTGAAACATGAATATTAACGAAAAACATGTTTTCATTGTAAGTCGAGTGCATTGTTATTAAACATTATTGATGTTTTACAATCTCTTTTTCAATTTTCATACAAGATATCAAGCGTAATGTCTTTGAAAAATTCATATTCGTATAAGTAGTGAAAGTCTTGTCCATTTTATTACCACAGAATGCCTTGATCTTACTCTGAAAACATTTGTGTTACGTGCGCTTGATATGTTAAACGGTGTTTCATAACTTTAAATCGTTTTATCTAACGTATCGTAAAGATGATTATTGGGTTTATCTGTCAGATTCGCTTATAAAAATATCATTAGATAATGTTGATTGGGATTTATCAAAGTCGCAAAATTCTTCATGATAATCACAACAATTCTGCTTGTGATTTGTAAAAATAGTGTTATAACATGTAACTAATCAAAAAATGATGACATATGGTCTCTCCAAAATTTTGGCTTTCATGAGAAGTTTCAATACTTGTCACTTCGATTTTGATCCGTTCAACAAAATGTCCATTACACATTTTTATTTGTTATTTGCGTCTCAAACTAAAATAAAGATTCAACGTGTCTCCTCGTGTTCACGGTTAGATAAGGATTTTGGTGCACAGTTGTGAACGCTATTTTTATAAATCTGAAGTAAATGCGATTGAAAAGAGAGAGAAAGAGGTTTGTAAATGGGAAAGGGATTATTGGGATTTTTTATAGTTCCAGAATTTTTTTAGTTACAATAAATTTTTATAACGTGCAGTGAAAGTCGACCAATGGGTGAGAAAGCGAAAGGGAAAGAGGATAATAGCGAAGGAGATGAAGGGCTGTGTACAACGGGAAGTAATAAGCGCAACAATATTGTCTGTGCAAGCTTCAGATTAATTGCATGTTAAACATGTCACACTATATATATGAAGATACACGCGTACCTATATTAACGGTATGAAACCACATACGATCTATAGATTAAAAGTTCTTTGTTTGAACATACAATAAAATAATAATTATATACATATCGGTATATAATGCATATATCTACTTGGTACACTTGAAAGTCAGCGACACGATTCCATAGACTATTTTCGACAATCTCGAAAATTTGTACGACAGACACAATATCGAGAGCACTCGATTAATTAATATCTTGTGTACTATATACACGTGCTACGACGTTAATTGCATTAATTGCCTGCGCGCCTGATAATTAATAATACCGGTACAATAGCGAATATTACTTTCGACGTGTTATAATCGTTCAGGACGCGAATTTGTCAAAGATTTTACTCGTTCATTAAAGTAAAAGAAATTTTCATTTAACAACCCGAAAATTATGTTCTTTTAAAAGAAAAATTCCATACGAGTGAAATCTTTGTCAACATAAAAATGGAATGTCTGTAATGTCTTAAAAATCTTCTGTATTCTGCAACAAGTGTACTGTAAGCGAAAGTGTAATATATTTATATACGCAATATATAATTATTCAAAATAATACGACTGTGATGTATGAAAATTTCCCCCCTCAAAAAAAGTCCAATCTCTTTCCCCCACTTTTGTAAGCGCTAACCTCTGTGGTGTTAAAGTCGGGAATCAAAGGATTTTAAACAGCAGTCGGTATTGTCCAGTTATTACAAATCTAGTTCTATCAAGTTCTCGCCATATTGTAAGGATGGCGCAAGCGAATCGAGTCACACGACGGCATAAAAGTATTTCATCGTAAACGGAAGAAGTGTGCGGTTTCATTTACGGAGTAAAATATAGTCGCACAATCCCCATGAGCCAATCCCGAATCGCAATACTGTCCAGACTAGTGACTGCAGTACGGATCTGAGAATGAACGAGTAGAAGTGAGTAGAGAACAGCGTGTCATTCGTCGTGGTCATATATAAATTTGTCAATTTTCATACAACGTAAAAGCCAAAGTGTCATCGGGAGAAAGGGTGCGTGTTTAATTGTAATAAATTCATTGTGTTGCAATTATGTAATGTCGCAGTATGTGAAAAGGGCGTGAAAGACGTGGATGAGAAGACCGGCTGGAAACAGCCGAGTTTCAGTGAAATATTGAAGCGGGCAAAGTGCGTGTTCGGTTCGCTGCGTCAGGAAAAGAAGTGAACGTATTGTATAGTTGGGTTGATAAAGAAGCGTGTGATAGAGTTAAAAACGTGGTTAGTGAACACCGTTCAAAGTTACGATATACGCATTCTTTAACGGTACGTCAATTTCACGAGAAATATGCCAACGGGGTCGCGAGGTGTGCACGGCGTGATGCCGCCGCACTACCTCCACGAGTTGCCGGCACAGGACGAGGAGAGACTTGCTAAGATTTTTAATAAACTCGACCTGGATGGCAACGGGAGCATCGATGTGCATGATCTATCCAAGGCGCTACACGAGGTCGGCGTACATAGAAGCTATGCCGAGGTAATCACATATTGGTCATAATTCGTTTTTTTGGTATTTGTTGAATGTGTTAATTTTTTGGTGAAAGGAATTTATTATATTAGATGTTTTGTGGGATTGTATAATCGTATATCAATTGCTTATATAAAACTTTAATTTACTTTGGATACACATTATGGATTATTATGTCCTCAAGGATGATTCTACACCCAAGCTTTAATTTACGTAAGGCTTTCTAAGGTTTCAGCAAGATTCGTAGCCATCCAGCTAGTTAGGCTTCACTACCATGTATTGTGTCAAGAATTTATTTATTCAGAAACATTTATTTGTTTCTTGTAGTTTTTTGTGTTTGGATTAACATGTGTGATCTAGTATGATTTTTTATACAGATAGATATAATGGAGTCGAGATAGCATATCATATGAAATCTATATCTTAATTCCATACTTATCTTGATGTGCCTTACTAGCAATGAATTAGTATGCTATAGACAACCTATAAATACAATACATTATCATTAATTAACATACAAATGTAATAAAGCATTATCATTCAAGAAACTTTGTTAAAACAATGTTCAATAAGTCAAAAATGATATTTGATTCTAGAAATTCTTAGCTCGATCAGATAGGACTAAAAGTGGTGATATCAGCTTGGCAGAATTCATACATTATGTTCGAGAGCATGAAAAAAATCTACGGCTGCAGTTTACAGACCTTGACAAGAACAGAGATGGTAAGGATTATCCTTTATACATAAGTGTAGAAAGTATCCCAGAATGTATAGAGCATATTTGATCTAGATAATAAATTAATTACTTTCCATATCACTTGCTATTTACTCGAATATCTTAATAACATGTTTTTTAATGGACCCAATTTAGCAGTTACATATGCAATAATTTTTTATTTCTAATTACGTTCGTTATGTCACTTTATAGTTGAGGCCTTTTGTGCCTAATATTAAATGTTCCAACGTTATATAGCATTATTCTAAAAGTATAGGATAATGAATTTGGAACGAATATTTTAAACATTCCTTCGAACGTCCTTATATGCAGCCTGGGAGTATTTTGAAGTTTTTTGCATTGTTTATAATATAAATAACATATCTTATAGCTTAAAACACATATTTCAGAATGATAAATATTTTTGTTTACTCTGATACTCTGAAGTAATACAAGATTTACAGAACTGCACATTCTTTAGGTATTCTCTGATACTTGCCAAAATCACGTTGTTTTCTTAAGTTAGTCGGAAAAGTCGTCCTTTATTAAAACAAATTGTTTCCAGATATCTCAACTGTCAAAAGGTGACATTGAGCTTGAAGACAAGAACTGGTGTAAAATATGTACTTCAACCGTAACTTCTCGAAGCAGAATGTGCGGACAGACACGGTTGGAAGAACAGTTTATCAGATTATTTGTATTAGTTCAATCTATATACTGCAATTGAAAATGTTAATTGGAACGAAATTGCTGTGCAATTGTGACAAAGCCGAATTAACGAATACGTTAGTAACCCGTTAATCGTTGTTTTCCGTTCACATAATATTGTGCAGCTTTAGCTCCCGATCTAAAATAATTTTGAATCGTTACAACCGATACGATAACTATACAAATGATTCACAGGTAAAATTGATCTGGAAGAGCTGATACGGGCATTCAAGGATTTAGGAATAGAAATGGATAGAGTAGAGGCAACTAAACTGCTTCAGAGGTACAACGCACGAACAATAATTAACACGTTTAAATAAGTATTACCGAATTCGACTTCAGAAATTAAGCATTGCTTTTATCGTCTCGTTCATAGAATGGACCAAGATGGAAGCCTCAACATCAGCTTCGACGAGTGGCGAGATTTTCTCCTGTACGCGCCAAGCACCAACATCCACGAAATCATCCAATATTGGCGTCATTCCACGGTGAGTCATTTATACAATTACATTATGCGTCTCTACAGTGGGCCTGGCGTACACTATACAAGTAGCGTAACAACAGAAAATTGCAAGTCTCCATTTTCATGTTGTAATGCATACCTAATACAAGTGCAAGTACTCCATTACCTGTGTCTATAATATATGATAAGAAACGTTATATCATGATAATAATTATCAGCATCTAATATCCGTAACCGGCTAAAACAAATGATGCTTATGAGGTACTAAGAGGCGTCTAAGGATGACGCGATTTTTGGTAGCGTGGAGGCTCGACAGTTGAGTGTAGCTTCTGGATTGGTTGAATCTGAGGGCTCGTCGGATGTTCGATGACGTAAACGTCGCGTGCGTACCATACTAAATGACCTTGATTCCCAGCTGTTCCCGAGCGGCCACCAGTCCAACTTGTGTCTCGTACTGCTTATACAGCAAGGAATAGAATACGCATGTGCGCGCAAGCGCAATTGCTAGAATCCTCTACGCTTCTCCAATACGACAAGTTTTTCATCGTCATTTCGTTCGCCACTCGACCTGCCATAGATACTCGCGAACGCGAACACATTCCACACGTACGTTTTCACTTGTTAAGAGAGAGCATTGCGCGGCTTCGAGCGATTCTCGAGCATGCATCGACAGCGAGGAAAACAGGTGCGTCGTGAATCGTGCAGCAGCTGATGTCATCACTTCTGATTGCGTTAGATAACGGGCCAAAAAATTCGGCGACTAACGAATCCGTATAAACCGGAAGATCTACAATAGAGACGAGTGACGTGTCTCAATCTGTGTCGATACTATTGGCAGTATTAGACTGATTTTTTTGGTCCATTCATATGTAATCGCATAATGCTGCATCTTGCGCTTAAGTAGAACGCAAGACGCGAATGAGTGTATTATAGAGTTTAGTTAGAGATCATTGGGTCTTTTAGTCAATAAGAATGGTTTATTATGGCACTGCGGGTACCAGTCTTACGGTATTGGCTTCGGGTGAAACAGCCGCTGGAAGTAGGACGCTTCTCACGCTATTCGGTGCTTACGTAATCGCAAGCGCACCGACGTTTTCAGCTTTAACAGCTGGTTGAAATAAGTTTTTCGTTTTGACCAGATTTGCAAATTTCCTCGTCATCAGTTTACTCTTATTATCGGAAGAAGATGAAAGAGAACTTATGCAATAATTGCATGACATAAGATCATGTGCCGGGACATATTTAAGTAGATTTTATCTCTCTGTCCAGATAAGACGAATTGATCGTTTCTGCCGTCTTTTTGATCCAGAAAATGCGATCAAAATTCCTTATGATTATATGCTTGATTGATATATTTAATTCTAACTGAGGTTTATTTGTTTACTGAACTTGAGAAACGGCCTTCTTCTTATGTCCTTTTCGAAATTGCAAATTACAGATGTGTTATTATGTTTATGTCTGTTCTTATCTGTCTGAATATTGCGTTGTTAACTAAATAAAGGAGGTTAAGATTGCTTTGGTTATATAGGTCGGTAAAGTATCGAATAATATCACGACCGGTGCCGGTGGAAAATTTCGCCTACCAGCGGAATGTTTTGCAGTACGTTTCGGCACCCCGTTGTTTTTAAACGTGTCGGACGTTAAAATTTATACACAATTGGGCTGCGCAGGATACGAGCTTGTCGAAAATTCATCCCAGCTAATGCACGAGGTTCGGGGATAAAATTTTTCGTTTAAAATGGTACACGTGCTTATATATGGAACTGCGTAAACTATGCCGAGAATGAGGCCTAGTCAATTGAGAAAAAAAATGCGTCGTAGCCCTACTAGGAAATGAATCGTATATCGTTAGTCTTAATGCGTGCTTTAGCGATAAAAAAGCCAGGCGGTGTAATTGGCGAGCAAATCTAATCGAGACACCTAACCCGTTTAATCCGGATTATGCATTTGTTTTTAAACAATTTCATTAACACTGTGGTTTCCCCTTTTAGTATGTAATTGGAAGTTTCAATATGACTATTAGTGCCTCGAAGTTGTATGCACTTGGTATATCTATATTAGGGTATTTATCTAACTATTTCAAAGAAGTCATTAGAACCATTTGCACCTGTAACTTAATACATTACAAGTTTTTAGGTCAAAAATACGTTTTGATGGAATTCGAAGTATCTAGTGGAACCTAATTTTGAAAAAAAAATCTGTTAGTGTTCAAGATGAGTGAAAAGAAAATGATTCCTTCCTGTGTCGATCAACGATTCTGTATTCTAATAAATGTATTTCCAAGAACGACTAAGTTACGTAACGAGGAAAGTCTAACGCATCAATGTCATAAAAAAGATTGTAGACGTTTGATACAAATGGCGTTCGAATAATTTCTGCGATATCGCGAGAATAAAAAGAAAATAAATGCTTAAAGCACGCCAGCGAGAAACTGTGATATGCGGAGGACGAATCTGAAATGTAATTTGTGATAAGTAAGACTAGATTATCCGAAATCTCGAGACTCTGCTGCGCAATAGACCACGGTGTCAGAAATGAAACTTTAACCTCTCGTTATAACATTATCAAGACGGTGGGTTAATTAAAGCGCGGCAGAAAACATAAAATTCGAAAGAGGGACTTCCTTGGCTTCTTCTATCGGTCTGTGACTTATTGTGTAGTGTACGGGATTGCAGCTGCGGCTGGAATTAGCTGCAGGCCGATTTGATCCAGTTCGTATCGGTAGTAACTTGCCCCACGCCTATGCACGCCTGCACAGCGTACTTTGATACTGAAGCACAATGATCCTCGCTTAATACGTTGTACCGGATCTACACATAAGTCTACGTTTTATGTTACGTTGCAGTACTCAATACTTGAAGCTTCGTAGTGCTTTTGTTCGAGTCACTCGATATACTTGTCTTGCGCTGTATAAACTGAATCGGTACAATGATCAGTCTTGAGGCGAATGCGTCCATACAGGAAAATGCAAAAGCCGGTCTCTCATGAGGCCATAGGATTTACACTTACAATTAAAGACATTGAGGTCGTTTGGTATTCTAGTGCAGACTGGAAAGTAAGTAGTAAGTTGAACCGCCTTTATTTAATATACCAGCAGGTTCTATTGAACTTTCTGGCTTGTAATTTTCACAGTGATCAAATCATCTCTTCTGACTTTCCATACTTCTTTATGTTGGATACTCTTCTATGTGGTTTATTTGCAATTTGATTTAAATTAATGGCGAAATTTATTGTGATGTTTCATCAGCCGATGCAAGCGACTGACGTCATCTTCGATTGGAATATATACACTAGTCTCGTATATGTATATCATGATATAAGCTCATGGTCTATCTATAGTATGGTTAAGCCATGTCGTATGTGAAAAATATAGGAATTTATTACACGTAACATTTACATTATACCTGGAAGTTCAGGTTATGCTTCACATTAGGACGTACTGTGGATATTCCTTGTAAAGTTTTGAAGTTCATTTCAGTTGTAATTTTCCACAATGGGAAGCGGTTCTTAGTTTGTTAACTTCTTTAAATTTTTCCATGCGTTGACCATCCTTAGATTTTTATACACTGTAAGAATCGGTCATAATACGGTACAGTCAGTGAATAACGGTTGTCGCATTACCTAAGTAACATAACGGGATTCATGGTTTGCTTGGGATTTATTATTTTTGGAAATTTCCCATTGTACCTTGACGTATGGTTAATTCGTAGGGAAACAAAGGTTGAGCATGTGATATGACAAATAACTGGGAAACTTGGGTATCTCGAGGCTATTACGAATTATGTTTATCCATTGTATAAATGCAATTACATGTAATTTACTACACATGTAAAAAGTATTTAAATCTATAAGAGTATGACGCTATGGAAGAAATTGGATTCTCAAAAAATTTTATCAATTATCCGCGTGGGAAGTATCATGTCATAAAAGGATAAGCATATCAATGTATTATAGACCCTAGTCTTAATTCGCATTAGACAGAAATTTCTTTCACGTGATCACGTTTGTTTATGATCGGCGTATTGGCATGTATTTGATTTGTATACCGATAACGTAAGAACACCCTATTCCGTTATAGCTAAACTGTTTCTTGATAAGATAAACTTTTTAATTAATTCACAGTGGTATAGAAAATCTATTGGAATCCTTTATTATTCCAATTACAATTTTCCTAATTAAAAATAATCAGTAAGCTCTTTTACCTTACAATTCCACTATCCTCTCGTGAAATGTCACAGTACACTCAACGTGGGATAGATTTGTAATTACTATCCTTGATTGTCATTATTGGAGGAACACGATCATCGTTGTCAATCTTAGACAGTTTCTTGACAGCACATAAGCTTAAACATTACAGAATCGCTGAGCTAGTGAAAAATGGTACCGTAGTACTTTGTCATTTGTTATTAAGAATTCTGATGACTACAAGTTACTATCACCTTTCTCCAGCTATAATCATTCATCGATCGTCACCAATCGTGAGTCATCATATATGAACATCATCATACTGTATTCGCAATGAGAAGAATTTGAAAAGAGGATGTAACGGCAAGACGAATTCTAAGTCAAGGAAGCTAAACGATGAGGAAACTGGTGCAAGTCGGACGAGTTGGCATTTGTGAACAGGAAAGTTCTGGCCCCTTGTCAGTATTAACATGTAGAACCTCTTGTGGCCTCTACGTAGCGGCTAGCCGATAACGAACGAAACTGGAGGCGGGTCGCTCGTGACGTAGCTGGTAGTTTGCCCTGGTGGGGACTTCCCGTGTCTTTCTATCTTCATTTGAATTGCCGTCGCTGAGTCAGTCTACTCTCATGTCAGTCAGGATTGGCCTTCGCTCGTGGCGCGAGATCCGACTCCGAGCTCCCGTGTATCGTGAAGCTCGACTCGTCTTCATAGCTAATATATTCGGTTGTAGCTTCTCTCGTTGTAATGTAACAATAGTGTGCGCGAGTATCTCGCCTTTCACATTCCTATAGCCAAGGAAAGGTATTTATTACTATCACCATGCTCGAGCAGGAAAGCATTGAATCCGCTTGCCAGGGCTGCGAGGAATTTCTCGATGTCTACTATGAACTCCTACAGCAGGTAAGTTCGTTCACTTATGGATAGCAGGAAGCGTCACTCGATTGTCAAAGTGTTTTCCTGGAAGGTGATAAATATTGTAGTCTACAGTTTCAATGTTACGATCAATGATATATTATCGCAGGTATTTTTGAATTTACTGGATCTTAAACCTACCCGTGGCTAGTGACTGTCTATTAATAGGGAGTTGCATTGAACCAACTGCTCTTACCGACTGCAGCTGCCGTTGGCACTGTCGAGGCTCTATATTCCCTTGAGATATTCTTTCCAAGTGTCGAAGCTTTATCAGCGGCTCTATTGTCGCCATATCGCATCACCCGCGTGTCCCGGCGATCGCGAATGTTCCACGTGTGGACTCGGAGGTTTCTCTATGTTAGGCGGAGACCGTGGCCGAGCATGACAGCATTTTTGTATAGATTAGGATTCATTCGACGACCTTTCTAATGACACATGTGCCATTTCCGTTCATGTCGTAGCGCCCTTTTTCTCCTGGATACGTACTCTGTGTATACGTTTAACCTAGTCTTCAAGGCTGACATTTAATTATGTGGAAAGTTATTTTACATTGGATAAGAAAAAATTACGTGCATTGAAGCAGCAGACATTCGTCAGACTACGACCGAGTCGTGACGTCTTTATAATGCTGATATCATACCGTTAGTCTCTTTGATTTATATCTCTGTCCGTGACAAAGTCTAGATTCTACTCTATCTTAGGAATAATTTGTCAGTTTCTTCATTTCCTGTTGATATTTCATAATGTTAACGTATCGAGGGTAGTCCATGATATAACCGAAAAATAGGCTGTACGTTTATCGATAGTATTCTACGTCTAGTAATTTTTCTGGCTAAGATTCTGTTTTAAAAGCGATTAACATTATGACTCTAATTAAATACGCCCTCGAATCTTCTCGTGTGTGTGTGTATATATATATTTAATATAAATAGCCATGTACCACGTGTACGTCGGTTAAGGAGTCACGACGTTACACTCTATTTGCCGATAGCACGCGCATGTCTAACCTAACCCCACTTTTTCAAGCAATTACGATTACTTTATGAGGTATTACTCGCTGAAGCGTTACGATTCACTGACAGGTGACACAAAAACGGTCATCCGTGAAATCTCGTTCATTTAATTGATTTATCTAATTTGGAGGTTAAGCAGTTTTCTTCAGTTCTCCGCCGTTTAAAATCGTTTGTATCGGTTACGCATTACGCTATAGAGCTTTTACTGTTTTTGGCGGGATGCCTCTCCCGACAGGAATCCTCGAAGAGGTTGATGGACCTGCTAGTCTCATCTCCTCGTAGTTCGACGTGAGACAACAATGAGGAAGAAACGATTATCGAATGAAGTATCTAAGAGTGACATTGGGCAAGAACCCAAGTAACGCGTCAAAAGAAGACGCTAAGACCGCATTCCTAGCGGAAGCTTGTGAGGGGTCCGATCTCTTTACTCTCAGTCGTATCCTGGCTTACCTGCCATCCGTTGCTTAGATAGCTTTAAAATTTTAAAGTCATTAAGATAAGAACAAGCTTATTGGAAATTCGTTCGTTCCTTTGTTTAATAGTAATTAGGAGAAGAATACAAAATGGATACTTTGGATAATATCGACAGCGACTTTTTCCTTGAAATATACGTAAAGTTAAGTACCTACAGCAGCACGTCCTTGTTCGGAACTCCTTATTATGCATATCTTACTTAATCGCATGTCCTAGAATCATTCACAAGGACTGCTTAATTAAGAGTTGAATGTCCCTTGCCAACTTTTCAATCTGTAGAAATAATTTTAGGCTAGACTCCTGCAAGAAACGATGTATCTGAACTTTGTGTCTTAAATATCACCCCGAAGGTCGATTTATTTATCTCGATGTTATCATTCACATTATACCATACCCTAACGAGACGGTCTTGTACTATCGTAAGTGTCATCCGTCCAATATGGTTGTTCCCAGAACGACGTGCCTCCGTGTAATTACGTGAATGATTAATTATCCGCAAAATATAATGTTAAGTAATTTAAAGTGGCTCCTGAGTGGTTAACAATATTGAATCAACGAATGGATTTTATCGCGCGATCTTATGAACTGCAAATCGGGCATTTAGATAGTATTCCCTTATCACAAAGCTTTTGAGAGACGTGAAACAACTCGACACTCGCAACGCGATTACGTTATGATAACGACGATATGCCGCGTTCACGCGTGCTGGCAAAATCGTAATGATCCAGACGCGTGAACTTTGAGTAACGATCATACGGAATACGTCGTGATGATTGTCGTCGGCGTCGTCGTCGCTGCTTTCGTCGTCAGTCCCGTTGCGATCCTCCTCACCCCCTATATCGTCGTCGGTGAGGAGTGAGAGTCCATCTTGACAAAAATAGCAAGCACGAGGTGCCATGTATTTTTAGTTAGCGATTTGCAACCGTTAACCCAAACTACGAAGCGTAGGGTTAACTGCAAAAATTTGAAACACTCGTTACATACGTAATTCGTCTAATTGCCGTTATCGCTCTTGACTGTTATATAATCAAAGTGACATATCACAGAAATGCAGTATCACGCTAGAGTCAGACGAATGATTTTTAAAACTTGTATGATGAAAGATTTGCCTTTCCGTCTGACATTTATCGCCGAATTGTTATTAGCGAACTGTATAAGGTCGCAATTATGTAGTTTCTATTCGCCAGACGGACATTACGACACGTGTCACGAAGCTGTACTTCAGAGACACGGTGACTGTGATATGGGCGGTTTCACATGATTATCCGTGGCTTTTCAATGAGAAATCATCGACCGCGTGACCTCCGTGGGCATTCCCCACTTTTATGACTTAACGTATGTTGACACTGGTATTAGCAGACATTCCTGCTTCCAAATTTAACTAGACGAACTGTTAGCATAGTACTGATTTTTTGGTATAGACACTTACGTGAATATGCTGCGTTAAAGTTTTTGTGTGATTATTTTCGAACTTTATGAAATATCAGATACATTTTTTTTATGCCGCAACGGGGTATTATTCTGGTTATCCTTCTCGCAATGTGTCTTACAGCAAAACAAGTGAAATACTTTCGTAATGCATGTATGTTTTTTATGCTCACTGAAAATCGCTCAAGATTCACTTGTCATTCATGATTAACATTCATTATTAGGATTGTCTTAAGAATTAGATCGTTTCTAGAATAACTAAATGTAGCGATATTGCTGTTAGACCATTTAGCGTTTCTTGACAGCCATTAGCGTGTCTAGTGCTCGTAGATTGATTGGACTGACAGTTTATCAGTATTTCAATTACCGTCTTATATTTATATACGAAACGTAGTATTTACTTAATGCGTCAGTTGCGTGTATTGGATTAAAAAGATTATTTCTATGAATGCGCATTACATGGAGCTACGTCACTTATGGTGCAAAGATCTTTATCTGCTTTGAAACGATTATTTCTTGGTAATGAAAATTCTTTATCGTATAGTGGCGTTCGCGATGTGCAGGCCGGAAGCTGGGATTAAATTTCGACGAGAAGTCTAATTGCGCGAAAAGGCATTAAAAATACTGTTGAACACCAAGTGGCTGCTGCATATATATAGTGTTACTCCAGTCGAAGAATTCGTTTTATTACCATGACCATTTTTGTTTAGAAGTATAAGAAGCAAACTACTAACAGCTCTAGAACCAGGGCTCAACAAAGTTCTGCTATAGTATAAATAAGGGAATTAATGTCCTTGATATACAATGAACGAAGAACATCTCGCACAGTTGTACAAAATATTTTTTTGATATTACTTGCGAAATCACTAAGAAGAACTGGAGAGATGAAAGAGAGAGCGGGTAGACATTGAATATTTAAAAAAAAAATCTTTCCCACCTGTTGCCGCTTGGCCAAAAGAAATATCTAGAATTGAACGTGGTCGGGAGAAGCACGGTGAAAGTGTTAACTTGGTTGAAATATTAAAAGCCGGAATCAATGACGGCTCTTGACGAATGCAAATATTTAACAGGAAGTACAGACTCGGAAGTTTGTATCGCTTTTAAATATTCCGTAAACTTATTTAAGGACACTCAACAATAAGACGTAGAAGAATGATCGAATGCGAATTGATAATTATCAACGGAAGTGGTTACTTTGTAACAGCACGTATGATTCAGCATTAACGAGATAAGGGTGACTGAAAGATATAGGCAATTGTCTTAATCAGTGTCTATCGATCAAAGAAACGTTTCATAAATGTCACGAAGAAATAGATTTGTGCTTCTATATCACTCCGTGCCGTTTACAGCACGAGCCGAAGGCGAGTGTTGCAATCACACGAGTTTAGAAAAGGTTTTTCGCACGAGTATCGTACGAAATTTTATTTCACAACGTGCGAAAACGCAGTTGTACGCACGCGAAGCGTGTGTAAAACCGCATTTCTCGCACGGAGTGAAATAAAGTGCTATAACGTCATTATTGGCAGTCCGTAGTAAAATTCTTTTCATACTACTCGTTCGTTCGGATGCTGCCGGATTCGTAATAGACAAGTGTTGATACGTCAGATATGCTCAACCTGGTAGTAAATATTTTTCAATTAATGATTCAGCGGTCACAATCGTCTGGCTGCGCGCTTTAGGAATCGTCGGTATTCATATTGTATTTAGTGAATCAAATTTTTTGCAGATATCCTGTCCACGTTCCTGCCAGTTCTAAGGTAGTAACGTGACTTCAGGAGATAAGCCTCGTATAGTATCGATAAAAATAACTTCGATTCTTGGCACGTCAGGATCCCGAGCTTACCGTGACCCTGGATCTCTTTCTACGGTCAGGCTTGCAAGAGCCGTTGATATTATATTTATACCTAGCGTTCCTGCGAAACGGGAGACCTAACTCACACGTTGTTCAGCTTCAGTTTGATGATTTTTTCGAAAAAAAAAATGGAATCAGAAGTTTCTTAGGTCGAACACAATATGTCTTCCGTTATATACATAAGTACTAAACCACTTAGATACGTGTCTATACGCTGCGTAAAACTATTTCTGGGATTCGCTGTCTGGTAAGGAGTTGATCGATGCTGGCAAGAAGAGAAAATATCGCGAGGTCGTCTTACTTCGTCCCTGGATGATTACCTAATGCATCTCTTTAAGACCACAAGTAGCTTGTAACGTGCATTGTCTTGTTCGTATATTGGAACGCCGTTCTTGGAAAATCATAATGGTTATGACTTCAACGGTGTTGTATGTATTTCTTTAATTCGCTGAGCGTGCACACAATGTTGTACGTATTACTGTTACGTGGAAAAATTTTTCTGAGAAAGCGGACCTACGTAACATACCACGTTTTAATTCTAACCATTTGTTTATCATAGTGACGCAAATACGTTGTTAACGTCATCGCGAACATTGAACGCCAACGAAAGATATACAGAAAACGTTACTAATAAAGAAAGACGTGACGTGGGGAGGCAAGTTATTTTTCAAAATATTTCTTTCGTGACGTTCCTATTGCTCGTACAATATATTCTTAAGACGTACAGAGGTATGTCGATATGGATCTGATTCCTATAATGTAATACCAATATATAAAGTAATGAGGAATATATGGAAGTTACAAGTAAAAATCATGGCGCCATGTATTATTCATGGGGATCATTGGTATCGATTGAAAATGCTGCAGGAGTCAATTAAGTGAGACATTAAAACGTGAGATTTAACCCACTGTCCTCTAGACGATGAGGATATACTATTTTACTGGATACTATATATAGGATGCAACCAAAGTTTATGAAATGGTAGTAACCTAGTGTTACGGCACTTTCTGAGAGTGACCTACATTTAGAATGACACACGTGCGTAAGATGATTATCTGAATTTTCGATACTCTAAATTCAATAGTGTGAATAACATGAAATTGGAACGTAGGATGCGTAGGGATAAATTGAGCTTTGCGAAATATCTAGAAGCACGTGCTTCGGCTGTGAAGTAATTCAATTCAGGGACGCGAGGAAGACGAGGAATCCGGTTAAAAGCGGTTTCGTGAAAGCTGGGAGATAGCGAGGTCCACTCTCTGCTGCTTAGCCAACTCCGGGGTTATGAGACTCCTGCCAATTGGCATTCTGTTATCCTTGCAACTACCAACCCGGCTATGCCAGGGTCTGCTGATGACTTCTCTAAGAGTCTAAAGTTCATCGGATCCACGTTAGGCATTGCCGTTTTTCGACACCTTAACTTTTCCTTGAACACTTCGTTACACGACGAGCACTTCTTTATAATGAGGGGCGACGTCTATGAACAGCGACCGGATATTCAGTCGAAGCTTTCTCTTGATTCATTTAGGCACACATAGAGTCGTTCATTACTTTTATGCACTGACGTTCATTGCCGTCATCATGAAAAATGCCGGATATGTTACTACTTGGTTAAATGCTCGATTCAGAGAAATGTTGGTTAGAACATTTGACCTTTTCTTCTTTCCTTCTCCAGAAAACGAGGAACTATAGATATGATATCAGTAAACGTTAGTTGAAAAATTCAAGTTCAAAGTTACATTTTAATGAGAATCGCTGTTTGAAACATGAAACTATTCATATTAAACGATAATCAAAGATCGTGAAACAAAAGATTCGTACCTTCGACACTAACGAATTTCAAGTCTGTTACGAATCCAGTGAGTTTTTGGATTTAATCGAGGAATTAAAATAATGTATAACTATCTGAAGCTCTGCTTGTTACGTCAGTTTCTTCTCTTGGCCTTTCACGTGAATAATGTTTCACACGCATTCGGTAGGGTATGATTCATATCCCCATTTTTGTATCACTTAATCCGAAAGTTCGTTAATCGATGCTCTTATGGTTATGTTTTTAGTATATGGACATTGGAGAGGATATGGGCGTTCCCGACGATTTTACGAACAGTGAAATGGTCTCGGGAATGTGGTGGCGGCATCTGCTATCAGGTGGAATTGCAGGAGCAGTATCTCGCACCTGTACAGCTCCTTTGGATCGTATTAAAGTCTACCTTCAGGTAAATCACTTATGGCGCCTTCTTCTATAGTGATTACCTACCTCTAACGGAAGCTATTATCACTACGGACAATTTCAATGTTCCATAAATTTATACAAAGCTTTTATAATGATATAGGTCCATGGTACGCGACATTGCAATATATCTAGTTGCTTCAAGTACATGCTTCGCGAAGGTGGTTCTGTAAGCCTTTGGCGAGGTAACGGAATAAATGTACTTAAGATTGGACCGGAAACTGCTCTTAAATTTATGGCCTATGAACAAGTGAAAAGAGCCATCAAGGGAACGGATTCACGGGAACTTAGTATCTATGAGAGATTCGTCGCAGGATCTATAGCTGGTGGTATCAGTCAGTCGGTCATATATCCACTTGAGGTGGGTAACAATTCTTAGAGCGACTTTATAATATATTCTGTGATCTCTAAAGATGAAACTGAGAGTTATCTGATTTTCTTGCAGGTATTAAAGACGCGATTGGCTCTTCGTAGAACTGGAGAGTATTCGGGCATCGTGGATGCGGCCAAAAAGATACATAGTCAAGGTGGCATGAAAAGCTTTTACAGAGGATACGTTCCTAATCTCATCGGTATACTTCCATATGCAGGAATTGATTTGGCTGTCTACGAGGTGAGTTTTTTTCTCTTGTCAGATAATCTCAAAGCCTTTCCCTACTCATTCGCTAGAGACACCGTGTTTTATTTTATAGGAACTATGTATATAATTTGATTAATTCTTTACAGACGCTAAAGAACAATTACCTACGCACTCATGAGAAGAATGAACAACCAGCGTTCTGGGTACTACTGCTGTGTGGTACAGCATCTAGTACGGCAGGACAAGTATGTTCGTATCCACTAGCTCTAGTCAGAACTCGGTTACAAGCTCAAGTAACTCCTAGCAAAGGCCCTACCTCCATGGTTGGTGTTTTCAAAGACATTCTACGCAGAGAAGGCTTCCGGGGTTTATACCGAGGCTTAACGCCTAACTTCCTAAAGGTAAGAAAATTAATATCAATGATAAAGATAAAACGATCATTTAGAATGTCGTTGGTGCTATGGGAAAATGTTTATTTTTTGTTTATAGGTTGCCCCGGCCGTATCAATAAGTTATGTTGTATATGAACACTTCAGGCAGGCGCTAGGTGTCAACATGACGTGATGAAGATATTCGTTAGGGAATATTAATTCTATTAAATTATTGTGTTATTGTATGATAAGAAGAACTACGCTAATTCTGCAAGCTAGCATGAAGCGAGCCAAGCAGGCAGGCCTGCATGCTATGCCTCTCCTCTATCCATTTTGACAGTGCTTGTACAGCACAATTATTGTCGGAAATCTTTGCTTCCGCAACTATCTATTGATTTAAAGTTACGCGTTTTCAAAATATACTACTATTGATATATACCTTTCACTATGCGCAATTGCATATTCGCGAAGGAGAGGCAAAGCATTACATATAGAGTATTGGGATAGTTCGGATGCACCTCAGGTACACAGTGGACACTTCGAAGATAACCAGTAGACAAGTAATCGAGAGAATTGTTCTTGCTTGGTTCAAAGAGGTACAAAGCAAGTATTATCGATTAGTCAGTTTTATTTTTAGATGTTTTATAGCAAGAAGGAAAGAAGAATCATAATATTTAGTTTGTTGTTTTCATTGAACCGAACGATTCCTATTTATATGGTGCACGTCTGGCGTGTTTTTTTCCGTAGAATTCAAGTAATTCCAATCTATCCAGATACGATACAATGCACTAATAATCTATAATCGAAAGAAAGTATCCCACTGCGTGCCTGCAAGGGGATTGACTGATTAAAGGATTATTGAGTAGTAGGGGGTAATTGAAACTTGATCGTTACGATCGAATTATTCTTAATCTGTGTTAAGTACGAGTAGAAGAAAAATTCATGTACTACTCACCGTCGTGTGTCTTCTTGACTGAGAAAGAGAGACAGGGAGAGAAAAAAAATGATGAAAAGCGCGATATATTTTTCATATTTAAATGAATGTCAGTCTAGAGATTGCGTATGGTCAAGCGTACATTTTTTTCTTTGTTCTTCAAATTCACGGAAAAACACTCGACCGGTGAAGCCTCAAAGAATTCACAAAAACATCGTTCATTAAAACGTGCGAATATTCTTTCACGCTATTTCGACCTTATCATAGTTCAAGAGTACGTCGACCGTCATTTCAAATGGGCTTATCACCCCCTGTGAGTAATATTGTGCTTGCTACAATACCGTTCATTCCCTAATTAGCTAAGGTTGTATGCAAGTTCTGTGTATTACTGCGATTCGAGGAATGTTCGTACCACACCATACTGTTTATGGCAATATGAAAGTTCAATACAGGAGACCATACTGCGCTACCAGCATTCGCCATTTTTTCGCATCATAAGTAATTTGGGCAATCGTATTGGCTTTCAATTGGCTCGTTTTGACTCCTTTGAATAGTGACAATGGCATTTATGTGCGTCGCGTTATCGCGAGGCGAAATAATGCGAGACACACTGAATGTATAAGGTCAGGAAACATGGAACGTATGTTCGGTGCTATTTAAAACCTGTATTAAACTTCCATCGACGAAGAATGGTTGTAAAGCATGAACCTGGATGCTTTTACGCGTGTACAGATATTTTTAGTTGTAATGGAACTGACGACACATGACTTTACTAAGGAACGGTGTATGAATCGGCAACGTTTTCTCTTCTTTTTTAGTTCTTTTTTATGGCTCCGCATCCATGTATATGAATGTGACTTTTTTTCTAAGAATAAATGTAATTTATTGACTACTGTAGACTCGGTTTCTAGGAAGCCACAGGCACCAGTTTTCACTCGTAACTATTTATCGCTGTAATATTAAACTATCTATCCATTACTACCAATGGTGGCTCTTTCTGCGTGGCAGAATGTGTACTTCAAAGTTGTTAATTCTCTATTTCAATATCGAATTATACATACGTGCACACAGCCAACAATTCATAAACAGTATAAATGATGCTATCTTTCTCTTACTCTTTGTTTCTGATTGCATTAAATCACCAAAGATTAATCTTGTGTGATCTGACCACCAAATACAGCATTAAAATACCGTATTATACGCGATACGTTCTATTGCATTCTGTATCCAAATGGTATCTGTGATATTTGGCAATAAGAATAAAGCATTGAATAGTTTTACTTGGAGCGTTATGTAATTGTATTCTTCCATTCCAAATTTTTCAATCGATGCCTATAACTAACAACTAAGGATCTATTTGAATACAGGATTCGTTAGATGGATCTTATGTTTCCTTCTGGTTTATATGATGATGATATAAAGAACAAATGATGATAGTGATATATATGTATATATGTTTGCATATCATGTGTATATTTATACATATATCATTCGATGATTTTTTATTTTTGCCATCGTATATAAATACTGTACAATAGCTATACCCTGCGCTCGTTGTATATTTATTTGTTGTTCACTTTTTATAATTATCTGAAGATATATTTCACGGCAACGTATGCGATATACAGCCGTGTGACCGTCGAACTAAAAGTTTCAAATTAAGGTAAGTGCGAAGATAAAGCAATATTTATTTGTCGTTGAAGGTTCAGCTGCATTTTTACGCTTTGTATAAATATGTTCTGTTTATCACCTATTTCTTTTATCAAAATTATGTGGAGTTGAATATATAACTTACTCGTACAGAAGTCGTCACTGACGATGCTATTCGTTAACAGCAGTGATTGCAACATAACATAAAATAATTATAAACTAATAGACCTCTTTTGCCAGCAAGGTGCACGAGAAATCATATTTCGTACCGATTTAACAATTTTTCATTAACCTAATGAATTATTTTATCTCAAAACGGAATGTTCCGTCGTAATAACCATATTATGTGCCACCCCATCACGTTTTTGTTTAAACTAATCATAAAATTTAACGAAAGAAATTAGTATCTTTGCGACTGACTTGTACATTGCGCAGTGCATCGACACTTCAATTCTGGATATGCACTAAACGTTCGTAACAAGCTTTGGCGTAACTAATACAAAAAGTCTTATACGCTCGGGAAGTTTTGGACTTGTTTTCAGTACTAGAAAAGTCATATACCATTCACTGAAAATGGAAAATCGCTCTTAGCAATATCTTCTATCGAATAATTAAATTCATAGTCCAATGCTCCCGCTGGACTAATAAAAAGCAGAATGTAAGTAACAAAACGCAAATATCGAAACAAAGTATGAAATATAGTCCGCGATATTAAGGATGATATGCTTAGTTAGTCCTCCTTTTCGGATTCTCTTAGCATTTTTGCTTGCTCTTTATGGGCATCACGCCATTTTATCGCAACACTCTGACTTTGTCGCTATATAGCGATCAGTGCTTATGGAGGCAGATCGGCGCATTTCATCCTTTAACATTTTAATATATTAATTACCTACCTATTTAGTCTTCACATTATATAAAATAATTGTTCATATATGTATATATAAAATTATCAGCGCAAGAAACGTGTTTAATAATATTACGAGATACTAGATGGAATGCATTAAGTTTCCATGTGGCGCAATGGCGTTAAAACGCGAAGGCAGGACAGTTTACTTTGAATTCACGTATTTAGCTGCGCCCTGGTCAAGGATCCAATATAATGATCCGTTGGTTGGTTGTACCCTTCCAGCAGGTAAACCTTCCTTATCTTTCAAAATGCGCTGAAAACAGTGTGTAATGAAAAATAAGCAAATTACTTAACAGCTTCACAATTTTGGTCTAATGTCTTTCTTTGTACATTTTGTTAAAGCGTTTTACCTTGATCATGTCTGCTTTACTGCTGCCAGTAATCGCGAATATGCAAGTGCTGGCATTATTTATTACTGGAAAAGTAAGTGTGATTCTTGATGGCGGTGGCTTAGGCGAATCATTAATTGGGCTGATCCAGACACTCATCTCTTCTAGAAGTCTATGCTTAGGAAACAATGAGCATGTGTGACCATCAGGTCCCATGCCTAGCAATAGGACATCAAATTTTGGTAAACTGTCAGGTGGAAAAAAGACAGACATTTTTTTAATATAATCTTTTGCTGCATCCTCAGCTGAAAATAAATAATTGGATAAATTACTCTGTGTCTAATTAGTTTTGCGTATGAGAAAGCATTTGTTTTTGTACAAGTACCTGAAAGGTAAGGATCTATTTTTACAAATTGATCCTCAGTAATAGGAATTTTTCCAATTAAGTTTGCTTTATATGCTCCAAAGGTAGATTCATTATTGTCATAGGGCACTACTCTTTCATCACAGAAAAAGAATTTCCATTTGCTCCAGTCTGTTGAAATTGTTGGTAGACCTTCAGCCAAGAAATTAACCAAAGACCCGCCTAAGAGAAAGGACAAAAATTGTTTGTTTTGAAAACAGTATTCAAATTCCGGACATCGATGGCTCTTACAAAAAAGTCGGTAATTTGTTATAACGGAATATTAATTACAATAAAAATGATTGCTTTGCATCAAGATGTCCAATATATGATAAATGGCTCCTTTATAAGAAGTAAAAGGCCTTTAAGCTACGCTATCTTTCATAAATCAATTTTACGACGTGCAAAGTTAAAATATAGACACGTTACTGATAAATAAGAATAGATACAAGACCTGATAAGCCAATTTTGAAGATCTCCTCCGTTGCAAGTACTTCATTGGCTTTCTCTTCTATAATGGCAGATAATTTTTTCACTACCGCAGGAACATCAGTCTCAATTAATATTTTAGCCATTTTAATAAACTTATCTATCTGGATAACCTCTACTTTTAAATATCATGAACGAACGACCTTGCAAAAATATCAATGCCGTTCGTTTGATCGTTGATGTAGCAAGACACTTAGATAGCAACTTGATTTATTCAGCGATTATGCGACAATCGATTCCATTTCGCGACGTCAATTTTGTCCAGACATTTTATTATCACTGAGAAATTCTGCAACTTCACCAGCGTTCGCGAGTCTTCAAATGGACTCGCCTTTAAAATTAGCGACCTAAAGGATCGCTATGCGTTCTCCAGCAGTTGGCACTTATATAACTCCAATAGTGTGTTTATTTTCACCAACTAGTCCTCTTGCAGAGCCAATTGTAAAGTGACAGAATATAAAAGAGAATCTTAAAACTATTCTAATTTTCATAATCAAAGGCGCATCATGAGGTCCGTTCGTTCAAGTGTTTTTACGTGTTCCAGGGGCTCGATTGAGTATCTTTCACTATGGTGAAAATACAAAACCTGAATAGCTGTTAGCCAATCGCGTGCGGGGTCAAAAGAAGACAACCACAACGATTGGCTAACAGCTGTTCACTTTTCATATTTTCACCATAGTGAAAGATACGTAATCGAGCCCCAGAGCTCTGAAAATACAGGTGGCGCGTTGTTTCCGGAAGTTGGTTCCTGGACAATTAGATTTAAGTGGGTTTTCATGTATGTACATTCTACCATTGCTTGCGGTAACGTATCTATAGATACAATGACTACGTTTGCATCGTGCAGGATTTAAGTACAATTAACCAATCATGTGCAACATTTGAGAAAAAACGTTCTGTATTCATGATTGGTTAATCGTACTTAAATCCTGCACGATGGAAACGTGTCGATGGTAGAACGTACATGAAAACCCACATAAATCTAATATGTCCAGAAACCAACTTCAGGAAACGACGAGGCCACCTGGATTTTCAGGGCTCTGGAGCACGTAAAAACGCTTGAACGAACGGACCTATAGTTTCGGGAAAAATTTTCCAGGGAATTTTGTTGCTACTTGTTGGATTCATGAAGTTCCAAGTCCTGTGGCCTGATCAGGCCTGATGGTCATCATCCTTGTTTATAAACCTCATGATTTTAGCTCCTCGTCTTCTGATAGTAAAATGTTTTAATTAAAATAATACATTTAAAGTTGTATACTGGTAGCCAAATTCTGTAATGTTAACTTGAGACACGTCGCGTAGACCCATCTTGTGTTATGAGAGGAATCCAAGCTTCGATGAAGGAGACTTTAAAGTTTCTGAGGTTATCTAGGTAACCAACGTTGACGAATTAGGAATTTATTTTGAATTTGAGAGAAATTCAACAATTCACAATGTCCTTTCGAATACGTCTGGCACGCAGTCGTCCAGTTAAACTACTAGGCAGTATTGCCATGAAGTGCTGGGCATTTTCTGGAGCCTATGTACTTGCCTGCTTCCTATTATACTGGCTATACGGCGGTATATTTGCATTCTTTCTTCTGTGTTTTGCTACTACAGGTTTGTTTATATATTAATGATTAAACTATTTTATTATTTTATTATAACAAGTCATGTAGTTTATATAATTTTATGCTTAGTACCATTGATTGTACCTGTAGTCTCATTAGAATTATAGTGTTTTATATTGTAATAGCTTGTATACTTTAACAATAGCTGCGTCTGTAGAAAAGTTTATGTCATCGTATTATTGTGATTCAATACCAAATTTGGATTATTATTTTATTGAATATGATTGAAACATAAATAAAGTTGTTGCAGGTATATTATATCATACAGAGGATCAGCTACTATATCATCCTGAGCTGCCTGCAAATTCACGTGTTTATGTTCCTGCACCATCTATGTACAGGTTGCCTTACCAAAGTGTATATACTAGATCTGGAGATGGTACTACGCTCCATATGTTTTTTATCTCTCAACCACCAGATAAAGCGAAAAAAGTACCTACGCTGCTATTCTTTCATGGCAATGCTGGAAATATGGGTCACAGGTGAGTAATAATAATTTTCTTGTACATTGTTCTTTTTTTTATTGAATGATTTAATTATTTTTTGTCAATATCTTGTGTGTTTAGGCTTCAGAATGTTGTTGGGTTATATCACAGTATACAGTGTAACATACTGATGTTAGAATATAGAGGTTTTGGATTATCACAGGGAGCTCCATCCGAAGAAGGCTTGTATATGGATGCTAGAGCAGGACTAGATTATTTAAGTTCTCGTACTGACATAAATACAAACGAAATTATAGTCTTTGGTAGATCGTTAGGTGAGCAATAACTATAAAAATATCTAATAAAGGTACTATCAATTATTTTGAAATTTGTAATTGCAGGAGGTGCTGTGGCAATTGATTTAGCTACAAAATCAGAATATTCGCAAAGGATTTGGTGCCTTATTTTGGAAAACACGTTTACCAGCATTCCCGATATGGCAGCACTTCTTATCGGATCAAAATTGCTGCAGTTTCTTCCACTATTTGTTTATAAAAATAAGGTATGACTTCTTTGTATTTACTGTCATTATTTAACATGTTGGATCCAATGCTGTAGTATATTTGATTTGAGTAAATTCTGTAATATTACAAATATCATTACAGTATATGTCGCTGCTCAAAATACGTTCAGTATCTGTGCCGACACTGTTCATTTCTGGATTAGCAGATACGCTTGTACCGCCACGAATGATGACGGAACTTTATAAGCGTTGTCGGAGCTCATGTAAACGAATACTTCCGATTCCTGGTGGTACTCATAATGAAACTTGGCATCAACCCGGATACTATCAAAATATATTGTCCTTCCTTAACGAACTCAGAGAAAATCCTCCTGCCCGCGAAGTATCCAGCCATTGGGAGGTAGATCATATTTAGTGAGAATTCAGTGTACGAAACTCATTATTGCGTCCAAAGTCAGATGTACATTGTACTGTAAGTTCTTTAGGCCAGTATATGTTGCCACGACTTTGAAATAGTGTATATATATATACACACACACACATAGGATACTATGGTTAATCATTTTATTTAGCTTAGCAAACAATTCAATGGGATCAATCTTCCATAGTAAAGGTGATCGTGTTAAGAGTCTTGATAGCCAAAGTTGGGATACAGTGTTATCCCTTAAGCCGGTATTTTGTCTAATACATTATATGAGGTACGATATTTACTTGCATTGTAGATAATTTTTTTTAGCTACGTTGAATTATTTATGAATAATTCCGTACTGCTGTCTGATTGTCTATATCCAAATAACGAAACGAGTACTGCCGACAGTAGAGAGAGAAGACAACAGCTGCCTGTAGATTGTGAGTACAATTTTCCGTCAATTACGTATTTTTGCCGATAGCTAAAATCATTGCCTGACATCAATTCTATTTCGAGGATTCATCTTCTTAAAGCTCATAATATAAAAGAGTTCCCTGAATTTAGAGCTGATTCTGGCCTACGATTATAGATATAGGAAAACGTGGCGTCCAAAAATACAGGGTTCTCATATAGCATATAGTATGAGACTGAATCGAACGAATCATTGAAGAATTCTGATTTCTATCTAAGCATAATCCACAAAAAAGTGATCGAATTTGTTATCAAAATTTCACATCAAAATTAAGGTTGAATATCTAGTCTTAGGTAGCTGATGCTTTAGTTGAATCTATGTTATATCAAGATAATAACGTGGCCGCCACGAATATCGACTTTATGTGCTTCTTTCTCATGTTAGAATATTTAAAACCAGAGATTCTTTTAATCAGGGCTAAATTGTACTTACTGATCGCATGTAATTCCTAATAATTTTATTACATATTGAATGAAATACACGGATTATATCGAAGCCGGTCAGAGGATTTGTTCAGATTATATTATTAGTTTGAATTTTTAATGGTACTTGCATGGAATTAAAAAGAAACATATTATTAGATAGAAAAGGTAATTTTTTAAACCTTTAGAATTGCTTTTATCAATGGGTTTTCCTCAAGAGCATTTATAGAATTTCTTTTAAGCTTATGGAATCATTAGATGATTAATTAATTGCTCAAATTATCCGCTGATATCATTATCTTATAATATATACTAAAATCATATTTTTATTTTAACATATATTCATTTCTCTGTCTATTAGAATTCTGCTAGTATTAGCAGGGAAGTAAGCTAGTCCATATTGCTCGATTAGATATAGCAAAGGATAATCTTACATTAGTACAGACAACAGGCAACGCGTGCGGGTCATCAATAATTAGTATACTTATCAATAATTATTTTATCGATATATGAATGATCGAACAAATTGCTGGCCATATGTGAAATTTATTCTTTCAAGTACTGTTTTAGCTCTATGTTAACATTCATTATATAAAATAAGGCATTCGCATACGGTTCACATGAAAATAGACATTTATTTCATAATTAATTACAAATCAGCGTATGACAAAAGCCAATACTTGCTTAGCAGCGAAATTTAATTTATGAGATACGATCAAAAGTGTTTTTATCGCCAATGCACTTATTTGCATTTCTGGCTGTTAAGGTATGCAATTTATATGCGTTGGAGAATATAAAAAAAAAAGTTACAAACACGTGATTTTATATGTACGAGACAATGTGACATACTAAAATTTATTTTATTATCAAAGTTGATATCAAATAATAGCATATCGTTATAAAAAAGAATCGTTTTAATGTTACAAAAACTGGAAAACATTTTTGTTGTGCTTCGGAATGCTGTACACGAAAGATACCGCTGCTGTGCGCGTGAAAGGTTTATTATAAATATGATCTGAATGGTGAAGTATCCTAAATAAAATATTCAGTTATAAAAATTATCCGCGGCTATTATTTATTGCCAGAATTGGCGGATTATACTTTATAATAAAATTGCATTTGTTCGAATTTACCCTAAGTTGATAAATTATACAAAAATAAATCCTGTATTATATTTACAGTTCTGACATTGAAATGCAAAGCGTATCGAAAACAGACAGACACTTCTTTAGTTCATAAATTATGTCTAATATAATTAAATACTTGTAATTACAGCTTCATATAATATTATGTGACTAATTAGAATCTTCGATTTCGTCGTGATCTTTGACGAGCGACTTTCTGTGCTAAAGCTATCCCAATAATGACAAGAACTGACAGAACGACAGCAGCACCAATTACTACAGCTAGCATACCGGTACTGGATTCTAATTTAATGGCACCTACGTTTACACTCATAATCCCAGCTGTTTCCACCCTCATTTTTGATAATAGAATCGGTGATTCATCACAGAGAACCTGTTCTTGCCATTTGTACCAATGGACCATCCGCTTGTCTGCCAGTTCTAAGGGCGTTACACACCTGTTGTATCAGTTCAATAAATATTAGTATATTCAGAAGAAACATTAGATTTTTAATAATTTAATTACCTGAGATCATCCAAGAGTGTTGAATTTCTCACATAAATTTCTGGAATAAGATCGCTCAGCATCCATTGCAACGTGCAATCACAATTAAACGGATTTCCTTGCAAATTAATATTGCCATCTATTTTTAATGTTTTCTCTGTATAAAATAATTTCCGTGGGATGGTCATCAGTTTGTTGTAGCTCAGGTCCAGCTAATTAAGATAAAAATCTGTTATCATTTGTATAAATACCAATTAAATATGATCCACGCGTAACATTGAATTTCACTTACAGAACAGATCTTGAGATTATCCAAAGAATGTTCATGGACGAATTGCAGTTTCTTGTTATTCGATATCGTTAAATTAAGACATTCATCAGGATAATTTTTTACTCCCGAAAAAGCATCTGATTCGACAGTTTCCAGAAGACTAAGAGACTTTACTACGAGTTCTCGTAACTGGAGGTTGCCGGGGAATTTTAATTCTCGAATAGGATTGTCGCCGATAAAAATTGTACTTAGTACAGGCAAATTGTCAACAGTTAACGAAGTTGGTATCGCAGAAAGTTTATTACTGGATATATCCAGAGTTTCAAGTTTATCAAGCCTCGCCTTTGGAAAATCGGTTAAAGCATTACCGCTAATATCCAATTTTTTCAGCTGGCTAAATGGCGCTTCAGTACCAATTTCAGAAATAAGATTATGCTCGACACTCAATATTTCCAGTTGCGACAAAGTGGAAGGCATCGTGGCAACCATATTATACCCAGCATATAAATATTTGATGGACTCCGGTAATTCAACAGGCGACAAAGTTACGAGAAGATTGTTGTGTACGCGTAGCGTTTCCAACTGATCAAGATGGACCAAATTATCAATTCCCAAAGAAGTTATTTTGTTATGCGACACATCCAGATATTGGAGATGAGTTAATGATTTTAATGATCCATTTGTTAGTATCCGTAAATTATTATGTGAGATATCAAGGTGCGTCAGATTTAATAATTTCTCTCCAATGGCTTGTTGCAGTTCCTCAAAAAAATTAGTGCTCAGATTTAACTTTTTTAAAGTAGAAATATTTTCCAATTCGTATGCCTCGAGTGTGCTTAGATGATTATTCGAAAGATCAAGTTCTTCGATGTTGTTCAAGTCGCCAAAAGAATCCCTGAGTATACTCTCTATAACGTTACTCGATAAATCCAAAAATTTGAGGTTTTTCAGATTCTTAAAAGTATCCACAGCTAACGAAAGTATTCCATTCTCAGATAATATTAAACTATTTAAATTTTGTTCTTCGTCGAACATCATTAAATCAAATTGAAGTGTACTTGGAGTTTGCAATCGTTTTCCTCTACAGTCAACGGTGCGTGTATTCTCTGCAATATATTTAAATAAATCTTATAAACATATTCGCCTATGAAATTTAAACGCTGTGCGATCACTCCGTGTGATAACACGCGCTGTAAAATCTATAAGAATTTCATAACACACTACTTACCTGTATTTGAACATATGCATATTTCGCATACGGTAGAATGGCAGACACACCAAACGGATAAGTGGAGAAGAGTAATGAATAACCAACGTCCCATTGTGATGGAATTAATTGTAGATTACATTACCCACTTATCAAACCGATTGGTGCACGGTAAAACGCGTACTGTGGATACTGTGAGTAGACTAGAACGCCCATACTGTCACTACTGATAGCGTATCTGATAATTACGTCACGCAGGTAATTTTCAGACTACTTTATATAGGGATCTGTAGCAGACCTCAAATTGAGATATGGAGATGTCTTTGAATACTGATAGTTAATTCCACTCAGTAGGTAGCACGTTCTTTAACTAAGTGATCATCGTACTCATAAAGTGATATTATATTAAACAGAAATTCGCATTACTGTGTACACGTACTGGTTGAATGAAAAATTTCACAAGTCAGCCAATACAAGTTAAGATTGCTAAGCAATCATATCACATGATTAATTCTATTTCGATAAGGGTTCCTTGAAGGAATCGGATTTCCTGAGTTCTACGTAAGCCCGCTTTAAAGTAAACAGACTTTGTCGGAATAATTCCAGTAGATAAGCGAATAAAATGGAATTAGGTTTTCATAGTGGATAATATACTGTACAAGAAATATATATATCTTCAAGTATTTTATTCGATTCAAGCGTCCTTGTACCGTACTGCATTAAACTCAAAGTCGACAATTCTTGTGGGCAGATGCGATTGGAACAACGTATTCGGATGTAACAGAAATACGTGTAATAAATGTAAAATTAAAATTTGGCAAATTCTGTTGTATACATGTGCGAGTGAAGTTTCAAGACTTTGTAAAAAAGTTCATTATGGATGTCTGCTTCGTGTTCTTCGAATTTTTCGGGTGCCCTACAGTTTTTGGTTTTGAAGGTTTTTCAATTTCCTGAACTTCCATTTCCTCGTCTGAACAACTTTCGTATACGGCCACCTTTTTCGTAACGAGGTAGCCATCTTCGTCTGGGAATGTTTTGTCCACCATTTTTCGTACCTTCCGTTTACCTTGTTCTATTTTAACGAGAGGGGGCGACGGGGCGAGACTCTTTGCAGGTGGAGGAGCTTCTTCAGGCACAATTTCTTCCTCGGGTTCCTCTTCTTCTTGACATTCTTCCTCGTCTTCACTGGAGTCGGAAATGACTGTGATGCGTTTCCGCTTCTTTTCCACGCTTTGCGTTTCTCCGCTTCTTTGACGTTTTTTCCCACGCGATTTGCTTGCAGATTTGTTAGTTTTAGTTGGCTTTTTACTATTAGTAACATTTTTGTTATTTTCTATCATTGGATCATTTATTGGAGAATCTTTCTTTACTGGAGGTGATTCTTTCTTAGATGGTGAATCCACTTCCATTACTGTGTCTGTATTTTTCGCATCCTCAGAATTTGTATCCTTTGGTGAATTACCAGCCGTTTTTCCAAAGAAGCTATTGAAGGCATTTGGTTTTTCTTTCTTTGATTCAGTTGGTGGAGATTTTCCATTCTTAGATTTTTTACTTTTTTCTTTGTTAGTCACATCATTCTTCTTCTCTTCTGCTTTCTCAGTGGATTTAGAAGTGCCATTTAAAGATACTTGTTGGTGGTCAACTTTATTAAAGAAATTATTGAATACTCCTTTTTGAGTTTTTTGGGGTTTCTTTCCAGCAGGACTTTTCTTTTCAACGGAACTAGTCTTTTCGGTAGAGCTCGAAGAAGTCTGTTTTTCAGAATCTGTCTGTTTTACTTTTTGCCACTGTGTCCCCCAACGCAATTTTAGTAGTTCATCATCACTTCTTATACCAGCTTCTTTACATTTAATAGCACTAAACTGGCAATCTCCATCATCAACCATAGCAAGCAATTCCAAGTCTGGCAAAGTCTTTTGTAAACTGTACAGATGCTCTGATATTAATTTACTAAATTTTTGCTTCGCTGTTGCAAGGTGTGATTCTTTCACAACTTCTACACGCATTTCTCCATCCTCTAAATAACCCATCAGCATAAATGTAGCCTCTAAATCCTTTTCTTTTTTATACCGTTGCCAAAATTCCCATAATACTTGCTTAGCAATATTAACATGAATTTCTAATTCTTTACTAAGCCATTTGTATGTTACCTGTAAATGATAAGTTTTGTAAAAAAAAATTAAAGAACTACTGCATACATTAAGTACTTTTAACATCATAGTTTTAGAATGTTTAACTCACAATACAAGAACGCCAATAAGAGGTTATATAAATTTGTACAAATTAAAAAAGTCTCACCAATTTGTCATCATCATAAATGTATCCAGACAATGCTTCTATATACGCGTCCAGCGAATCAAGAACCATTTTAAACAATTATAAGGAAATATTTTTCTTTTTCGTAATAATGTTGTCATAGAAATACTAGGTGACGTCTGGCTAAAATCGCGGGAAATTATTTATATTCCTCGTTACATTATCATTTTGCATTCCCAGTGACATCTAGAAAAACGCAATGCTTTGATCATAAAGTAGCATAAACTATATTTGACATGTCAGTAAACTTCATTTCAATCTTCGATATTAATGTCCAGTACCTTATCGAATATTAATGAATTTTCTGTCATTAAATATGTAATCTCTAATTACTTGCAATATTTTCAAACTAATAGCTTAAGTATTCTAAATAGATCCTAATAAAAGACATTAGTAAAGTTTCACAGAGCATAAGAACGCGCCTTGCACGTTTGTACGAAATAGCGGTTTTTCGGAACGCGTGTGTCAAATTCAAGTCGATTAAAAATGAGTTTATGACTGCACGTTGCTTTTAATAGAGTTAAAAGTACTTGGATAAGTGTGAAAGAAGTTATGATTTAATATCCTAATCAGTGATGCGATTTTTCATGATTTTTATTAATAGAAAAGACGTTTATCTCAATTAGGTTTCATGGATCTCGTATAAATGCATGCAACGGCTTGGGGCATGCTTTCGAAGTTGGCCATTTTGGCGGGTGACGTGTTTCGTGCTCGGCTTTCTGACAGCCATATCGGAATCCTGCCGGTGGAGGGAATCGGAGTTATTGGGATCGCTTGCCACGAGGCGATCCGAAAACGGCATGCAGCTAATTCATTGAAAAAGCGGTAAATAACGATGCCGAAGAATATCGATCTAAGCGCGTACCGCCCGACGGTAAACAGAAGATACGCCGTGTTGAGTCTTCAGCTGCGCTAGGGGGGCAATGCACCATGGGAACAATTTGCGACACGCGCATGCGCAGTTCAGTTTACAGTTGGAGCTTGGAAGAAAATGGCGTCAGCTAAGTTTCTGGAGGAAGCTCTGAGCACGGACGTCGATGAATCTGCAGTGAACGCGATAGTGGGTTCGCTTGAGACGCAGCTGGTAACGTCGACGCCGGCCGTCCCAGGCCATCAGGCAAGCTCCGCCGCAGTCAGCCAGCAGAACCACCAAGTGAACAGCGCTATTTCCAACGGGGGCACCATCCCCGCGGTACAGCCACAGAAACATGGGGTTGCCAACGGCAGCGGTGCCACCTCCGTGAATAGCCTCATCACTCAGGAAACCGGCAAGACTATCACAACAAGCACTCTCCTTCCTGTAAACGTGGTCACTTCAAACGCGGTCACGCCAGTGGTTCAAGCCAGCTCTCAGCAGCATACACAATCCGGAATTCCTCCCGCCGCCTATATTAGTCAAGCGACCGCCAACCAGGTGACCGCAACCAATCAGACTGGGATACCCAGTTTGACTAAAACTCACGAGCAATCAGTCAAGATCATATACCCTAGTTCAGCACAGGCAATAGCCACAACTGGTGTAGTCAACGCCAATAACAAGATCACCTTTCCTGCACAAACTGTGGGACAGTTAGCCAACGGTACATTGGGAGTCACTTCTCAAGTTTTACAGGCTGCTTCGAATGTCACCACCAATGTTGGTTCAGCTATTCAGACTACTGGTCAAAGTACAGTTAATGTGAGCAAGCAAACTGGTACTGCCTTGGTGATAAAGACCAGTGCTGCACCCGGTGGCATGGTTTCCGTCCCAATGTCTGTCCCTGTTTCTGTGGCTGGTAATGTAGCCAATACCACGCTTCAAGGGAAGGCTGGTGTCACATCTACAATAGTGCCCAGTAATGTGCAAATACTGAATGTAAACACAATGCGGCCTGGCACTCCAGTAGCTGGACAACAGCCAGGCAAACAAGTGACCTCCAGAGTAGTCATTGGTCCACACATGGTTGGAGCTAGACCAGGGGCTCCTGGGGTAAGGCTGCTTTTACTTTTTTGTTCATTCTTTTCTTTACTTTCTATCATTTGGTATTATAAATGACATGGGCCTAAGGTGAATAGTGAGCAATAGGAATATTTGGTACTTACTGTAAACAAGCTTAAAGTTATTATCAACCACCTGTTGTGGTATTGACTCCATTGAAGATTTTTCTTTTACAGTTTATATAGTTTGCCCTATAACTTGTCTAGTTATGATAATAGTTGTTACACTATAGTTATTGCTATCTATTATATCATAAGTATGAAACAGTATATTTTTAATTTTGTTATTAAATATGACACTTTTAGATTTATTGGTATGACCTAGACTTTTTCATTTCTTTTATGAAATTTGGAAATCTTTCATTTCTATACAATTTGCTATCTAGCTTACCTTATTGTCATTGATCCAATCATATATGTCGTACTAACATTTTTGTTTATAGTTCTAACATTAATATAATCGTATGCTATGTTTCAGATCACATTGCAAACGCTTCATGGTCTTCAGCCAGGAACCCAGGGGCACCTTCTATTGAAAACGGAAAATGGACAGTACCAATTATTGAGGGTAGGACCAGCACCAACTGCTGGTACTCCAAGTGGTACTACGGTGACTCCAAATAGCATTGCGGGAAACGCAGTGGTTGCGCCAACCGCAGGCACCACGTATCGCCTAGCCTCTGTGCCGGCTGTAAGTAGGCTGAACACACAGTTCACTGGCCCGCCACTCGCCACCCTAAGAAAACCCGTTCAGGTGACGCACTTTCATACCTCCTACGAGACTCGATGTAGTGCTGCTGTAGATTTTCATTGGTTTTCATTGAGTTAATTTTTTTTTGTGGAATGATGTTATCGGTAAGGCTGCATATTATAAAACTATTCCATTTACCTGTATCGGTTTGAACTTCAAAATCTGTTATATCTGATCAATGTACAAAATTATTTTTGTTCACCGAAGGTGAAAACTTTTTTTAGGAATTTTCATTTTGAGTTTTCTTTTAGTTTTCTATGTAGCGCAGCAAAATCTAGATTTCTTTTTATCACTGTTTGTACAAAATGGATTATGAAACTTGTAGTTTTTGTTTGAAAATTTATATTTTGAAGTAGACGATGTGTGCAGAGATGTATAGACGTATACGTAATTTTAATGTAGGGGTATAGTAGTAGATTATTGAAAGTGGTTTGGATACATTTATTATTTTGTTTTTTTTATAGTATTGCATGATTAAGGGCACCATAGATCAGTAGTAATTTACAGTTACGAGCACATATATAGTATCGTTATAGTATTTTGGTTATACAGTAGTACTTGATTTCTATTTTGCTTTGTTCTAATTTTACAGCTATGAAGTATTCGTAGAATAACGGTAATACACGCAATAATATATATATTTCTCATTAGACTAATAACGCGGACAGAAATTTGCGGATAAATGCTTATGCTTTTAGTATAATAAATCTAAAATGAATAGCAACTTTTTGGAAAATGTTCTAGACAGCACACTTTTCAATTTCCTCACATTTTTATACACGATCTCACAAAGTATTACTATTGAGCCTGTTCTAGTACTATACAAGGAATTCTCAAATGACGATAACGAAGATATATAAATGATTTTTATAACGGATACATTTCTATTTGCGCTAGAGGTACATGAAAATAAGTGAAAATCACCTGTTTTCGTAATAAAGAATATTCGAGTCTGTATAAGGTACAAGTGCGTCAAATTATTTAACATACTAGTCTATCATCAAATAACATTACATTACTTCAACGCGCGATTTCATGAATTAATTTACTAACACGAACAAGTACACTGTAAACATAATTTTTTATTCATCTGGGCCTCAGCCCTTTTACGTATGTTTGTTAATTCCTAGCGCGCTGTGCTAATTATTCAAATCCGGTTAATGAATCTATATAAAACAGAAAATCTCTTGTCAGATTACAATTAAAGGCCAGCCCAATTGCGCAAATTTTGTTAAGAATTATTCACGCTCGTATTGCATACGACAGATTCTTTTTCTTCGCTGGGGCAAATACTTTTATTTCGTGCTTTTCTGTATATCATTACTATTTCTCGTACACCGGTGTACTTCGAATGACAGAATTATTAGAAACGATATGTCGCATTCGCTACATTAGCAATTGTTTCGTAAAATTAATTTGTATGCGATGCAAACGTGTAAAATATTCTTTAATGGAAAATCTATAGTAATTAAATAAATATAGCGTATGAAGACTTGACACGAATGCTCAGTTCTATCTGATTGATTGTTAATGCCAGCCGATAATTAATCGCCACTTTTGTGTTTGCGTTGCATTAAGTGGAGCATCGTAATAAGTACACATCCTTATATTAAATAATACTGATTATCGTCGTTACCATAGATATTTCATTTATATATACGTATATCTCGATGAATATGTTATCTGATATGCCATAAGCTACAACGTAATATTATGTTTACATAGACCGCTACCGCAAGTGTAACAACAGCAACTACAACCCCAGGTACATCAACCACTGCTCCCACGGCTGCACCCACATCTGCTGTCAATACCGTACAAACAGTTCAAACTCCGGCGCAGGTATGTAAACTAGTTTTCTAATACTGCATTATTGTAAAAATTTTATATGAGTTTAATGAATATATATTAAATGATCTTTGCGCACGCGACAGAGAATAATTTAGCAACTGTTTTGTTTACAGCGTCAAACCACAGATAATACCAAAGAAAAGTGCCGTAAATTCTTAGCAAACTTATTAGAGTTGTCTAGTCGAGAACCTAAATCAGTGGAACGAAATGTTCGGACGTTGATTCAAGAACTAATTGATACGAAAGTTGAACCCGAAGAGTTTTGTGATAGACTTGAAAGATTACTAAACGCGTCACCGCAACCATGTTTAATCGGGTTCCTGAAGAAGAGTTTGCCGCTCCTGAGGCAGTCCCTCGTTACCAAGGAGTTGGTCATCGAGGGAATACGGCCACCACCTGCGAACGTCGTATTTTCTATAGCGTCAGCCGCCCCGGTCGTCACTCAGGTACAGGTGAGTACTAGTAGAGATAGTATTAATACATCAACCCATTGTTTTCTTATTTCTTTCTTGAGCTTACACAACTATTATGCTACCCTGAGTAAAGCGTCACCATGTACAGTCGTGTACACTACTTTACTGTAAAGGGTATATTGAAGTTTTTGGTACTGTGTATTCTCCTACGAGATATCCTTACAGCGTCAATATAAACGAGTTATTCTTATTGTATGGTATTATAGAATCAATTGAGGCCGACCGTTGCTACGCCAGCTCCAACGGGATCGGTTGCGGCGGCTGCTGCGGCTGTCGCCACGACGCAAGTAAGGGTTGTTGCACCCCTTACCGCAGCTACCACGACCGTGCAGCGACCTGTACAACCAGCTCAACAGAGACTGGTAAGTTCTATTAGTAGCTTTCTGGATGAATATTAATATTGTCGATTTATATTATGAGCTAACAAAGAGTTATCTATGGCTGTTGCAATACAAAAGATTCGACCGGTGACAACGATAGTTCGAAGTCCCACGGCTTATGCTGTAAAAACAACAGTCGCTGTTAGCGGCATTAGACCCACAGTGCCGAATGTTCAAAAACCACCCACCACAAATATCGTGAAGACAATTACGACAACGGCGCAAGGGAAAACAGTTAATACAACCACTACACTCAATAAAGCCGTAGTGCCTTCTCTCGTACCAAAACCGACGGCTAAGGAAAAGGAGAAAAAGACATTTTCATCGGCTGGTTACACGTAAGCAATTTACCATTTCAATTCATTTGATTGTTCGTGCTCTGATGAGGAAGGGAGAATGTGATTAATTTGTTATTACGTAGGGGCGACGACGATATTAACGATGTGGCGGCTATGGGGGGTGTCAATCTCGCGGAGGAATCTCAAAGAATTCTTGGGTCAACCGAATTCGTTGGGACGCAAATTCGGTCCTGTAAGGACGAAGTCTTTTTGCATATGACTCCGCTGCAACAGAGGATTAAACAAATAGGTACACATATGTTTGGTTATTTGTCTGGTACTGTACTGTTGAGAGAGAATGTGAGATTAATTCTATAATTTTTTTTTTCAGTTTCCAACTACGGATTGGAAGAACCTAACCAAGAGGTCGCATCGCTAATCTCGCATGCGACGCAAGAAAGGTTAAAGAATCTAGTGGAGAAGTTGGCTGTAATAGCCGAACACAGGATAGACCTGATCAAGGTACATTGAGTAGTATGCAGTGATAACTTACGAATCTAGGCTGTTTGTTTTTTTTTTGGGAGGAATGCACGAATGGTATTAAACATAGGGTATAAAATGCGATTTCAGGTGGATCCAAGGTACGAGGTGACACAGGACGTGAGAGCGCAGCTCAAATTTTTGGAAGAATTAGATAGGGCAGAGCGCAGAAGGCACGAGGAACAAGAGAGAGAATTGCTTTTACGGGCGGCGAAGAGTCGCGCGAAGACGGAGGATCCTGAGCAGGCGAAACTCAAGGCGAAGGCTAAAGAGGTATGTGGGTCGTATGATTGCATTCGAGATTATGAGATAAGAGCGTAACCAGATGATCGTACGATGGGATGCTTATCATCCCGGGCGTCGGTAAACTATTGCGTTCCTAGGACATATGAGATTTATTAAGAATAATTTAATACACGAGGAAGAGAAGGACGAATGGAAAAGGCTGACCGTGGGATCTCGGTGCGATGGTTTCAGATGCAACGTGCGGAAATGGAGGAATTGAGGCAAAGGGATGCAAATTTGACGGCATTACAAGCAATCGGGCCACGCAAGAAGCCAAAGTTGGACATGGGAGGGTCGGCCGGTAGTGGAAGTGGTGGTAGCGGTTTGAACGCGTCGGCGTCGGGGTTGAATCGACAAATGCCGATGAGACCGCGATTAAAGAGGGTGAACTTTCGCGACCTGCTTTTCCTCCTGGAGCAGGAGAAGGAGACGTGTAGGAGCACCACGCTCTATAAGTCTTACCTGAAGTGATGTTCTGCGAAGGGCAGGAACGTGAGTGACCCGCCCGAAATCCGGCGCCCAACTACTACTACTACTGCTACTATATGCACGGTGGTCTTGCGTGAGCTGGCCTCATTGGACCTCGGAGGAGGAGATAGCGAGGCGTTGCACCTAAAGGTGGCGGTGCTGCGCGAGTCGCGTACAACGGAACTCACAACAGGCCGGCCTGGTATTTCATACACATTCAAAGTAACGTTATTCGTACCATGTCGATAATAAGCTTCCCTACTGTAAATGACTGAAAATTTTTTAAATGTAATATAAATAGATCATTCTTTATTTTTCAACACGAAATTGCATCGATGAAGCGATTGAAAAAAAGAAAATGTGCACGAGCACATGTCCCACGGGTTAGTCGCGATAGTCTCGACGGCAAGGATGTTTCGTGTGGTCGTATATACTTGACGGTATACGATGCGTGGATGTGCCCCCGAGTGAATGAATGTACATTGTCACATTATGTATATGCCTGCTGCATTGTAATACTTGACCTATACTTTTGGACACTGTAGCGCTAGTGTAATATAAGCGTACAGGTTTTGTTAAAATAGTAAAATCATATTTTTGCAAATAATAATAATAATAATGAAATAATAAATAATATACCAGGAGCACACTGTCCAAAAAGTATGGAATAATTTGTACAATACATTACACATAAATACTAAATAGTGATAATTTCAATGTTGGTACAACAGAATATAGCTACTCGACTATTCTCCACCATAAGATGGAATTGTTATCAGTATATTATGTTGTAATCTACATTTTCAGTGTTTATAAAAATTAGCTGTTACGTTTTTTATTAAAGAAATATTTACAAAAGTAACCAATTACGAATATTTTTTCGAACGATATTAATTTATTATTTATGATATTCCTCATCGGAATTACGGATAGATTTCTGTCGTCGTTAAAACGAAATGAATTGTGCTTCGTATATGATAAAAGTAGTCGATTGAAAGAATTAAAGTATGTACCTGATTTATATGTAAAGAATTCTGCAGACATAAGTGGGTGCCTATTAGACTAACCATCTTGGAAAATGCGAGGTTTCATCTCGTACGCACCAATTTACGTTGACACTTCGAGCTCTCTGTCCCTCTCACACTTAGTATCAATATCCAACAATGCCCATCACCCAACAACAATTGTTTCACCCACGAACAATATCAACTTTTCATTATGTCCTCGCACTTATCCGAAGTAGCCCGATCTTCATCGAACATCCGTTATCCCTGCTTTCGTTCACTCGGGTGTTTAGGCCAACCATTTAACAATAACAATATTGCATCAGCAGTTCATCGTTCGAGCATCTGCCGCCGTGACAAATTAACACAATACCGTAGCAATCGCCCCCCCTCCCCCCAGCCTTCTCTTGGATCATGCGAGAAATCACAAAATCCATTGAGTGCATATTAATTAACGCGAAAGCGAAACACTGCGAGATCGACCTGCCTTACGTATTAGCCAATACTGCGTCGGAATGAAAGAAACCTGTTAAAAAAAGAAAACAAAGAGAAATATCCATGTATAAACGGCATAACAAAAGATAAGATATAAATAGCGTGCGACTATATTTGTCACTTTGAACCAATTGAATACGTTAATACTGCTCTGTACGAGATTAAGTTATCTCGAGGAAGAAGTTAACTGTCAATGTAAAACATCTTCGTTCACCGTTAAAGCCAATTGACTTTCTGTTTCTACGAACTTGGCCACCCGTACGCGTGTATCGTTTCCGTATACCATCACTGTTAATTATGGCTTACGACTCGCGATTACAAGATTTTCAGCCGACACGAGCATCGCTGTAGTAATACTATGTGTGTACGCGAGTACGTGGGAGGGAACTTACTCTGTTTAGCATGGTGCAAGCATAAACGTTGTTAATGTAGATAGCGTGATCGCGAGCCTCGCAGAAATTCGCAGGTCAAGCATGTCGAGATTGCGATTTACTTGTATCCGTTTAATTTTTGTCATACTGCCAAGACGCTTTCCCCCTTTTGTAAATCCAGGACTTGTAAGAGCTACGCGTTAACGTTACATCGTTAACGCATTCAGGATTAATGTATAGTAGGGAAATCATGCACTTGGGACAGAGGACGGTGCTCGCTGGTTTTTCGATTAACAAAGGCGTAATGATTATCGATCCATGTAAATATTTCATTTATACCGACTAGTTAGTTAATCGCTCAATAGCTCCTATTGTATATCCTTCTTTTTCTATCTCTTATACCGAAGTTATACTGTACGTATTCTTTCTCCCTTAGTTACTCGTGTGTTCCTTCAGTCCTAATTGATTAATGTTACAATTTACATGAGCGAAAATCGCAAGGCCGCAGGCTAGGTTAATATCTTCGTTTACTGCCATTAGCGGTGGGATAAAGGAAGAATATATAACATGTATATATATAAATATATATATAGACGTACATACGGAGACACATCATACACGTTCGCATATACAGTATCCACATACACATCACACATCAGACGTGTAGATAGATTATACATATAGCAGTTTTTTGGTACAGTATGCTATTTTTACAAATTGTATTGAATAAGCAGTAATCGAGAGAAAATAAAGATACGAAAATAAAATTCGACCTGAGATGATTGACGGCTATTCTACTTTTTTGTTGTTGTTGTAAAAACCGTGTGTCAACGGATGTCTATGGGAAATTTATGAAGCAAGGGATGCGCGTGCGTTTACGCAAATTTGCATGGACAGGCGCTCGCTCGGGTTGCATCGTGGATTTTCGCAATTGGCTATTTCGCAACGGGAAGGCGAACGGGCTCTCGAGGCTGTAAGAAACCTTACCTAATGAGCCTCCTATTAACGTGTCATTAGATGCATTCAACTTCCTCGTAAAGGGCGAGACGTAAAAGCGAAAGTACTCGAGCTAATAACAAGCATAGATTGTTCAGGAATATTGCTTCGCAGCTGGAAGATGCTTCTCTGTGGGTATTTGAAGAATTGTTGAGAAGATAACGACTCGGGCATTGCTTTGCATTCTTAGAATGTTACTGGTACAGGCACTCATGAGTATATGGACTCACTGCAGTGATTGCTGGCGTAATATAATAAACACAAGTAAATCTGATAATTGTTTGAAATTAGATGGTGTTCTTTTATCTTGCAAAAATGAATGACTAATCGGGAGGCTATGGAAACTTAAACGAACGTATTGCTGGGCCATGTCTCTGGCGTATGATTCTGATGAAAAACTTGCCTGCAGCAAGAGATTGGTTGCTGGTTTTGTGTATCGTATGAAACCGTTCGATTGGTTTTTACGTCCGTCCATGGTTTCATGGCGGGTAATTTTCTGCGCTTGTGGGTATAAGCTATGGTATGGTATAGCGAGTAAGCGAACGAGGCAGTCACGGTCGGGAACCTTAAATTTCAAACTCTCCTCGATGTTGACGCCGAAGGGTATTTCGCGTGTTGAGTATTGAGGACCGGGCTGAATGCCTTGGGCGATCCAGAAATGAAATATAATCAGCCAGCGCTTCGCTCGGTGGGTTCGAGGGATGACAGCCTGCGGCCAGCAATGCCGCCGGCTTTACGGATATTGAGTTCACTGTAACCATGGAAACTTGCCTAAGGGTTTAGCGTTTGTTCGCTTTATCCCTTATTCCTCCTGTTACATTATCAACGTCATGTTGCTCGGTACCCTTACGCATTAATACTTTTCTCTCGTTTTAGGTTTCTCTCATTTTATATTACATCTATTGCTCTTAATGTTAATTTGGGTGTCCCGTTTGTCAACCGTGTTAAGGCTACTTCGCAATAGCGCGCTTTTCATATTGAGATTAGGGTTTAGGGGATTGGTTACTCTTTGAGCTCGTCTGATCAGATGGGTTTACGTAGATAGAATCGTGGAGGAAAGTAATAAACATTTTATTATTTCAATCAGCACATATTTATATGCTTATCTTAAATAAGGAGACGCTGTTGGGTGATTTTTGATAATAACCGAAATGGGCGTTGGAGTGACAGAATGCGACGGCGAATTGTTTTATTTACTTTTTTTTTTAGTATTTATTAATAATTGTTTATCAGCCGGGATGATTGAGATCGACGCGCGTCGCTTCGTTGTCGAATACTTAACACGTGATGCATTATTATATGTAAATATAGATACACGATATTCTATTTACAGCGATTAGTATGGCATTTAAATACATAAGTACAGCTTATACTAGTAACGAAAATGAAACTTAAGAATAACAATTGGGTAGTCACTTGTGAATTTACCACAAATTTGCGAAAGATTCATATTAAGGTTTTATCTTTAGTCTTTTCATAATGTGAATCGTTAATGTATCCACGCTATTGTAGGGAAAAGAGTATTTACAGATTTTAGCGTAACTTTTCGTCATGGCCATACTACATAGCTTATCCAACATACCATAAATTTGAATGGCGCTTAATTCAATAGTAAGTACACGATTTCAGCTCCTTCTTGTTAATGTAAACCATCATCAGCATCACGTAAGGGCAAAATCCAAGAATAGCCAAAGTGTCGATAATCGAACCCTCACGAAGTTCCACTTATCTTCAGACCTTCCAGGAACCCTTTGTAACCCAAGACCGAATCGTAACAGGTGCGTAACGCGATGGCGTCGGTAAGCGTAGAATTCTCCGCGTTAAGTAAGCCACCACACAGGTGGTAAATTGTAGTGGCGTGTGTTCTCAAGGAAGGTGGATTAACCGTCTAAGCTCATTCTCCAATTCATACCGGATACTTAATAAGACACCGGACGCGGTTATATCCTGACGTTCTCGAGTTCCACTTTCTTGCTTCCAGCCACAACGCCATGCAGATCCCATTAGGGATTTGAATTTCCCGCCGGCTTATTCATACGAAGTCCGTCCCATGAAGAGCTCGCTGAAGGATTTTCTAGGTGGAGGTGGTGGTGGTGGTGGCGGCGGTGGAGGCGTTACTGTTTGCAGCGGTGATTCCGTTGTGCTCTGTCAGGTATTCACAGCTTGCCGTACGAACAAGTATTCGGAAAATTGTTGACCCTCGACGCCACCGCCATTACTCGCCGCGACGCGGAATCCTGCATTCAGAAGCCTCGTGATGGCTTGGACGGAGTTCAATTTGCAATAACCATTCAGTGGAAAGCGTATAACGTGTCTTGCGTCTTGTTGGTGCCAGGCTACTCCGGAACGCGCGTCTATCACTGCCTGGGTAGTTTCCGGAAAAACTTCGTCGAGGAGTGCACGACCTCCGGAGAGCATTACTCGTTCACCTAGATCAGGACTGACGTGCAGAGCCACGCACTCGTAACACTCGTTCCTTTTGTCAGCGTCTCGTATCGCTGCGGCGATTCCACCGCCACCGCGACCAGTTTGACTGCTGATTGGCGGCGGACTTGGCGATGACATTGTCGCGCCATTTTTTATTCGTTCCTTCTTCATTTGTTCCAGTTGTCGACACATTGCTGAAAATCGAAAAAGAAATTTTTATTTTTCTGATTTAGGGTCCGATCAGCGCTTCAAGTATACATACGAGGCATTAGGCTTACCAGCTATGTCGAAGTAACGCGCTTCTTCAAGGAGCAAGTCCAGATCGGTAAAGTTGTCCGGTATGAGGAGACGTGAGTTTCTCATGAAGTTTAGAATGTGTCGAAACATGCCGCCGTCTCTGTCGATGAAGTAGTGTTGCTTCAATGAATCTAAAACGATAGGAATGCTGCCGTTGAACAGTTTTGCTAGTCTTGACTCCGGATACCTGCAAGTTTTAAAAGAAGTTTGTGAGATCATTGATGGACTTTCCTTGGCTTCGTCGAGGTTAAACGTAGTTTAACTAGGAATAAAATAGAATTACATCTAGGAATGCGCTAGACAATTAGTTTAAGACTTCCTGTAATCGGTAGAAGTACTCAAGGAACTGAGAGAGATCACGCTATCATTTATCCAGCCAAATGAGATTTTCAATATTCAGGATTTTTAAACTTATCAAAAGATAATCCTTTTACTCCTACATTTTCCCTCGTGTTTTTACTCGTTATCGCGCTCTACGCTCTGAATGGACAGGTGCTCAAAGTATCGGCACCTGCTTGTATACCCTGAAGTCACGGGATCGCCCCGGGCGAGCACATTTCGGCTGCAGCTGTTCTTGCGGAACTTTTCAACGATCAAGAGATGCGTCCCACATCCCGCTTTTCTAATTAACGACCTTGTGAGGTTGATTTAAATTATAGCGAATTCCAAGAAGCTGGCAGTTAAGAAGTTCGCGGTGGGCGGGAAATTTGAAAATGCAATATCAACCTTAGAATGTATAGAACATAAAGTGGCACAAATCGCGGTTACCCAGTGACCGTTATCCGGTAGTCGACGGTATTTCATAGAAACTAAAAAATCGGTTACTACAAAAAGATCATTGTCCGCCGTATGATTTCCGTGAAAGCTAGTTGGAAACGTGTGATTTTCATGAAACTAAATTATAACGCGTTTTACACGACCACCTACCAGCAGACGAGTAAATCAAAAGTGACAAGAAAATATGAAATCCTGGCGATGCGTTGATACCAGTATATGGTTAACGCGACACCGTTTCACGTCGAGACGCCTTGTCGTCGGCATCCTTTCCCCGCTAGTTAGAAAGCGCGCAGGAAGGTCTTCTCGAGGACGCGATCTTCCTCTTGACCGAGAATATCTGCAGGGATCCTCCTAATAAGTCTTGTGGCAGTCTGAACTATTTCAAACTCTGCCTGAACTACCCTTGTTCGTTTAGCCGGTGCCTGAATACGATATCTTTGAATTACACGGGACCAAGGGTGCATCTGATCTCAAGGTCGTTCCTGTCGGGTCGAGTATCTATTTTGCATATAATAGACGCAAGTGAGCCGACTCGGGCCGAGGTTGAGCCGGGTAGAAAAACAAAAGTCATTATACGTTAGTGCGTTATGGCACAACGAGGAATACCCGTGGCCTGGGGCGGGTTCCCATAGCTTCCTCGCGATAACATATAATAACGCCTGCGTGCCTGGAGGCGTTCAACTTCCACGAGAGATACTACAGGGGACCTGGGAGGTACACGACGATGCCGGATAGGTGGGTCAGTTAAAAAAGTGAGAAAGCAAGGAAGATGATGAAGAAGGTAAAGGGAGGATAGGTAAGGAGACGTGCCGCGGCTTGAGAGAAGGAGAGTATCATCGAGGAATATAAAGGAGGGAAGAGAGAAATGAGAAGAAGGAGCGAAGAAAGAAAGGGAGAGGAAACGGTACCGGGGGCGGAGAAGAGAACGACGGAACCGTGATTACCTGAGGGCATCCTCAGTCCGTTCCTTCGATCCTTCGTTTATCCCATTCTTTCGTTCCTTAGTCCATTGGTTCGCCGGTTCGTATACATTCGAGGGACCGGAGGAGCCTTACCTGTAAGTGAGCGAAGGAGCAAAGGAGCGACCGACCGACCGCTCAGGGGTCCGATCCCGGGTCAGATCTTCTCGCTATGGGAAAACGCTAAACGATCGGCTCACATCACTCAGATTCCGCTCTACTCTCCTATATATATACACACAACAACATCAGCGGGTGTCCGGCTGCAGTAAAACAGGCAAATTATAGGCTGGACATGACTCGTGCAAGGAAACGTTCGGACGAGATCTCCGCGAGCAACGCGAGATGCCTCGAAGTTCGTAAGCCGGAGGACGAGCATTTCGTAATTGTTGCTCGCGACCAGTGGGAGGATCCGCCAGCCTCTTTAAGGATCGAGGGATACTCTCTGGAGCGGGTCCTCCGGCAGACTCAGCGTCTTCTTCTTCGTCCTGCTCTCATCCGCCTTATCCCCACTTACGTAATATCCTGTTCCCTTTCCTTTATTTTATATATAACCAAATGAACAAACAACTAAAATTGGACGTTCAGTAGGATTTTTAAAAATTATTTATAATTTTTTCAACGTTATTTTCCTTGTGCTTCCTGGCGATACGTCTCACTGGAGAGAGAGTGTCAGAAATAACGGCAGTTGGCATCTCCGCCGCTCCCCGCATTATGAGAATTTAATACTGTCGAGTGGCGCGCGACTTGTCACGCGCTGCTGGAGATCGCTAGAGACAGGACTGCTCGATCGGGAGTCTGTCCATTGCCGTCGAGAGTGCTTTTACTGAGTCTCTGCAACGACCTTTTGATAGGACCTGAACAGCCTTGTTAATTTTTTTTGTCCAGATATAGGCGGTACGTACAGTTAGACCTCGAGGGGATGTCCTTAGACTGAAGGAACGATTAATTTTTCAGAAGAATTCATAGTTTTCCTGACACGGATACAGCGTTCACCATATTTAACGTGGTACCCTACACGGAGATGATCCAGAAAGACACGCTCTTTCACGAGGATATAAAAAGAAGTAAATCCGCTCGGTAAAGGATATACCTGTGATGTAATCTGGAATGTAATCTGGAGTTACTTTCAACAAAACAATAAGGTCAACAGCATGTAATGAGGGAGGAAGGTGCAACGAAGCGTATAGCCATGTTAGCGGTGGTGGAGGCTAGGAGGCTGGTAAGGCAGGTTCATACGATCTACACAGCCATTTTTTTTTGCACAATATATCCTGCAATATCTCGGCTCTGAGATATCCTCTCTTGCGTTATATTACCCTGGTATAGACGCCTCTTATCTAGTTACTACTCGGGAGTATCGTTATAATAAAGCAGACCTCTGCTCCGCTGACTTGATTAACAGCCACGCATTCTGATGGCGTCAAAATCTTATTAACACATCTGATACGTCATACGTCAAGGAGTTCGACGTCATCCTCATCAGTCTATCTCTTAATAACTTTATGTCTACGGAGGGCACTCAATGCACTCTATGGCCACGTTAGGGCGTTATCTACGTGCTGATTAACCTACCACTTTATTTCTACGAGGCCATTCTAAGCGAGGTATAGAACGAAGGTAGGTAGGTAGGTAGGTAGAGATATAAAGACATCCTGACTAACGTGAGTCGTATTACTCGCGGAAAACGTGCCAACCGCAAATAGCCCTTGGACACTCTCGAGCGTGGTTATAACGGTTGCCGTGTACGTCACGGTCTCATGGAGCATATATCTCGGAGGTTCGCTGATGATAATGTCCTCGAGGAGGACGAGGATTATTCACGCGTGGATAATACTCCGGTACCTTTAGGATCGAAGAGATGTCGAGGAACTTACTTGGTGAGCGTCTCAAGGGAGGAAGTGTATATCGTGCCGCCGACATCGATGTGAACTGGCGCCGTGTAACGGGAGGCTGCTGCTACACAGGGTATTCCAGTCATCTTCTGGTTGTAAGCCGGTGCCGCAGGTGCCGGTGGTGTCGGCGACGAGGAGTTCGACATCGTGGGTGACGTCGCTGGCGAACTGCTTGGCGATAGCAATCTGACAGAAATACTTTCAACATTAGTTACCATTAGATTGGCCTGGCAGTTTGAAGACTTGGCAATTTAAGATGATATTGTGCAATATATGTATATTTAGATTTAATGCAGAATACGACTGTTTGTTTAAGATTTTTTTTTATTGTAATACAGTGTATCGTACGTATTGGTACATACCTCATTTTAATTTGAGCGCTGGGGAACATATTGCGTTGTGACGTCAGCTCCGCCTTCGCCTCCTTCACATCGGCCTCACATTTCCGCCTGAAAATATAAAGGTCATCCGTATGAATGCTTCGGGAGTGAATTCACAGTCGAAATGGAAATTCTCTTATAGACGTGGTAAACATATGTTTGACAAACTTGAAATAAGATTCAATGACATTTTTGTCACTGGAAATATAAAGATTGATTGTTTCCATTCCTTTTGGCAATTACTAGAAATTCAGTAGAATCATTCAAAAACTAAGTAAATTAAGTGGCGACTGACATAACGTATCACACATTAGTGTGTCAGCTAATGTCACGTGTTCGGTATCAGACGTTAATAAATCTTAGTGTTTCGAAGAAATTTCACTGCGTGGGATCACGCGATATGTCTGTGAGATTTCTATAGTGCGACAGCGACTTTGAAATTTGATATGAAATAAGAAAAAGCAGACGATCCGCAGTCAATGATCGCTGTTTCATTAGGATCTGGAAAATGTGCGAATTTCCAAGATGCTACAGTGCCTTCTCGTCTCGACCAGTCGTCTCTTGGAAACGTCGAGCAATCGTCATCATGGTTCAACTCTCATATGTATTAATAAGGCAATTAGCGGTAAAACATAATTTAGTAGGTACCGTGCTCCGGGACCAAGATAGGTAGGTAGCAGAGGAAGGGTTAGATATAGAAGAGGCGTATGAGGTAGTTGAGGTGGATGAATCAGGTTCTTGGCGATTGCTGTAAAAGCGGAAGTCAACCGCGAAGGGGGCTTAAAGAGTCTCCAACTCATTTCCCGGTTGTGTACACACGAAAGAGCTGTGCTTCCACCAGCTTCCGTTTCGTGCTTGCACACATCTGAGCTCTTGTCCTCTGTTACATTTCTGCCCTTTCGTATCACTGGACGAAATTTAAGGTACGAACTTCAGAGACTGACAACCCGTTGGTGTGTATTCCTTGACCTCGGTTTAGCTAGCAAATATTAGTTGGTAATGAATAAAGCGAATTAATTATCATTACATAGACCCTTAGGAGAGAACATGGCAAAAGGTTTTTCCTTGTTTTTTCAGGAGGTCTTCGTTCACGAGTCAAAGGAACGCGTAAACGAGTCTTTGCTGAACATATCGTATACGTATGTATGTAATCATCCTGGACAATCCAGGATGATATATTATTCAAAGTGAGAATTCAGATTGACTAGATTAAAGTGGCAGTAGGACATTGAATAATTGTCCAGGTTAACGGAATGCGTAAGTCGGTAGGCAGTGGGTGCAGGGATCAGGAAAATCAGAAGACAGGGCGAGGCGGTGCGTCGAAGCGGAAAGGCCGCGTACGCCGGTCGCGTGTCCTGGATGTATATAGAATAAGAAATAAATAAGGGATAAAAAGAGAAGAAACGATGTGGAACTCGAACGCGCATATTGAGCACGGGATGTCTTGAGGACCGTATAGAAAGCGGGTCTCTCGAAACCGGACGGAGTTCGATTTAAGACGCGCCCTAAAGTTCCTTCGCGGCAAGACGAAGGGTTTAGCGTAGCCATTATTTTTCAGCAGTGAGACTGGTTCTTCCATAGGATCGCCGCAGGAGACGTAGAATGCACGCCTGGGCCATAGGATCTCGCGGTGCGGAGGTCGCGAGTCGAGTCGATCTGCCGATGGTGGTGGCGATGCGAATAGCGCGAGTGGGGGCGGCTACGGTGGCCAGGATGGCAAGAAAGCGAGACGGCAAGTCGGCAACCTGGCCGCAACGGCCACGACGGCTACAACGGCCATGACGGCCGTGTGCCTTGAAGGCAACCAAGCCCAGGTAGACGCGTCCACCGCCTCAGGCTTTAGCGTCGACCATATATGTATATTCAAGCAACCAGCGCCAAGTCGCATTCCGTATGAACGCTGAGGACACCCGTGGCCCGAGGCTACTCGTGTCCAAATGCAAATTCGAAAATGCCTCATTTTGTTCTCGAATATTATTTAAATCCGAAGATAATACCAGAGCTTCTTGGATAATGGCTGAGGTACAACAGTCTTCTCGATTTGGGCTTCTATTCCGAACCGATTGGGATTCGCGACCGACACCCTTCGGCATCATTCCTTGGTACATAGATATAATTTCGAATTTTTTTTTACATCGCATCGCTGCATCAACTTATATATACATTACGTGTATGGAATCGTTATAATAAAATTAAGTCTTTTCAAAATTTCTCTTGGCAACGTATTACCATGACTGCTATTAAACCTTATTCAGAGTTCGCAAAGCGTCTTAGCTTTCAGATGAGATTCTATCCAGTCTCGTACATACAGGATGCTCACGGATAACGTTATTTGCATATGTCATGCTACGTTATTAGTTACCAGAACGAGATGAACGCCAGAATGTTTATAGATCTTGATTTTAACTCGGTCGATACCCACTTCCTTTGCATTTTGATAAACTTATTCGATACGTACGACGCCAAACGTATGTCGTATCACCCGATGCGTTATCGTACATACGTAGGCTACGTGTATCTCCTTTTCGCGCACGGTTTTACCGTTTTGCGGAAATTATTCCTGGCTCTCTAGAATGTCGCTATGTAACATACACGTATGTATATCAAGCAAAGAAAGAAGATCTACCTACCAGCATCGCAGCAGTGAGAACGAGCCACTAGCTTCTTCCCGGTCCCCTTATTCACGGTAGCCTCAATTAGAATAACGAAGTGACTTCTTGCTAACGAGGAATCCTCAAGAGAAACGTACGAGTTTGAATATCGCGTGCCTCCGCCGTGCAATAGTTATGCCACTGTCTGGCATGTCTCTTATAAACGATGTAAAATCGAGTGGGCGCTGTAGCCAACAAGAGATGCTGTCGTCTCGAGACGCATCTTCAGGATGGTGGTAAATGCTTTTCGTTTCCGAGGAATCATCGGAGCACGATGTATATCTTTGAGTTCCGAAGATATATTTATCTCCGTCGATGCAGCGAGTACTTGTATTGGCGACTGGCTGATGCACCGGAGTCACGATAGTTGAATTCTGTTGGATGATATTTTTATGTTGGTACATAGAAATAGCGTAATCAAGTACAAAAAAATAACAGCAGCATTCCGAGTATTCGTGTAAAAGGAGAAAACAAGTAATTTTTTTTTGAAAGGCCATCTTTTATGAGTTTCAATGTAATAGAGTCCCCTGGATTTTAATTTTTTGATTCACGGTTATTGATTAACACGAAGAGGACACTTCTTGGCGAAAGGGAGACGCGACTTCCAGTTTTGGAATGTATAACTTCCAGGTAGCGTGAGGCGACTTTACGGTGGCTATAAAGTTAACCAGTCATTCGATGAACGTTTCCGACCATGCTCATTAAATCCCGATAAGTTTTATCCAGCACGATCGGCTCGATTCACGGCACGTGCATATAGCTTTTTGCAAACTTCTCCACACACGGCATCGTTATACCCTTTCAGTATAGCCAGGATATACTTTGCCATTATAGTGACTTTACCACTGAGAATTTTAACCCTGGAATCGCAAGCGTGCGTAAACTTTATTCCCAGTTTCATATATAGCTTGATATCTCTTTTTTTCGGGTTGTGATTTCAGGGTTAAGTACCTTCTACATGTCTATATACTTTCATACGTACAACGTATCTTTACTATATTAAGCGATGATCATCAAAATAAAATTCCTTTAAAGCATTTGAATCATTTACAAAGCACGATTATCTACGGTCATTGAATATCTTTAAGACGACCGTGAGGAGACAAAAGAATTTGTGTATTTTGGGAGACGCTATTTCGTAAACAGTAGAAACAAGAACTATATTCTGATTTCATATGCATAAAGAAGAAGACTTTTATATTTGGAAATGAACAAGTCACAAGTACCTACGTATCAGCTCGAAGATTCATCCTACGTAACTCAGCTTTCGGATCTCTGCTAGGTATATCCAGTTTCTAGAAGTAACTTGTTAAGCGTGCTAATTGAAGATCAGTCAAGGAATGGCACGGCAGTTATTAGCGAGTTTAATAAGTAGAGATGGCTCGTCCAGTAAGAAGAGGGTAGAAGAAGCAAAAGAGGAAGACTGAGTCGTCGGTTCAGGAGATATACAAGTGAGAGAGAGAAAGAGAGAGAGAGGGGGGGAGAGAGTGTGTGTGTGTGAGAGAGAGAGAGAGAGAGAAGAAAGAAAACAAGGAGAGAAAAAGAGGAGGGATGTCTTTCCCAACTGCTCTTCAGGAGTTGAAATCGTATAGGTTAGGTGTTCTGAGCGCGAGGGAAGGATGCAGGGATCGGCGTGCAGAGATACTCCGAACTCTAAACGATAGTGGATGGCTGGAGCGCGTGCCGACCGGTTTGGCTTGCGCACACACCATCGACTGGAAGAGATACGTAGGTAGTCACAAATTTATTGATGGTTCGGCGTGGGTACGAGCTGCCAGTATAAGCCAGTGCCTATAGTCCCCATATAGCTATGCAGTGAACGTTAGTGCCGAGCAGTCAGAGACCCGATCGTCGTGACACCGGTTGGATCGCGTCGATGGGTCCCATGATGATCGTTATAACGTTCCCAATTTTCGGCATGGATGCGACCTCTATTAACGCACCTCTTTACCCCTCCTCGTATCGCCTTGCCATCCTCGCAGCCTCCTGTCAACGGGATTTCGACAAATAAGTTGTAAGCGAACGGCCGTTCGATCTCTGCGGCCCACTCGGTAAAAGTCGAAAGGCCGCATTGCGTTCCGCGCGCTTCGGGCGCGGCATCGATTTGCATTGCCGCAATCACGAGAATGCTTTAAATCTTAACAATGCAACATGTATCTGTAGACATGTCATAGAGGTCAAAATCCTATCCTCTGTAAGATTGTTTTCATTGTAAGATGCTGCTTAGGTTGACATATATTTTATTAATGCTACGGGGAGGTTATGAGCATTGAATCTGGTGGAATGGAGTAGCTATTTTGTTTTATTAGAGAAAGTTAGTATATATATATATATATATATATATATATATATATATATATATATATATATATATATATATCGGTAGTATAAGGGGAGTATAGAGAAATTCCATTCTGCCGATTTTCATATTTTCCAGCGTAACGGCTCGTGGCAGGTTTAATCTCTCATGCCTAGTAGCATTACGCTGAGCGTTGGTTCACGCGACTGGCCAGGTAGGTAGGTGGATAGATAGATAGATAGGTAGGTAGGTAGATAGGTTTCTGGGCAGATATGTGGAAGGTAGGTACTCAGCTTGTACGCTATGACAGTATACGAGAGTTCGGTACGTGCATATGCAAGTAGATATCTGGCTTACGTAGTCAGCCTGGCAGGCCATGTAACGAGTATGGGGGCACCACTCCCGACACGCGCCAATGCATGTCTTGCTCCATTTCATCCTCGCCTATTCCCACCACTTACTCACCTACTTACCTGCGAGACGGAAATTCTGCCAGTTTCAAACGGCGCAAGCCTACTCGAACTAGAGTATGGTAGCCGTCCGGGGCTTTCGTCGGCAGATGATTTAGCCACAAATAACAGGTTATGTCGATAACCTATGTTACCTTACCCAGTTCAGTACGTCCTTGCTAAATCATTAGCGAGTAAAGCGTGTCGAGGATTTTCACAGGTCTCCGTTGACACATAAGATAACCTCAAAAAAAATTCAAGCGGCCTTGTGATTTTGGAAAACTTCACCATATGTATTAGAAACGCCGTAAAACTGCCGGGTCAATTTCGTCATAGAGCCCTCTACGGTTTTCGGTATAAAACGAGGATATTTACGTGAAAATTTTACCTCGGGTCGTCAGGTTCATGAATAATTTTCGTCCGCGGGAGACTCGTCAGCCGTGGGCCAGTTGCCTGAGGCGCTCTGTTCTAATTACGGCAACAGCAGAACGCGTCTGTGCTCGGGGCCAGGATGCCCCAGGCGATTCGCAGCCCCCATTCCTTCCTCTATTCCACAAACTCCCTGGCTATTCTGCTTGCCCCGAACAACCCGTACCCTTCGTCCTGGCAAACGTGTTTGTCCGAGCGACGGATATCCTCTGGATATCTACTCTCGCACATCGCCATCCCTCTCGTCTTGTGTTCCTGTCCTTTATCCTTTAGCCTCTATTGACTGTACACCTCGTAGAGACCATGGGGATTTATCGTCCAGGGTCTGAAGAATTTTCATCTCTCTTCCCTTTCAATTCTAGCCTCAGCAATTAACTGACGATCGTACATCATTATTAGGCTTGCGTCCTATCGATTTATTGATACGACCCTACGTATACGGAATATATATAGATATATATATATATAGATATAAGCACGCAGGTAGACACCCATCACGCTTATAGGTGGAAAATGATTGTAAACCTGGTGCTACCCGTGCCACTCTTTATTGCACTCACTGTACTCACTGCATTGCATCATCGCTGCAACTGCATGTGCATCTACAACTGTGCTTTTCGCGATTGCTTATATTTATTCGTTAGGCATGTATAGTACAGTGTCAGGGATCGGATAACGTGGGTAATAATTATTGCGAATGGATGCTCCTAACGAACTGGAACACGGATCGTCTCGCTTTCATAGATCAGAGATTTGCAAAGGAAGAGCGAGTCGTGCTAGTAGCACGAGTTATCTTTCAGTGCCGGTTTCATTCTAACTTGTCGTTTCTCCGAGTTCTGTTTCCAGTCTCTTTCTAAATCCTACCTCCGTCATTCTTATTCGTGCTACACCGTACAATCTTGCACTTTATCACAACTATCCGTTGGCAATTATCCAGAGTAACCGTAAAGCCGAGATCGACTCTCTCGGAAACTATCGGGAAATCGATTCGTGCCTCGATATTAGAGAAATGCTGTGGCGCGCGAATGCAAAGAGCTGGGGGCCACATTGGATTTACCTTCGGTAAATCAATGATCGGTCGTGGCAATTCCAAGGTGTGTTACCGGTCTCTCGAGCATAATAGGATTGTCCACGTGAAAGTCAATCTATAGTTGCGGTTCCTTTTTACGCCTAAATACCGGTTTGTCCTCAGGTGCTTGAAAATCGCAGTAGAAAACAGCATGGAAAATAGAGAGATAGAGTGGCGAGGATGTGGGGGGAGCGAGGGAGAATAAAAGAAAAATATAAATCAGCAGAGAAAAGAAATGGTGGCAAGAGAGGTAAAGGCGGTGGGCGACTGTGATGTTTTAAAAAACGCACTGCGGCCACTCAATTATGAATTAAAAAGGGAGTCTTTCCAGGTTGTTGACTTTGCTCGCTGTGTTTTCCGCTGTGGTATTGCCTAACTATGCGCTCTACGCGGGTATAGGATGAGAGGTAAGTGGTGAATGCGGTAACCGCAGTCAGCGCAAGCGGGAAGGATAATTATCACGGAATTGGATGGGAACTGAAGGTGTACATCGTTGAGTTTATAAGCGTAATAAATCTATGAGTAATGAAGTGAGATGTCGTGAGTTCAGATAATTGACTCGTCCGAGCGTTCGTTAATTAATGCATCTAATAACTTTTACTCTCGATGTGGTACGTAACACAACAGATCGAAGAAATGAACGAGGAGAATGTAGCCTGTCTGTTATTCTCACCTGCGTCTCGTGAAAAACATATCCTCAACGAATAGCTACGTATATCTCTACTGGATCCAAACAGCCTGGTAAAAAAGATTCATTCCAATACGATTACTCACAAACCGCATTTTAAAACTGTCTGGCTTATTCCGGTAAACACCCTGAATCGCATTATACATATTATACGTAATTTCTTCGATATATAGATATATACGTCGCGATGATAATTCTCGACGTCTCCAACACATCGCAGACACTCTGACAAACGCAACACTTGGAGTCAATCGTAATTAAGATACTGTCAATCAATTCTTATACAGGGATTAAATCATCGTGATCTGTCGCCCGAAATTCCATCGAGTAAAGATCATCTCGCATGAAACGATTAAATAAATAAAAGCGTATAGTATAACCGTAAATTAATCTTGGACTGATACAAGATAAGGAAGGACGAAAATACTCACCGTTTCTGACACGTGGGCTCCAGGTTGACGGTTGTTCGGCTCGGGTCCACGGCTGATTGTTATGATCTTCGTAGGGTGCAGGCAGGAGCCACGTAGGGAGAAATTTTGCACGAACACCCTAAAGTAATGGATACTACCAAGGGATAATAAGTGAGTGATAATTTTCACTAGGGCCGAATGCCTCGGCTTTAAGTCACACACTGCCACGTGGTCCTCACGTGCGGGGTTGCACGAGGCGCGCGCTACGGCTGCCTTGCTAGAACTGTGTTCCATCTCGGCGCCTCTGTGCCTGTCGCTCCCACCTACGGCGCAGCGCTTTCAGTCGCACCCTGAAGCTTGCGAGGCCGTGCGCGCTCCTCCTCGCCTGAAGGTTATCCTACACTGTCGCCGTTTTACCCTCGGCCGTTATCGCCACGCTCGGCGTCTACTATACTCGTGAGGCGCACGCTCGCGGCGAACCTCATTCGTGCCGCCGAACTTTGCCTAATAATACCGCGGGGCTTAATTGGACCAGTTTCATTCTGTGCTATATAGATATATGAAACGTTCTTTCGGCTCGGGGGATTAGCGAGAAAATGTCTGATAGGGTGCGTTTCCCATCCATGCTATACACCTCTGGCACGTGTAAGAATTTGTTTGGAGTGTCATGACAGCCTTAAGGCTACAAGATCTTCGAAATGGTTTGTTTTGATTTACTGACAATTGCAAGGGGGTGTGAGGGACTAGTTGGTATTTTACTTTAATCTACGGATATCTGCTTAGAGAAACGCATTGTTAAATGCCAATACTGCAGCTTAACACTTGTATGATAACCATTGGCCATTGCCATTGGGAATAATGGAACTGTTGCGGGTCCTGATATAAAGGGAACCTGGTTTTGTTGCTCGGTTGTAGTCGAGGAGCCCTTAGGCCAAAACGGCCACGACCAACAACATCATTCCAGGGATGCCCCCAGCACTTCCAAACCCACCGAACGCTGTTGGCCGCATACGTAAACGTTAACTTCGCCAGAGACAAAGTGACGGATTCGCCCGAGTTCCAAGTATGATTCTGCGTCAGCCTTCCTCGTGATTCTTCAATTTCTTGTCGATCGCGAATAACCAATAATTTATGTATAAATAACAATTACGACCAATAAATCCACGTTTTTACACCACAAAAAGTACCAAAAGATATATCTCACAATATATGGAATAACTTTTATATTCCATAAGTCGTATCTGGCTGTATGCCGACTCGTGTCAAAAAAAAATTTCTGAAATACTAACTCACCCCACGATTGCCGTGGGCAAATAAGGGTGCCGAGGGTGTTCAAGCGAGGGTCGTGATATTGTTTCCTGAAAATTTTTCAAACTCACGTATACCAGCCTCAACGAGGATAAGGAATCGTACGGCGAAAAGGAAGTTCTGGGAGGGGGAAAGGGATATAATGCGGCTCGGTTTGCCGTACGAATCCAAGTGGTTGCAGGCAATTTGAATTGTTTAACCGATACGTAATCCGGCGTAGGATCTTCGTGAGGAAGGTGGGCAGAATATAATGGTGGTCACATGCCCGCGGGTCGCGAGTGCTCGCTCCGTCTGCAGAGAGAAAATAATGTGATGTTTTTGTATCATACGATATACAGACAGGCGGCCTGGACTGTTTGCCTCAGGCGTCTGGCAGGATGTAACGAGGAGTCCGAGAGTTGCCTGTGGGTCCACATATTTTAGGGCGCGCCCTCCCTATACCCTCCCTACCACTGGTTTGGCCCTACGTGTCTTTGAAACGGGTCGTGTTGTGCCCAAGGCAAGGGCCGCAGTTATCCACCTCTTTCTCCGTTCCTCTTCCCGTTCCACCTTTCTTCCCTCTTCGGACAAAGCTTCATACGAATCGTGTACATACGTCGTATTTATATACATACATGCCACCTCCTCTTGTATGTACATCGATCGCGTAATCGCTCTTCATACTCGGACGCTTCGTTTCGAGTGGATTCTATATATTATATGAGCGGCGTGTATGACTGCGCTTTTCTTTCATCGATTTCTTATGGAATTTATGGCTCTTGTAATTCAGGTTCGGGAGTGGGGGATTCTTCTTTATTTTATCGTAATAGGCAGTTGATTTATGGACGAAACTTCGGAAAGGGGTGGAATCTCTTCCTGGGTCCTGGTGAGACGGATGAAAGTTTACTAACTCGTGTGTATCTTCCTGATGAAAGTTGCAGGACAGTTGATAAATGGATAGAAGGGATATTGAGAATAGGTAGTTTACGTAAGAATGAGAACGATTGGTATTTACTAATACTAAAAAAGGGAAGTTGATTTTGTTAGGTATTTATGATTGGTCGGTTAATAATGTTATCTATGTGGGATTATAGGAGGTGGGTCATCTACGTGTAACGCACCCACCTATTCTCAGCATTGGATGTCTAGGTGATAATTAATGCCTGGTTTATGGAATCAGCCTTTGTTCTTTGACGTCCATAAGTGCGTGCGTATAAGTTACGTTACCAATTACGTTCCCACGATTAATTAAGAGTTTGCCAAGAAAGTAGGTGGGGACTTACGTAGGGAAGAACCCATTAAAATTAAATCCCTAGATTATTCCTAGAACTAGGTCTGATCTATATGGGGTACGGGTTTTAAGCATAGCTAATAAGTTTCTCTTACAGGATCTAGAGTTGGCAGAAAACTATTTGAATTGCCAAGAGGGACAATCATTCCAATTCAATCCAAGAAAATGTTTCGCTATCTGGTGTCTATTCGCCAATCGTTAAATGGATTCGGTTAAAAATCGGAAATAGTGATCACTGACATTTTGCCAGGCATTAAGTAATGGCACGCAAAATCTTTGACCTTTTGCTATCCATTCTACCTGGGGATTTGTCCAATCCGGGATATCATCTTCCATTAACCTCACATTGAAAGTACCGATTGTCGAGAGTGAAGTCCTCTTTAACGTAATGTCATTGTTATTATATGTGAGGGACTAACGTTATCTGTCCCCTATAAAAAAAAGTCCGATAAACTCGATGACCGATGCTTCATTCTCAATGCACGATGCTTATAATGCATGCTACATACACGCAACGAGATCTTTCAGTGATCGCTATCCACTCTTCGTCGCGTGACCCATGGTGGGTGTATGTTTAACCTTTTCGATGGCAGGGCAAGAGCCGGAGGAGTCGGCCGATCACCCACGCAAACGAATGTAAATTACCGGAGGCTGTGAATCATTTTGAGAAGACCGGACAGCCTCGGGGCTTCGTAGCACTTACATAAGAACACTCCCTGAGAAAGGCAGGCGGCTCCCATAGATGGCCGTGGGACGCGCTTCAGGCCCCAACTCCCATCTTATGCGGCATCGCTGCCCACCAATAACGCTCCCAAGATCTTTCAAGGTTTAGGAATAATAGGTATATACAGCTACGCATCCTGTTATCCGACGAAGAATCATACAATCAGATCTCAAAGATATCGTCTTCGTCGGTCCAGCATCACTCATGCATTTCATGGTGAGTACAAGTCTCATAAGGAAGTTCTTCGAGGGATCTAGTACTAGATCAGATCACACCATCTTTTTTTTTTACAAGGTATCAATCTATCTCAATGAAGCCATATTAGAGTCTGATAAAGAAACGATGCTACGTACCACAAGAATAATCTCATCAAGGAGCTAAGAGACTGACGCCTACGTTATTCTTGGTGGAGCCAGGTCGTCTAAGGTCAAAAGTGCACGGTAAGAATTAGCCAGTAATATCCAGTAAAAGATAGTCTCCTTCTCTTTCCTACGAATTTAATTCCTGATAGTCTCATCGATTTTGTTAAACTTCCTTCTCAGATGCTTGAGCTACGTAGACAAAGGACGGAGGGCCCAGGATCTCTCATCCGAAGGAGACGAGGAACCCTTGCTGGAAGATCCAATATTTTTTCGCGGTACACTGTAAAGTCTCCTTATAGGCAGGTGTCCCGCGGCGACTCGTGAGGATCGTGAGGGCTCGTACGATAGAGTAAGAAGCAAGTAAGAGAACTGTGGGTGATAGACGCAGAGAGAAGAACGAGTACGAGGATGAGGATGAGATGGATAGGCCGTGGCCCGTGGCTGCGGGGGCGTTCAAGACCGTGTAGAGCATTGCGGAGTATTACCGGAGCACTGAAGAAGAACGAAGAGAGAATGGAGTCGAGGTTTGCCTCGCTGTACCACAGCATCCCATTCCTTCTTTGCTTGCCCTCAGCGCCCGCCTCTCACTGCAATTAGGGAATTGCCTGGGGTACCTCACATTCATCGCAATGCAACTGCGCCTTGCTGACATGGTCTTGGTAAAGGTGCAATGGGTTATTTTAATGCATTGCGCAATACACGATCTTGTGATGAATATTCGGGGTGAACAATCCCCTATTTTTTTTAAGAACATAAAATAGAGTACTTAAAAAACTCATTAGAATTAATATATATATATATATATAGTTTTTTCATTCTTCAGCTTGATTCTCTTCGGTAGCTGGTTACTTCTTGTTACGGAGATATTATTCGACGAAGAGGAGTTATCGTACGATTTCTGAAGGAGGAGGAACGTCTCAATTCGTTACCACATCGCCCGTGTGTTGGTTAACTGTACATCTGCAATCGCTACGTCATCGAATCGGAGATTTAATGGGTGGCGTCGGTAGCCTGTCTTTACATTTGAGATCTCGCGCCGGAACCTGTCGTGACGAACGGCCCTTTATTACACGTTGCGGCACTACTCGTAAAAACATAGCGGCCTTTTGATTGACATTTATACGGTATCGGATTGCGCACCTTTCCGTCACTAACGTTACGGCACAAGTTAAAAGTCTGTAGTATGATAGTAGGTAAATTCGTATACAATAAACAACACGATATCTTTGAATTAGAAACAATATGCTATATAATATGAGATAAAACGAAACCCTGTAACAATTCTCGATCTTGTTAATTTTTCAATGTAAATTATCAATACAATAATATACCCACGTGCAGGTATACTGGTAATAGGCCCGAAGGCTACAGCGACTATGATATCCGGTGACTTCAGGTACCACTGCTAGAATGTTACAATTTTCCAGTATGGAGAAACGTCACCTCGTATATAGTACCCTAAGATCAATTTTGATCTTTTACACCCGTATCAAGATCATCTCCACATATTTAATTCGTGGTCGGTACGGCTACCTGTGCTATGCAGGCACTCCTGGCTCCAAGTCCAAGCACTTAGCGGCACTCAACGTCGAGAAGTTAGTCGCGTGTGAGTCGTGGTAGGAGGAGAGAGCCGTAAAAATTGTCGTGCGTTCTTCATTAATATTTCATTTTGTGCTTATCGTTTCCTTGGAGCCGTTGCCACGGAATGCCCGGGGGCATCGTTACTGGCTCCGCGAGAGGGCCTTGGTCCGCCCGCCCAGTGCCGCCTTGCCGCAGGCAGCGCTGATGTGCATTGTCTCGCTCATGCCTTCAGGTTGTTCTCCGTCTCGCTTCATCTCCTTCCTTCCTCATCTCTCCTCTCTATAGCCGTAAGCCTTGCTCATCCCTAGCACCTCACCGTTCCCAACGAACGTCCCTTCCCATCTTCCCAACGGCAAACCTGACTCCCCATGGCCGGGCGTCCTGCCGCTGGCAGCGGTGCGCGCTATCCACTATCTTCAGCCGTTTCCGTACCCGCAGCGACCGAGCTTGTCCGGTCCCCGGGGCTTCTCCTCGACCCTCAGCCTCTCTCGTCCTCTGCGCGCGCGGCATCCTTCAAGCGAAGCATGATTCCCGCTGCGCCTCGGGGAACCGAAATGGCTCTACCTTGCGTCTGCCTGCAGTGCCCTCGGCAAATCTCGCTCCCTCCAGTACTCCTTACCTTTTCCACGATCCCTCTACCTCGTGCCAGTGCTACCACCGCTGGCATAGCCCGCCACAGGCACCACCACCCTCTCTTCGGCTACCTCCGCCATTGCCGCTACTATACACCATTTCATCCTAAACCTCCTTCAATATCGTGGCCTCACCACCTCTATATACATACGTCCCACCTCATCCTACTCCTCCTTCTCCAGAGCTCCCCTTAAGGCACCGCTTCTGCCTTCCGTTCCCCTCTCCTCGTTACTCCACCAACCTCTTGTCAACCAGCTCACTCGCTTCGGGCAATTTCTTACAGATAAGACGGCTTTCATTTACGGTACAGCCGAATCCTTCGACAGCATTGATTCCTTCGTGCTCGGTACCCTGCTTACTGAGGCCCATCTTTGCTTTATCGTATATAATACCGTGCGCGTAGATATACCTGTACCCAATATATACTATGTGCTCTGATGATCGTAATGAGGATAATGCACATTGAATCACTTAGATATTACTTAAGATCCAATAAGACAGACTTATGCCCAGGGATTCAATCTTTAACCTCAAGGTATATAGAGGTTTCTCACGAACCCTATGGATGCTGTGATTTGCGAGTGGGATGTAAGTCCAAGAGCGATTAAAGTACCTTGAACGTGCATCAATCTACTTGTACATCGACGTGGCACGCGATCAACCGTGAAATAGTCATGGCGCGTACGAACTTCACGATCTTGACGCAACCGCGATCTCGTGTACACCTGTCCTCGTGTAAAATCAAGGGAACGTAATAAACGTGTAATGATGTATATTGTAACTTGTTTATTTAAAGTTATTAAGTTCGAAATTGTTATCGTTGTATCATTGCAATTACAAACGAACATAGAGAGTATCGTATGGGTGTCTACGATACATGGACATTGCGCAACGTTGAGATTAAAGATATCGAATTCGCGATGTGTGTTTCACAAAGAGAGACGTTTGCCTCTTCCGCCTTCATGATTTTCTCGTAGCAAACCTTGATCTGTATTTTCTGTTATTTCTTGCTCTTGTTGTTCCCTTGTACCAGCAACGATATTGCGATTCGATGGCGAATATCAGACTCGTAGCTTTGTACCATTACAATGGTTTTCGTCATTTTGATTCATATTCTTGTCTTTCGTGATTTGTTTCTATACTTCTTGTTATTGCGATATTTTTCGTGATCTTCGATTCATTAATTAACCAAAACGCAACAGACTCTACCGGGACAGTCGACTGCTGGTCTTTGTACGACAGGGCTGCATCTATCCATACATTCACCCCCGTGATGACGGCAGTGGGTTCTATGTTCTTCTTTTACTGAAACGTAATGATTTACGTCATTGCAATGAATATTTTTAGTAAGAGACGATTTACCAATGTGTGAAAGTTTTGCGATATTTACTTTTGGCATATATTCGAATATTAATAGGTTATTGTAATTAAGATTTCATTAATAATTTCTATTGATTTGGTTACCACTCGTAACGGTCTCAGTTACGTATTAGGTGATTGATTGAAATTTACAGTAAACGATTTAGTTAAATCAATTATAATTTGTTAGAGTAATAAAGATGGCCGTCCTTCATGTCTTGTAAGTCCCTTAGTAAAATCTAGGCAAATCACGTGAATGGAGGCCACCGCGACTGCAACGTTCAGCGGCGTAGGAATTCACAGATTAAAAAAATATCCTGTCATGCTATAGTATATAATAATGTAATATAATTTTTATTTTGTATACCTATACTGCAGCACTTTAGTTTACAATCTTGGCAAACTGCACCGACCCAAAATGATTCACACTTCTCAGGTGATAAGCAATTCTCAGGTGGACATGGTTCTGCCATGAGGTTATCTGAAAATGTAATTCCCATCGACATAGAGTCACGAATAAAGCATAGAGCAGTTATAACGCGAAATTATAACCAAGTACAAAGGGTAAACTTGAATAAAAAAAATTCTGAAGAAAAAAGAAATCCAACTATAGTAAAATCGACGCGTGATCCTCGTTGAACAGTTTCAATTTGCATATGCACTAGAACGCAACGAGGGGGCATAATGAAATAGAGGCTATTCGTTTTTATATCGTCGAGATCAAAGGATTCACCCAGAATATTGACTTTAACCTTGCTAGCGGCTGCCGAACGAGTACCGATCAAGAAATAAATTGCTGGTTTGGTAAGTTAACAAGAGTACATATATCCAATATCGAGATATAAAGTGATACATGATATTTCATTAAAAATTACCATTATTATGACACCTTTGAAACATTTTTTGAAAAACTTAACCTAGCATACCCAAAAAAAATTTTTTCACATTCACACACTATAAACGAATACTTCAAAATTCTCGTCTGAATCTTCTTTGCTTTTCTTCTCTAAATAGAACACAGTGTAATTGTCCTGGAGGGAAACGTCCCACGAGAAACGCTTACCTGGAAGATGGAGAAGAACGATGCCAAGGAGGAGTAGGAGGTGGCGAAGACCGAAGTCAGCTGATAATAACGCGACCCGCATTTTCGCTAGCGCGGCTCTTGACAGTCGACGATTCAATGCTCTCACTTTCCCGTACGCTACCATTATATAAACGTACGCATCCAGCATATTCTTATGTACATATGTATAAATCAGTAGATATATGTAGACAAAACGGTGTGTAGTGTCATCGCAGGCGATACCAGTGCTACCAGTGCTACCAGTGCTACCAGTGCTATAGCACCGGTACCATCCCTGCCACAAAGCCAATCGCCACCTTGTCGTCGCATTTTATTATCTCAACCACTTCGTTGTGGTTCTTGTCAATTTGGAATATATTTGTAATATACCCGCTGCCCGATTACTGGCTATCGCCCTGTTACTACCGGGAAAAAGAGCAACGCCCCTATCAAGTTGAGAATTCCGTAATTCCCCTCTCTCGATACCCCATGAGAAATCGGTATACCGATCGGTTCTCGCTTCTCGTGATTCTCTATCCCGTGGGAAGACACGAGGTACCGTGAATTCCGTTCCGTGGCGATAGTACCTTGAAATTGCTCTTCCCGCTGGGATGTATTCTCGAATTTTATCTGGACACTTATTAAATCGTTTCGTCTATAGGACGAGTAACGTAGTTGTCAGAATCGATTTTGAAATTTTTGTTCGATGGATAGTTCGGTTATTCGTTTTGACGATAAATTTATATCGAATTTATATAGTGAAGTATCGAATTGATAACCGTAATATAGAGATCACTATGGATGCAACTGTGGTATATAGGTATATGCAGTAGAACGGAATGGAGTCTGTAAAATATATTTCTCTTCTTCATCGATCGACAGTACAAAGGCTATACCGATATCTGGCTTCTATGAAGTTCTTTTATTAGAACGACACGACGCCAGTAACGTGTAACAGGCGCAATGTACCATCGAGAAAATGGCAACCTTCGTGAGTCGCTTCCGTGAATGGATTGTTTATCGGCCTCGTGTTAAACATTTATCGACATAGGGAAAGCCCGTTGCTGTTCGCAGAATCGACACGTCATGTACTGATATTGTTGTCGAAGGTGAATTCTTTATGGGCTATGGTACAGACAGTATGGCTATACAAGTACATTATTGAAATGTTAGATTTCAAAATTTTCATTTCCGTATTCGCTTTTTTCAGATATTTAAACAGATGTTTTATTATTCATTGTTTATCCTTGTCACATTGCAAAAATAAATTGCCAGACAACCTTCAAATGTGTGCACTGTCCGTTTAAAGCTATGCTGTCGACAAATGCATTAATTTTGTAAAATAATATTTTCGTTCGCTGCACGCGATAAGAAACAATTCTATACGCAAATATTTCCTGAACACTACGTAGGAATTGCTCTGATATTATACGTTTCCTTTTTTTTTATTTGCTAATGCATTATCTCGGTGCAGAGGAGAGTAACTACTATTCAATTATTCCACGTAAGTGAGGGCTTTGAGTATCGTGAGAAACTCCAGTAGAGTAACCAGTGTTACGCGAAAAGCACAGTCTCAACGTGGCGTCAATATATTACAGACTCGACGCAGTAATCGGATATCTTCGATCTACGAGTTTTCATATCGGACACTCGAATCGGCGATTTCCGATCACGACTCTGAACTCGTAACACTTTCGTAACACGTTACAACGTACCGGGCGTAATGGCAGTTTTTAAACGGAAGTTTCAAGCGGAGCGCCATTACAACGTGTCCTAGTTCATGAATCGTACAGGCAAATGTGAAATAAAAAAAATAACTATAAGCCACTTCACTTAGTTTCTTTACTCGTAATTAATTAAAAATCTGCTTCAAATGCGTCGGACATAATTTTCGACATTCTATAAATCGACCCACTTTATTTTTGTATTAGACGTAAAGGGACGTTTTCAAAACGTAAAGTCCACTTTGTAAAGCAGCCGATAAAAATAAAAAATTAAACGAACGCCCTCGTAACAACTTCTTCAGCAGCTATATTATTAACGCCACGTCCGTGGTAACATCTGGAAATTCACGGAGAATCGACGACTTCGGAGAAAGTACCATCTGCAAGATGATTACCAGCATCGAACAGCACTTTTAGCAAATCCCATGAGGACCGACATAGTGTCAGAGGTCAAAGTGGCGTAGTCGTACGATTCGCGCGTTAATATAACTCGTTTGGTTACCTTATATACCTGTTAGCTGCCGTAAATATCGCTTTGGAACGATGTAATATATCAGAGGCTCGAGGAGAGGTCGATTTGGGTGTATCGATCAGTAATAATTACTACGATCAATCGAGTAGATGTTATATGATAAATCTTTGATAGGAAATTATATAAGTTTTGCGCGTAGTCAAGCACGTCTCTTTTCATTTTATCCAATAGAATAGTTTAGTAATATTCTTGCTAATTATGACAGGGGCAAAAGTTTATCTTCAACATACGAGACACGTCTTGATGCGATTCGTTGACCAATTGTACGATTATAAAATATAAGTACAATTCATGTGTGATCTAAATTTCTTTTTATTACTGTTTAGCGGAAGCTAGAAGATAGCAAGGGGGAAGGTTAGACGTTTTCGAATGGCAAATAACCATCGAAGAAAAAAAAAAGAAAGAAAGAAAATAGATGCGGTTCACGATGAGCACCGTATCTCCAGAGGATAGATCTAAAACGTTTAACAAGTTTCTTTTCTGTCGTTTGTAAACCGAATGACGTATTGATAACCTTTTATGTTATTTATATACTTACTATTATCGAGCTTCGAATGTACAAGATGAGAACGCTGGACATTTTTTATGTAACGATCGACAATTCTTTTTTTTGACAGAGGACAATTAGCAATACATATATATATATATAATAATTAAGAGATTACGTGTCCTAATAAGAGTCGTACAAAAGTTCTGTACGCAAGTACCTACATATACATTGCATTGATCGATCCTGAGTACCGTATGGGGTACAATAAAAATATCCAGCCTACAAATCAAATTGAAAATTAAAAACGGCACGCGCAAAATACTTGGCTATTCGTTATTAACAAGCGTTATCGTTTGTCGTGCACATACTCGCGTATTCCATGAATGCGGAGAACAATTCGGGTCTCTTTTATTGGACAATTTATAACGCTGGTTGCGCGTGTCGTTTTAATTTCGTTCATTGGCGCGTGTATATCTATATAGTATGTACAGGTCGGTAGACTTTTATATCTTTAGCACTTATCCTTGTATACACTTCACGTAATTAAAGTAACAGGGGTCTGTACAGAATAACACTTTTGTAGAAATAAAGGAATCAGGCTGACTAGATTTCGATGGCGTAGCGTTACTGAAAACGTTGCGCTTTGAATAGTCCTCGTGGATCCTTAAGAGCTGAACTTAATACGTTAGTTAATATTTACACTGAAAGCTTTCGCATGGAGTTGAAGAAGAGATGATAATATGTTCCAATCGGACGGTCCGTTTACATTGTTCAATCTACTGTGCCAACAGATACCATGTGGAATTTCAAACAAGTGTTTTTTTCCCCTTTCGAAATACTGAATACGCCTGAGCGTAAACATTGCACGATTTAATACAATTGGCTTTGGCAGTAGGAGCTTGAGAGTTTCTATATCTCTTTTTCTTATACGATTCTCGCTGTCTTTCTTTCTTTTACTCTCTATCCTTCTGTCTCTTCTTTTTGGAGTACCAAGTCACGTATTGCTGGTTTTACGTAGCTAAACGTTTATAGTCGCTTGCTTGACATGGACGAACCTGAGAACGTCGTCAGTGTAAATAGCAACTGACTATTCATTATCACAGTCAACTACGATTATGCACCGGGTCGATAGTCTCCGTTAACATTCTTAAGAAACGTATGAATGTCCTTGAAAGTTGGCCGCGCAGTCTCGTCTCTCTTCCAGCAGGAACACATCACTCTGTATACGTCTTCCGGGCACATTGTCGGTTTTGGCAAAAATACCTGAAATTAGATGATTATTAAATTACAATATAATATAAGGACCAAACAGTTATTCAATATATAGAATTTAAACTGCAAGCGTCCCAGTGCATAATGAACGTTCGCATTAAGAAATTTCGTTCCTGAATTCATTTTAAAACTTCTATACAGTATTCTAAAGGTGGATATCGATTGAACTCAGTACATAGAAGTATCGATTACTCCTTCATCCTAACTCGCAGCAGGAGACTTTGAATATTGCACGAGGACTCGAAGTCTTTCGTAATTTACGCGTCGGGCGCGGCCCTCGCTTACTATCCGCGAGTTCGTCTTCGTGCCACGCATACCCTGGACAAGTAACAAATGGCGAGACCCTTGGGGAGTATATTTTTTCAGGCAGAATGCGAGTAGCAAGACTTGGGAATACAGTCGATTGACAGGGACAAACGTATATAGGACAGAACGTCTAGGAGAAGAGGACGAGGACAAGAAAATGGAAGTAAACATCAAGTCTGCAGTGAAGAAAAGGAGTATGGTACTGGTACATGTATATGTATACAGGTCTAAGAAATAAAGTGACAAGAAACTCTAGGGGAGACTTAAATTCGATTGGTAGAGACTAAGAAACTTCCTCCGTACTTGTAGCTCTCCTCCGTAATACATAAGCTCGGCATTTTGAATGACTTGCTCATTCGAGAGATGTTGGAAAGGTTTTTCTCGTGCGAGACTCATGACTTCCCATAATGTCACAGCGAATGACCATACGGTACTCGAGCATGTGTACCTATCCTGAAAGAGAATTTTTATCAGGTGAATTAAACAGGTTGGATAATATAAATACTCAATTGTGAGTCGAGGGATAAGAAAATCTTTTACCAGCAGAATACTCTCCCAGGGTAGCCATCTTATAGGCGCAGGAGGTCTCCCACCGATGTCGCTGTAGTCCTTTTTATACAGGTCGCTACACATTGCTATGTCAGTTATCTTAACAGTATAGCAACGGCCTACAAGACAGTTCCTGGCTGCCAGATCCTTGTGAACAAGATTCTTTGACTCCAAGAATCGCATACCTGATGCTATCTGAGTTCCCATGTATAGAAGGCAACTCTGACTGTAGAAAGGATTTGTATAGTGAACGAATATTCTCTCGAGAACTATGGAACGTGCTGTAGCTTGAATTCAGTTTGTCAATTACCTGAGAGCTTTTAGATTATAGCTTGGCCTGAGAGTTCCAGTTAATGGTACACTGTATTGTAGGTAGTGAGCGAGATCGCCGAGTTCTGTGTACTCAAGAATTGTCCAGGGTGCCGGTTCTACGATGCAGACTCCCAGAATCCTTGCTACATTTGGATCCGATAGACAAGACAGGAAGCGCACTTCTCTCATCACTTCCGCTGTATTGTTAGAATTTCTGGTTTCTATTGGGGCTGCTGGAACACGGGCTACCACTAGTTTACCGGCACCTGTTACCACCTCTTCTAGTCCTACTGCCTCGCAGACTATTACCTACGGAATTATGAGTGGGTTTAATCTAAGGAATTCCATTATTTTACTAGTTTCTATTCAATTGTACTTTCTTCTTTTTACCTCTCCGATGTGACTCGATCCAAGCTTTTCTGCTGTTCGCAAATAGATACGTGGAATATCTATAGGTTCTATCTCCTTGCATTTATATGGTTTGTTCATGCTAGGTGCTATGTTCCAGCTGACTACTGGTGCTGGTATCTGGAATATATAATAGATATCTAAATACTACCTAATTGAAATACTTTAGAATAATCAATAATACCAATGCCACAAATTAGGCAATTTAGTAAATTAAATAAATCATTAATTGATATGGAGATCAATGAAAAAGAATAATTTGTTTAACCTTGTGCTTCTCTTTAGGTGCCGTATGCCAGCGTTTCGCATAGACCTGATCACCATCTCTTTGCAAATTTGATGTTGTTGTTACATTCGGCCTAGACGTTGTAGCAGTATACAACTGAAGTGTTCTATAGTGTTGAGATTGTCTAGCAGGAGAGTTTGATGGGGATGACGTATAACTCGACGTCGGCATTGTTGTACTTGTTGGTATCTGAGTTGTTATACATTCTGTCTTCAGATCGATGCTGGAATTATCTTCTGAAATGTTGCTTAGATTTACTTCCTTCGCAGAGTCTATAAATAAAGAGTCCTCTACAAGTAGGAAGACACAAAACTTTTTAAATATTCAATTTCCTTACCATTACTCGGTATAGCCGCGTATGTCTGTTTATTCTGTCCAGAAACCAAAGGCGAATCAAATTGTTCCGTCGTCAAGGATTCATGAATACTGGCGTCATCAGCTACTTCCGGTGAGACACGTGTATTGTCGTGAAGCATACTGCCAGGCGTTAAGTTCAGCAGCAGACCCTATAAAAGAGTTCCTGACATTTTAGGGAACAAATATTTCTCTCTAACAGAACAGTTTTATATCCATGGATTTAAAAAAAAATCGAATTGTGCAGCGGAAGAGCTATTACCTTCATGTTCACAGCGAATCCAAATGGGTTCTTCAGCACAGTCGGTGAACTCTGAAGCTTCTGACGACGACTGAGCAGCAGAATGATAACCAGAACTAGCAATAGGAGTAGAGTGATTGCCGTAAGTACTCCTATAAGCACTTCAACGTACTCTTGATTTTCGTCCCTTGCAGTAACTAAAATTCACAAAGTACTCGTGACGTAGTAAAGGACTAAGGATCGATGCAACATCCTCATTATTCTGAATTGAGAGAACTTCACGTTTATGAATTCAGAAAACGAGTTTAGCTCAGGGCAGACGGGTATTCCCGAGCAATTATAATCAAAGGGAAGGGACATTAACTAAGCGAGTAATGGATGGTAGATTTTGAACGATAAATTTAGTCCAAGGATACTCGTCAGTTCTTTAAAGTTAATAGCTAAGGAATGAAAAGGGAAATTTTCTTTTAGCTACGATATTTTCTTAATAATCACTTGTTTCAATTTCCTCAAACATCTCGACAGTCTCGATACAATTCCATCTTCGATTCAGCACGTTTTTCCTCATACCCTCATAAACGAAATTTCATTGTTAGAATCGACTTCTGAGGTCGTGAATTTTTCACGATAAAACTAACAGTAGAAAAATTAAGCGTTTTCCGTTCGCGTTTCCCGACGGGCATTATGCAAATACCGGTAATCAGGCTGTACCTAGTGCAGCACTACCATCTACCCCCGTAGCATCAAGCGTAACGGTACCAGAGGGTAGGTAGGTAGTTTTCACCCGGGCAGCATCCTAGAATTTAGGTACGCCTATCTCTTGCATACTCTAAAGATTTCCTTTTTCTTTTTTTCTTCTCAGTACTGTACATTGCACAGTCTTTTATTTATATCTGGCGTAGAATCTGGCACGACGTTCAAGTGTATGCTGCTGGAGAAGGTGGAGTCACAAAACGTTAATGAATGGAAGATAGGATTCGTCGGTGTTGGTCTATCAGAGACACGTAATTTTCCCTGGAGTTGACTCGACCGTTCTTGTTGCCCGTAGTGGCTGTCGCTTAATCCGACTAATTGTTTACGTTACGCGGAACTTCCTACGTGAATTATAAAGCATCCCTCGGAGCTCAGCTTCTCCTAATCGTATCTTGACGGTAAAGAATGGCGGCCTCATTTTCCTAATGAAGTTACCCAGTTACTAAACCTACGCGTCCCCTAGTAGCAGATGGGGTCGCTCGACGTCGGTTACGACGGCGACGCAATAGTTCTGATGATGGATACGTCAGATTGCTCGGATGAAAATTAACCAGTAGTAACTGCTGCCATTTGCCATTATACTACTAGCACGGGAAATGCAAGCTTTTATTTTTTAATCTTATTCTCGAAATTCCAGACGATTTTATTATGTGCCTGAACGTAAAGAATTTTTCCTTGGGTGCTCCGGCTTGTCCGTGACCACTCCTATAGTTATACCGTTACTAAGAAGAGCTTGTACCAGTACCAGTACTGCTACTGTTATTACTAGAGTGGCTCTGGAGTTTCTCTTTACTACGTTCTTCTCTGAAACATTAGCTCGTTCCACTTAAGCGTTAATTCCGAATTAGTCTGGAATTAATAGAACGCTTACTTGTTTGCAGGGTAAGATCCAGTTCAGGGTTGACAGGAATTTCACCGGTGCTGATCATGGAGACTCCCTCCTCGGTAGCATTATCGTAAGGGTTTGCTGACAGTGACATAACGGTTGATGAGATCAATTAATAATTCTTCATTAATAATAAATAAGACTTACCAATACCGTAAGTCACCTCGCTAATCATGATCCATCGGGCTGCGAAGTGGAGACGAAGTTTCAGGAATTTTCCTCGATGCTCATGTAATCCAATGGTGACGTTCCTGGCATTCTCCAGCACGGTATCAGGTATGTAGGAGTAGGAGAGTGGCTTTCCATTGTAAAATTTACCACCGACGCTGAACCAAACTTTTGCTTTCGAGAACACCTGACACGAAATTTACGGAATTACAAGTATATTGGGGATGGGCAGATAATTTAATCATAATATGAAATCTTAACGCAATCAAATATAATTGAATTACCTGTACGTCTCGTGTGAAATAATTGTTCGTGTATATATGCACAGCATTAAATATCTTTACGTCGTCAAATTCAAATAGCAGTTCAATAAAATTCTCAGGAAATGAATCACGCATCCACGCGACCCATCCGCTACCTGAAACAAATTTAATATCACTTCAATTCCATAATTATTTTTGATATGAAAATCCTAATTCTTGGATAGCATTCGGCTGCGTATTATTTTTTTCCAATCAAGATCCAACGCGACCATATTGATATCGGTTTTGCCTTGAATTTTTTGAGAAATCGGATAAGCATTTATTGGCGACAGGATAAAATAAGACAGTGGAGAATGAATTGTTCCCTGACAAAGTCCTCCCACAGTAGGGTCCTTCGTCAATTCTGGTGATCCCTCCTGACGTTTAAATTGCCCAATTTCTTTTTTATCCATTTAACCCCCCATCCCCAAAACTTGATCGTCATGAATCAATAATTATATCAACGTCACTCCTGACGGTGGCTTGAAACAAAAGTTTTCTGGCAGAATTCTAGACGAGCGTTATTTTTTGCAATAATTTTTGTCGGGTCAGCTATTTTTTTTTTTTCGAAAAAAAAATACAGGCTCGAAGCTTGTTCGTCACGCAAACCTCAACTGTTATCGAAGAGTCGGTATCGTCCTGGTATCGCGACTCGTACCTTACTAGGTAAACTTCGAAGAAAGTGTGTTACAAGACGTAATAATTACCTCCTACGTATCCAGTATCGAGTCTGTAATTGTCAGGGCCTGTTTCTCCATCGACCAGTCGACCCAAACCGTCGGATAATAAGCCATATTCTCTTTTGCCATCGTAGAAGTTGTCACTGAGCTCGGCCACTGGCGACTCCGGTATTACGTAGTTCAATATACCACCTGACGACAGTCCAAACGACAATAATATTATCGGATTCAATACCACTGCCGTAAGCAGACACACAATACAGTTGGCCATCGATACAATATACATTTGAAATAACACAAAACTAGGAACCTTAAATAATTATCATGGACAACTAAAGACCCCTTTAGATTTTAAAAGACAAACGATACGATGAAAACATGAATTTATTAGGTGGAAAAAAATGTCAATATACCTTGAACGACAATTAGCATGCTAACGAGTGATTTAGCTAAGGACGTTATACTGGAGTCTGCAATTTTCAAGGAATAAAATTTACCAGAAACACCATAAATTTTAAGACTTGTCAATTACACGTCATGACAATACGTGTAGAGTTATCAAACACCCCAGTATAAATAATAAATCTTTTTCAAATAGCCAAGGTTTCGTGCCAACTTGTATGCCCGAGTTTGGAATTGCCTAACTACGTTCAATATTTCAGATAACGAAGGGTGGAAGGAGGGGCTTGAACGGAACAAGCGTGGCACGCAATCCGGCCAAGTGTCTTGGTCAGTTGCACCACGCTAGGCGTTGGTAGACCCACCACGTGTGCCATTTTGAAATTAATTGACGTTATACCAATTCCCAGTCTACTTTCATACTTTGACTCTGTGCGTCGCCGCAATTTCGAAGTAATCGCTCAACCCGCTCAGCCGAATAGCGCCGGCATGTTTTAACCAGATGCCGTGAGCGACCTCCATAAATCTGCCATTCCAGGGTAGCGAGCCCGATCTCGCACGCTTCGAATATTTCTTATGGCTTGAACGAACTCCCGTGTCGCCACGTAACACGTGTACGCCACGGGTATAACACTTGAGGCATTAACGTCGTAGAAAAATCATTTATGCGAATATCAAATGTGTCCTTTCATTAATGTACAAACTATTACTATATATATATATTATATCATATAATCGACTAGGTCCAGACATTTATAACCTGTCTATAACCAAATACACCTAACTATAGGCAAACCTTGCTAGAACACTGCCCAAACACGTACTACGAAAAGCATGTTCAAGTTCGCCAGGAAGATTTGGCCATGCAGCGTTGGTTGGTTGAACTTTGGGAAATTCCCACCGTGCCGTTTCCTGCCGTCCTACAGATATACGTATGTATGTCTTACATATATGTATATATATACACACACACGTAGCCTCGCGAATTCCGCGGTAGAAACTCGAGAGGATAAGGTCGGCCCGTTTTCGAGGAATTGCGAACACTTCGCCAAGTGCAGTTCTCAAGAGCTTGCAGGAACACTGGTGTTGCAGGGTTGCAGGTTACGGACTTGGGGAGAAGGGCGAGGGGGAGGCTCGAATCCTATAGAGTTCAATTTTATAGACGATCGATAATCCGATCGTATAATGGTACGAAGTTTTGGTTGGGTTTTCGAGAGTTTCGAAAATCTGAATGGAGGAACGTTGGAAATATTATGACAACGATCGTACGTTCGTTGGCCTCGTTACAAGCTGTTTTACCAATGGGAACATCAATTCTATTAGTAACGTAACGTTAAGTACTAGAACTGCCATTGGCTGGCGGGGGGTGAAAACAAATGTACTGGGCTTTCCGGGGGAATGGATGCATCGGTAGCGCGGTTGCGGTTCTAATAGGATTTATGGATGTATTACGAGTTTCCAACTTTCTGCGTTCTTGTCGATGCATTGTTGGTTTAGATGCGATATCGAAATTCGCCATTGATGATCACTGATATGTACTGCCAGATATTTGTACGTGCATAGGTTTCTACGTATATGGTGTATATATATATAATGCTGTAACACTAGTTTTGTAATGTAACGCACCAAAAATAGGGAACATACGGGGTGGTAGCTAAACGAGTGACTAACTTAGTAAAAAAAATTTTTTTTCGCATTCAGTGCTAATTTGAAAGAAATAAAATTATAGGGGTCGGTACTCACTCTCATCCTGGCAACCTTTGAGCTCGATACGAAGACAAACTGTGCGCCTGTGAACGGAATGCGGGAGGATTCGAATTTGACTGGCAAAAATTGGTGGAATCAACTCGTGCGAGACCACTGTGGCAGTGTCGCTATTTCCAGGGAGAACCTGAAAATATGGTAATAATTTAATTGATTATGGATTTAACAGTCTCCGTGATGGTTGTCACGGATATTATTATCAAATAGGAATAAAATGGTTTAATTCAATTAACGTAATGGAGTGACGGTAGAAATTTTTATTTCTGGAACAGGAACGTATCAGCCATTCATCTTCATTATGGATTTGTCAATCGGCGAGAGGTGAAATTCTTGCAAACTCTGTTCAGTGTGATTACCTCATTAGGTGATTAAGCGATGAGAAAATGATCAATTCTAATGACGTTTAGTATCATAATGAAAAATTAAGGAATTACGCGTTAGGATATAAGTCCGTATGCGACCTTCGGTATAATGTATAATTGTATAATAATACATCGATTATGCAATCAAGAAGTTGGAAATTGAAAGTCAAAATTGTAATTTTAATAAAATTTCCACGGTGGCTTCTCTAATAAAATCAAATTAGCAGTTCGCCAGTCAGCTGATAATTGGTCGGCAATTGATTTGCTGATAAGAAAAACATATACCTTCTTGTTATCCCAACGTCTGTATTCTCGCCATTCCGTGAAGCCGGGTCTCCAGTACTCAATGGTATACTCCTCAACGTATTCCTGACCACGTCCATGGTCGTATCTACCCTGGGTTTGAACGCCAGTAACGACATGGGGACCGGATAAGTCGACCTGGAGCCATTCACGAACCCCCGTTTCTATTTGCCTCTTGGGACACCAAGCGCCGCCAGCCGTCTCCTTTCGCAGTCTGTTTGCAGAAAATTCGTAGTCAGTTGGGTCATAGTGCAGCATTTTGAATAATTCTATTACTCATAAAACAAAAAAAAAGAAAATTGACTTATCTATGAGATATCTATTTTTATCTATATATGAAGAGTACCAGAAATTGAGATGAAATGGGACATTTCGTTATTTCGCCAATACGCAATATTTTTGGAAATGGAACATACCCATATTCGGTGTAACGTAATATTTTTATTTCTACCACCCTTTCAACCGCGGTACAGTCTATCACCGGCAAAAATGAGTCTGTCCCGCTTGGATAGATATATTTATTTAAACAAAAAAAATTTAGACGAAAAATATATTCACCCGAAATTTATTCGTCACTGTATACCGTTGCTCGTTTGCAAAATACTGAAATTCAAGGTGTCCCATATATTTTTTTCTGTAACGGTATGATATTTTTCAGATAGGAAGCTTCCAAATTTTATAACCTCCAAAGGGAATTCTCTGACGTTCTACGATTATGGCACCTGAGAGAAACGTGTTGCTCAGTAAGAATACGTAGTTTAAACAACGATGAAAAATCCAGACATTCGTTTCCCTGTCTCATGGTAGAATTGCCATTGTGAGTGCTGCGCGAGTTGACGATTTTTGTCTCATTCCCTCCGTTACCTTTTTTAAACTATTCTTTTAGTTCTCGTGCCGATTATCGTCCTTGGGGATCGATGAGATAGAATTGAAACTACGCAAGTTTTACTCGAAACTGCCGGGTTTTCTCCTTTGGCCGAGACAGCGACAACGGCGACAACGGCGACACAACCGGGATCTCGTTATCTCATCTTACTCTTGCTATGAGTATACGCCCGAATAACAGTACCCCTGGAGTTTAGAAATTACCAGACACGGATGCTGAACCGGTCCTCATTCTCTCAGGCGCTTCACAATACAACTTATCACATTATATACACGAAGCTTACGAACTTTTTTTTTAAAGGACCGATCAAGTAAAACCGTTTAGATATGCATGGAAAAAGGATTTAAGGTTAGTATAAGACTAAAGTCCAAGGTGTCGTTAAATTGCAAACTCTTGCTGTCATAAGGAAGAGACGAAGTCGAACGTGCTTTGACGTCCAAAAGGGCGTGAGATCTCACGGGCTTGAAGGACAAGCTTAATTTAGCCTTTCCAAGGTGCAATAAAGGCAGCCGCAATCTCTTTAACGGCAGGAAGGTGTCTCGTTATTACAGTAATATTCTCACCGGCCGTTTCGCGGGCCGACATTTGTCACGTAGGAGGAGGATGCGTTGATGGCAGAGTCTGGAATATCTCCAGACTCCATTCCCAGGGGTGAGTTACATGATCCTGAAACATTACGTTATTGATATTTATTACAGAGACCCTATGACATTTTACCACTCTGTACCACAATACACTATTTGTTATATAGAGGTATATTTATAGATATAACGTCCACATGCTATACTAGAGTCTTTTAGAATCCGAAAATTCGTATAGTTCGGTAGGCGTTGATGATGGGTAAGGTTATGGCAGGATTTGGATTTCGGGGGATGCGAAATGGCGCGCCATTGTCGTCGACGGAATGTCCCGGGATAGAAAGGAGCAGAGTGAGGCTGTAGGGAAGAGAGTAAAAGTTGTAAAGTGGTTCCGTATGTGGTTTGTTACAGTTCGCTATGGGCGAATCCTTGACGGAAACTGAAAACGTTCTCGGGGAATCGAGAATAAATCTACAATGGCGGATTCACGTCGTGATTGCCATTCCCGTTGGAAGTGTGGGGTAAGCGGCAAGTGACTTTCTAGCCTGATATCTACGGAAGCGCCATTGGGGTATTATCCAATCGCTATACTTATTAGTCTTTACATCTATCTCATTCGCGTCTCAATTTATCTTGGGTTTACCGTCATTCATCCGTAATCTTCCCTATTAAACTTCTCGTTGGGCAAAAAGGCATTGCCTGAGTATGAGCGCCTAACCTAACCTCACCCATATCTAGAATCGAATGGATTTCCTTCCTTCTGGTGTACTCGTTTGCGGAGAATACTTTTTATTATTTTCTCTTTTTATTATTCACCAAGAACTACGTGTAGCTACGTATACTTCCTGCAAAAACGGAAGTGTTCCCGGCTTTTATCTATAATGTATTTTTTTTTCTTGTTCCTTTAGCTATCTCTCGATTGAGCTTATTTCCCATTGGATGGGGACGTCCTGGAGAAAATTTATGGGGTTATTTCGATAATTGTGATTTCCACCTACAGGACGGTACGTATAGATACTCTCTATTAAATTTTTAACATGCCTTTGCAACGATTTACATTTTTCACCAGACCGACGTTCAGTTTTACCTGATTACGGAGAAAAAAAAGTTATAGCTCGCTCTGTCGTTGCGTGTGTCGTGGAAAAAATTTTTCCCTGTCCCATGGAAAGATGAGAGCTGAATATGTACGCATATATATATATGCATGTACACATTGTATAGTAATATGTATATGGGCTAGAGAAAAAGTAGGTGACGTGTACACGAGGATATGGCTATGAAATATTGTATTATTCGTATAGCTAGTACGTATGGACTATTCGTTTCCTTTCTCTCGAATTTTTCCATCTCATTGAAAAACGTCGATGCGAATAAAGAGAGAGAGAGAGAGAAAATTCATGGCTGATTTACCGTACACCCTTAGATTCGATTCGTCACACAAACAATCGGAATTGATGGCGGCGTGTTGTCTTTGGCAAATCGAACGTGTCGGGATCGTTGCTCCCAGCTTGGTCACGTAGTGCGCGGATTCGCTCGTCGGGATTTATTGGTAATACATTTTGATTCGACACCATTTCAAAACGCGAACGCTGCCGGCTAGTCGGTGGTTGGAAATCCGGGAATGGACGGTTACAGTGTTGAAAACCGGATACGTATATAAAAACCGGTTTAGCCGATTAACGCTTTGGCCGCTAGATATTAAAGGGAAATTAGCATTGTTACACGAATATTCAGGAATACTCTATTATAACATGAAAATAGCATTGTTCCTATATATATATATACACACACAAATGCTGGTAATAACGTAATAAAATAATACCTCACATTTCCATAGTGCAGAAACTTTAAAAAGATTGAACAACCAAAAAAAAAATCCTAAAGTTCGTTTCGAAAGGAGCGTCCGAGAAAGAATCAACCATTTACATTGAATAGATGCCTCAGTCCAAAATAGAAAATAAGACAAAGATTCGTCAGTACCGTCCGTTGCAAAGAAGAAAAGAATTCCTTTATTCGCGTTTTAATTTGCACGAACGAATGGTATAGATTTTGTTGTAAAAAAGCGAGCAATATTTAAAGGGAACACGAGCGAGGTTCACGTAGGGTACATGCAGTTTTCCCATGAGATCCGCGTTATTTTATGTAGCTCGCAACTCGCCATCCCGCCTCTAGCAGAACATCCACATCGAACAAGAGTGCCATCCTATGAATAAGTTTGAAAGTTCAAACGCCCGTGCGATTTGCATGTCTCCAAGGTGCAGCAGGTAACAGTGCACCGTTGTCCCTGTCTGCAATGTCACTAGAATCAGCACTGTCGCCATCGGTATCCAGAATTCTGTGGGAGTAACAGCAGAGCCAGAGACTTACTTGTAGTACAGGTTCGAAATTCAGAGAGACGGTAAGTAACGGTCCTAGCGATTGTCACGAGGGAATCCGTATGCCGTGATATTAGGAAAACGTCTTCTCTACCGGTGATTCGTCGCGACGCACTTCACGTCTAACTATTCGTCTTTCCAGTGGCTCATAGGTACGGTGAAAGTAAGAGAAAAAGACGATACGGTGAGAACTCGTCTCCTGGAGCACAATCATTTTCGACTTTCCTCTTTATTGGCTGCCAGGATATCCGGATGCAATGTTTGTCTTTTTTGTATATATACCGGGTTATTCAGCCTAAACGCACCACCCGAAGTCAGCGCGACCATTTGATTCCTATGGTAAAACCATGTTCAGGTGGTGCATTTCGCTGAATAACCGGGTATATATTTTTTAGATTGTTCGCCTTTTGTTTTCCCTCTGCCATCTTGATTCTTCGTATATCGCTTTTCTATTTCTACCAACGCAATTCAACTCCGTTCGTGATACTTCCTAACCGTAGCTTTCACGTGTAATCATTGTTTCTCTTGTATAGGTTATTACCTACTCCTTATAGTATATACCTATGCTGCGGGAGAACAATGCTTCTCTATAGGGTTGGGATCAAGAGACTGCCGGATGCTATTGATGCTTTTGTCGAGAAACTTTCGACTACTGGCAGGCACGTTGCTTCGACGTAAAGCTCAATGCGAAAAGCAACGTGAAGAAATAAACTTGAATGTAAGCACTGGTGAATATAGGGCGGTAAATAGACAATGGCGATAGGCGTTTCAAGTTTCATGTAATTATGTATTTTGATATTAATTCTTCTCTAAGAACAGAGCGGCATTAATCGAACCAGTCAATATTCTCATTTTCTCATCATCATTCAAAGGATCTAACGATAAAACCTTACTACGGGTTATTTTATCTATTGACCGGGAAGCTCAGAGGCTCATCTTTTTCATGAGAAATCGAAACTATCAGCAAGCGTGATTAATCGTATCGTCTGTACGGAAGGAGGAGTGCTCTGACAGCACGATTGGCTCCCATGATGGCGAGTTCACAAGCATGCTATCCTGGGCAATTCGCTGTGCAGTTTGCTAAAAAAAATATAAAAAAAAAAAGAACGAGTGGGGAATACCTGTCAATTGATTTTACGCAAACGCTGATATTCGTATCCGACGAGTGGGCTAACGTGAGGGTGTTTCAGGTTGTTCATCGCTGGTATTGAGTTTCCAGATTTAATCGAAACCCCGATATTTTTTTGTGAAATTCTTCATTTCCCCGTACAGCATTATTCGCAATTATTGTCGTACAATGAAAAGCACTTGGAAAGCGATCAGATATAGACACTCGCTGTGGTACATACCTTCCATATTGAAAATATAGGTACCCCGAGTCGAAATTTTAAGCCTATATTTGACCTCGAGCTTCTGAACGAATCAACTTTTGCTTCCCTTTAACTCCAACATCCTGCTTTGAACCTATACGTCCTATTATTTTCGATTTCAACCTATTTTGAACCTCTATGTCCTACTACAACCTATTTTAACGTTCCATGTCCTAACAAAACGTTGAAAATAAATGAAAAAACTCGTTTATAAAGTAAGTTTTAAAAAGTTTTCTACTTACGCATACGCACGTAGTTATGTATTAACATTTGCTAAGATTTTTTCAAATTTGAAGAGTATACGACGCGAAGTTATAAATTTTTTAAGCCTGAACGAGTTCAATTGTTAGTAGTAACAAAAATTTATTATCGATTACTAAATTTAGGAATAATTGAATGAATTTTTAATGATCGATCATTCAACATTTAAAGAAACGTTTAAATAAATAAAATCATATGGCTTCAAATACTTCTATAAAATTAATCAAAATAAATCAATAACGAGAAGCTAATTTAATTTACACCTAATCATTAATCAACTAATTATGCGTAAGTTCGTCATGCGTAGACAAAACGAATATTTTGTACCAAAAAGGAAAACGCAGCAGAGATGGACTGAGGATGCTGCACGATCATTAAAATTAATCAACAAAAACGGAGTACAATACTTAGATGGGTGACCGCTTTGAGTTATCATAAAGGAATTAATTGCGAATTACGAGAAATGCGTTGTTTTTTTTCCGATTTAGGACTTGTTTCTCAAAGCTCCTACGAGCTTCTCTTTTGAACCTCAATGTGGCAAATTGTTCAGTAACTACCTACTTGAGGCGCAAAGAAGGAGCACAATTCTCATACAAAAAAAAAACCTATTGTGATTCTTTAAAACTTCACAAACTCTTAAATTTGAGGTGTAAAGTAGGCGTAAAATTTCGACTCGGGACAACTCAAAAAGCACCCGTCAGAGTAAATTCGAATTTGACGATCTGCTCGCTCAGTTTGCCAGACGAGTTAGACGACTGGCAAGCGCGAAAGCTGCGGGTCTTGACGCGGATGCTGCTGAGAGAATGTTCTCTGCAGATGGAAGTCCCGCGAAGCACGAAATTTCCTCGCAGCCGATCGAACGCACGTAATCGAACACGCGAGCAAGCAGAGTGAGCGGGTTGCAGTACGTAAATCTCTAGGGGCGTCGCGACGCTTTATCCCGTATTTTTCGAGGGAAAGTCGCTGGGTTGCTCGATTGAGCATCCACCGGTCGATATCAGGCCAGGCAGGCAGACAAACAGGTTAGTTCGTCTCTGTTATGGCTACAAGTTACGCAGATAGAAAAGCCAGGGCGCAGTCGGCTTTTTGCTTTTTGGAGTTTAGATCAGAGATTTGCTTTCAGCGGCAGCAGGCATTATTTAAAATAAGAGAGAGAGAGAAAGAGAGAAAGAGAGAAACACGACTGTTTGGGTGTTTGCGAGAGTGGTGTGTAGGTACCGGGTGAACGAGAGAGCCAGTCAGTATACGGGAATGGAGAATCTCTCGAAGCGGTGGGAGCCGTCAGGTGGTGAAGCTATAATCCTCCAAACTGAACTCGGATAGACTGGGACGTTCAGGACAGGTTGGGTTCGTTCCGGGTCGGCTTGGATCGTAAGGACTATAGGAAGAGTCCTTGTCGTAGCTGTACAAAAAAAAACGTATAGAATATACAAAAACGTCAACGTGAAACGCCATCGCTTAAAAAAAGTACCAGCCATGTTATTCCTCGAAAATGAAAACTAGTAATTTCTAGAACTCTCCGAAAATATATTCACCCTAATCCATACCTATCATTGAATATACCTCTTACGTATTTTTCATTACTATTGAATGCTAGATACTCAAGAACCCACCTACGCTCAAGTATAAGCCGACTCTATTTTGGTTCACAGGCTTTTTACTCCCCTACCCACTCACAGCCTTTTCTCACGGTAAACAGCGAGTTTCTTTACCGGCTGAGTGAATGAAGAAGAAAGTGCGGGATATCCGTCTCGTATATTCATCTCGATATTACCCTCAAAGGTCAAAGATTGTGAGACGAAGCGACCGTTGATGCGTAACGTAATATCCTTACCAAGCCGTAGGATGACGTTACTGATCGACGAGAGTTCCTTGAAGTTTGGCCATCCTTGGAAAGTGTTAAATCCTTTAAAATATGAGGACCTCCTTTTTTACTTCCATTTATAACCTACCTTTACCTACCTACACACTCGTCATAAAAGAAATCTCACTACCGTATTTTATTCCTATTTTTTTTACAGTTTAGATTCTTTTACCTTGGAAATGTCTCCACACAAGATATTATACTCGATGTATCGGATTGTCGTTTCATAGAGGCTCATCTATTCGATACGTAGACAGGTACTACGTGGTACTGTGATAGCAAAGACGTGACTGTTTAGTTTATCTAGACTCTAAGTTATATATATATATATATATATATTCGACTCTAACATTCACGAGTCATTTTCCTGACGTAGCTACGTACAAGACCATAATCACACGCTATCTAAACCGCCCCCCCATTTCCGTCTAACCATATTTTACAATCTAATAGATACCCAGCCATGCAAATATCTTGTATAAACATTAACGTCGATACGTATCCGGCTGCAGATAGGAACGGTTAATGGATAACCCTGGTTAAGACTAACGACAGAGCTTTCGAGACATTGCTACAGCGTCTTCGAATTCGCGAGCCAAACCTCTCGTTAGACGATCGAATTTGTACTGTTGCGGTTCTTGTTATTTCGTACTCTAGTATAATATATGTACCTGTATGTAACCAGGTACCTGTGGTACCACGTTATGTACATAAAACGTTATAAATTACTGCTACATTGAATTTAAAATTATTTTCCATTTTAATAATAAGCACTCTGTATATTCCCATGTTATGAGAATTAAGCTAACACGGATCATATTGGAGGGATTGGAAGTCCGTCATTTTGACAGTGGGATTCTTCTTTGCAATCAACGAATACTGACTGTATTATTCGTTTCGACGGATGTTAAGTATAGAAATGAATTAATTGGATCTTGGCAGACGGCTGATGGTTGAATAAAGCACAGCGGTTGAATCGTGATAGCTAATCGAAAATCGTTTACATCGTGAAACTCGTATATACCGGGTGGTTCGAATACCAAGTGTTTTCCTTTCCGCAAAACTTATTGTGAGTGCATCTGGGAATTCCAGGTTATCTTTCATCGTAGTATACGTGACAATAATCTACGGAGAAAAAGCTCTTTTTCTTGAATGGACAATACAATTCGCCGTCATTTTATTATCGCTGGACAATATAGAATTCACTAGTATAATTAATTAGTAATACTAGTGCGTGATTTTAGTAGAGTGTATAACTTCCATATAGTATTAATTATAAATGGCAAATATTTGAGACGGTAAAAGAATTGAAACTCTCGTTCGATTCTCTGAAGTCTACTATCAGTTTAGCCGAAGAAGTTCGAGCATTTGTTTTTCTTATACAGAAGCCATTAGAGTTTTCTATTACAGCGATCAAAGTTATATATCCGGAAATTCCATCGCTGAATGAAATTTCAGAAATGGTAATCCTTGAGAACTTTCACATAGTTGACCAATCCTTTTGCTCTATATAAACCATCATAAAACTCCGTCACTTTGGATCGTATAAAATCCCCTTTTCGAGGGTTCCTTGCGGTAAACCTTAAGGTTCCCGATTTCTTCCCCAAAGTGGGAGTAGGTATATAGACGGGAACATATGGGCACGGTATACCTATATATAGTTACCGATACGTCCCATACGGAATATATACACGTGCTGAAGATCCACTTTCCTCTTAACTAACCGTTTACTAAGGTAATTGCTTATCTTCTCATTAGAGACTTGTCCTGCCACATGTGTCACCTACGAGGATTATTCAGTTGAAACGGACTAGTGAAATCTGACATATATATAATTTAATTAGTACTTTTAATAATAGGAAAATTATGGTGAAATACATATGAGAAAAAAAGTATGAAGTGAATATTTTAGGAAAGTCAAGTTTTGAAAATGAGTTAGCTACTATAGCGTAAGGAATGAGATTGACGTGACGCTTTAAAAAGGACGGTGCATCCGTAGTGGGTAAGGCGTCGCGACGGCCTAGCCATCCAAAGCTAGTAGAATCCGATTGTTCTTCGCAACTGACTGTGTCTCATTACTTCGAATTGGCTGGCCAAAGACAATGCCCGAGTAATACGGTTATCTCGAAGAAGGTTTGCGCCACTTCCTCTCCATTCGAAAAGGAACAAAGATTTCGAGGCGCACAATGGGCCACGCGCCACCTGAAACCGGCGTTGTCTAGTTAAGAATTAAAGATTACGCTGACGGAACAAGAGAAGAACAATAGATAAAGACTGACCGTAGGAACTGAGTGTGTATTCTGCATTTTCAATTTTATCACTGTCCACAGCGTCTCCCGTGAAATTTTCTCGCAAGAAATAAGTACAGTTAACTGCTAATAGCAGAGGCGACGCAAGTAATACGAAAATTATTACCAAGTCAAATATTGAACTTGGCTAATTTGTTATCGACGCGAAAGTCGAGCTACGTGTATCGATATACTCGTATTTGACGTTTCGACCCACTTTTCAGTTCCTAACGTTATTCAATGTATCGGCTGGCTTTTGGAACTTTCCGCAAGAGAACGTACCAGCCTTATACGTATCTATCCTATCCGATACTACGTGATAGGAGTTAGCCAGTTTCCCCATTTACTTTCGGTATCTCAGTCTGTAACATGTAGCATCTAACCACGTGCAAGTTTGTATTATCGAATTGTACTTTCAAACGTGCTGCGGTCGAGGAGACCTGGTGCAACATTCATTAAGGTTTGGTTAGACGGAATCAGATCAGTCTTGAAAGGACTGGACGAAACCTAACCTCTAATCAGAGAGAAACCCACAGGCGTATATGTAATATTAAAATAGTCAAGAAACCTGGAATTCTTATGTACCTCTCATTATTACTTGTGGACATCGAGAATAAATGATTATTTGACGTACTAGTGTCAAGAAAATGTCCAGTCTTGAGACCCATAGTATTTCGACAGTACATTCAAGATGGTGGCACTGTGAGCTCAAGTGGCAAGTGGCTGCCACTCGTGGGGACATACGACAGAGAACGGTGCTTAAAGCGTCTCGAGATGGTGTCGAGTGTGCCGCCTGCACTTATCTCCGTGTAACTGTTTGCCCACCTCGAGGACAGACCATTTACCATAACGAGGGGAACGAAAGCTACAAGCAGACCCTTGGCCCGGGCAAACTACAACAATGGCCTATGCTCAAGCTGCCGTGCTCCTCCTTTTCCCTTTTTATACCCTTTTCACCCCTTTATCGCCCTTCATCCACGTTTCCTCCCTTTATCCGAGACATCTCCTGTACCTACACCCTATACAGGAGCTTTTCTCCTGGGCTACCCTCTTTTATTTCTATCCTTCCTGCATTGTACCTTTTTTTTTGGATGTTCGCAATGGTACTTTCGGAACGTGAAAAACGTTCCGAAAACCGATGGATTTTAATTATGAAATTTATGCTGTCTAATGAGTTTTCCATGATTTTTAATTATCACTTCATTAGAGGAAAAAGTACACTGATATGAGTGAAAGATAATTTCAGTAGGATGTGTAAGGATGAATGGGGTGAAAGATTGGTTAGTACACTGAGAGAAAGACTTGGTAAAATCAACTAAATCTGCGGTTGTGGGCTGCCAATAAAATATTTAGTTTAATGGACGAAATAGTTGTCAAAATAAATAAACGGATACTCAATTTAATGAAAGAAACGTTCAATTCAATGAAACAAATGTTCAATTCGATGAAACAAATTTTCAATTCAACGAAGCATACATTCAATCAACTAAATATTTTAATTGGTCACCCGCAACGGCAGATTTAGTCGATTTTACCAAGTCTTTCTTACAGTGTAATATTTATTAAAATTAATGAAAAAGTCCGTACTTCAGGGATTTAATACATGTATCCCAACAGTGTGATATATATCATAGTTAAGTATAGAAAAGAAAGGAATCTGCAGTCTATAGCAACCCCTATTCCCAGAGACACAGTAGCAAAAAAGCTTTCCCAAGTAATTCATCCCGTCGTATTAGATTCAAAATAATTGATCCCCCGAGGTGAAGGGAGGAAATAGTGAGTCATTACGTAAGACTGATGAGACCCTCATCTTCCGAGTGGACGAGGTAAAAGTAAAAAACTTGGATCACCTGCTCCCGATGAAAAATATCGACGATCCTCAAAGTCACACTAACAGCGAAGATTCGAGGACTTCCGGCTTCTGCGCGCGCACGTTATCACAAAAGAAGGAGAACCCATCCATATAAAGGGGCAAGAAAACAATGGCGTTTTTAAGAATCTTCTTGGAAATCGACACGGTACCATCCTTTAATCATCCACAAGATTTATCGTTGCTCAAGAAGTCAATTTTCTTCTCTCGTAGGTTGGTACCACCTACTATCTACTACCTACTGCCTACTACCTACGTTCGTATCTACCGGTTTGCTGGTCCCCACAATTCGATCTGGATGAATACTGCGAGAGCGTGGATGCATCGCGTTCATCGATCGTTACGAGCAGATTGAATAGCATAGGTGTTCAGATAGTTTGCATCGATGATATACATTAAACACGGCAAGTCGGTCAACCATAACCCATTAACGAGTTGGCAGTATTCGCACACTCTATAACATCGCTATGACAACTATAAAAATCATGGTAGAGGTCTTTGCAGATTGTCAATAGCCCGGCTGGTATTCATGACTGACATATATACGTACATACATGCAGAGATTGATCGGATCGGATCGCATGTGACATTGACGAATCTTTACGAGCTCGTTCACGGAGAGGTTTATTTCCCATCGTGCTATGCAGCAGTAAAGTAGCCGTTAAACTAAATAGTACGGTAATGCCGGGAGAAAGAAAAACGGCGTTATGTCCGTTCAGCGTGAGTTCAGTGCGACGCAGAGCCATCTGGCAGGATTTTGAAGAGTTTGCCGTTCCGATGCTGAGATTTAACGTTGGACGTACGCTGGAGAAAAGGTATGGATAAATGTGGATCGTGCGAGGTGTGAAGTATTATCGTTCAGAGCGATTACGAGACAATTCTAAATTGCACTCACGTATGTCCAGTGTCGTGACGCAATCGATGCTCCCTAGTAGAGTGAGCAGCACACAGAATCTTGCGGATATTGGTTGATGATCAGTCTTCATGTTCCACGAGGAGGTGAGTGACTTCAGAGTAGCATATGGCTGGAGGCTGCGAAAGATGACAGTAATCTTAAATCCATGCGAGATAATTTATCTCGTTGCTAGCAGGCAAGCTAGTAGGATCGACTACGATTAGTCAGCTGGGGAAGGTAAATTAATCTTCTGGATGGATTTAATGCTCCGTGCAGGGTGTGCAAGGGGGATGCGCTCAACGACTACAATTTCTTGTATTAGTTAAGCTTTACATATTTCACATAAAACTGTCCCTCTGTATTATTCTTATTATACGTATGCTTGTACATCGTATATACGGTATCCCATACAGTGTATATATTTTATGTATAAAAATTGACCACTAACTTCCGTAAGCCCTAGTAGAATTCAACCCTCTGCGCGTTCAGCTTACGGCCGATGTAGTTCAGCTTGATCCACAGTTCACGACACCACGCTAGAAATTTAACCAGTTTAAACTCAAGATGGAGGATGGGCTATTTCTTTTTCTTGGCACACACTACCCTGGCCAGTCAGCCAGTGGTACGTGTGTCGCCTAGAGAAACGTAGAATACTGAGTCGTAATCGAGTTCCCACCCAATTAGCCCAACCTTGCACCCTATAGCGTGGGACCACCCCCTTCTGGTCTTTTGCTCTCTCCTTCTCACCCTCAGTCACCCCTTATAGCATTATAGGATCTACTGAACATTCTCTACTACCTACGTTCCGAACCGCACGCGTATTTGTCTGCCTTTTACTTCTGTTCGTCTCACCCCTCCCCTTGCAACCCACTGACTTTTACCTACGTTCCTATACTCTTCTGGGAATACTCCTTTTTTTACTGCAACCGGAAATAGCTTTTACGAGCACGCGGAAAGCCCACGTCCGCTCGACGATTTCGAGAAATCGTGAATGCTTCGATGATCGGTAAACATCTTCATGGCGATACACTAATATCGTGAATCTTCGGGGAACGGAAAAGGGTCTTGATCTATTACGGAAATCGGGGATAAAGAAGAGGATCACTTTTTTCTTAGACACTTCCCTAGTGGCCCTATATATTTATATCGTAGATCCTAATATCCATCGTCTCCCTTATACGATTATATACATATTTCATGTACTATGCACGATGGAAGTATATATGGCAGAAAAGAAAGATCTGGAAAACATATACGTATAAATATGTCTATCAGCTATTTTGGGGACAATTTGAGTTACATACTAACTACTTTGAGGACATTTATATACTTTGAGGTCAGTCCCCAAAAAATTTTCAGCATAACGACTGTTTTGAGGACCATAGAGCGACTCTCACACCAAATTTTCCAAAATTGTTCTAATGCTAGACACCTGGAGCTGTGATGGGTTTAGAAATGGCTAGATTAGGTTAGGTTAGGTTAGAATTCCAATGCTAGATGTCCCAAGGTTTAGTTTTTTTTTTTTAAAACATTTCAGTTTGCCGTTGTGAATGCCCCATAATCGGCGATGTCCCCAAAACATCCGTTCTACAAGTTTATATATGCATATAAATATACATATATGAAACTTCGGAAATACAGGTATATGCAGTTGCGTAAGAGTTGCGAGTAAATTGTCACGAGCTGTTTAAATGACATTTATAAATCTGTAGAAGAAATAAGGAATTAAAAAATAAATCCAGTATAATATCCTTTCAGGATTACGTACCGCTCATATCAGGTACAAGTGACGGATAAGCATTACGGAAGAGCACCCTATCAATCTTCCGGAGTATATACTTTTAATTCGATACTCGATTATAGTAAAGACTGATATACACGGCCATGCTATATAAGAGACCTACACTGTGTTTTTTTTTTTCAAAGAATTCTTTTATCCTATCGGAAGTACTTTGGTAGCAGGGTTATCACATCCGATATATATTCTATATCAGGATATATATATATATACTTACACTTCACTGAAAAGTATTTCTTATTTCAAGCAGGGAAGCTGTGGGATATCCGTAATATAATTGAATCTCACCCGCAGAGATTAACAATCGAATTTAACGGATGAATGCTGAGAGAAAATGAAGCACACGCTTTTTTATTGTTACCCTGTACATTATCTACCTTCTGTCTACTCCACTATACGTATACACTCCCCGCGTGCCATACTTAACGAAGGACCCCCGATCAGCGAGTAATCTTCCAATATTCGCGGTCTAGAATAAGGGGGGGGGGGGGGGGGGATAAATTTCAAGCCCCCAATAGAGAGGGGTCGATTCGAAGAATTTTCTCAGCCAAATAAATGGAATTATTTCCAAAGCTCTGAAGACCAAGTATCTAATTCCACTGGCATAGCAGATGGACCAGATGATTGAATTATGTTTTGCTGTAATTATTAAAAGTATCGATATCAGTTCGATGGCCATTATATAATCGTTGCTCGATAAACATACCGCGGGACAAAATATTGTCTACCCCTGCCACTTCCCGTTATTTTCCAACTCCCCAATTCCCATTCAGACGCGTCAAGAGCCAAGCATTGTTTTTTTCACATACTATATCTCTGTACGTTATATATATATACACACACACACGACAATACGTATACTCGATCCTTTTCATTATATTCGCGGTATACGAATAGTTCAATCAATCTTGTGCCAATTGGCCGAGTATTTGCGTGAAAGATTAACGTTATCATTACGTCATAATTATCCCTTACACCTCTGTTAACCTGAATAAAATTAATACGCGTTCACACGTGGTACTTGTTATATATGTACATATGAAAAGCACGTTTATACATTTAACACCAGGTACATTTCAACGGTATTATATACAGACACTGTTTTAATACAATGTCAATGACGCGTTAACTAGTTTCTTGAATATCAAAAGTTTTTCGTATATGACGAGAGTAAAGAAAAATTTGTGTCTACACCCCTATACGTTCTTATGCTCCGTGTTTCCTGGTTAGAATTGACGTCATTGATGCAGCATTAATTACTCGTTTCCGGTAACCGAAATACCCCGGGCACTGTATATACGTATATGTATTTCAGGGCAGTATGTACTGTATTCCACTGGTATTTTCTGTGGATCTCGTCTCGTTTGTCCTTATGAATAATGAAATAGATGAGTTATGCACGCGTCGTATATATACTCATATATATCTATACATATAGATATATACGTACGTACGCACGCGCGTACCTTTCTGCAGTATATAACTGGTCCATGTATAAATGAATCCGATCTGGCTTTTCGAATTATGTGGCGCTCTGTTTCCGCTACGCTTTTCGTGAATTATTATTTGCAGACTCGTGAAAGGGGAACGTGGGTTGATAGACTGTATAGATGCTACCGTGCCTGTAATTGAAGAGGCATCGCGACGGCATGGGTATTTTTGATTTAATTACGAATAAAGAACGGAAATTCGTCGCTTTTAAGACGTATTAAATTTAGGTGACGAAGAAAGCCGCGTCACGTCCATTTATCGATGTTTTATTTATATGTTTCCTGATATAACGAGACTCCGGATTCGTTCTAAAAAAACTTTGGTACCATGGAGATTGAATATAAATTTCTTTCTTTATTCTGTCCAAACCGAGACTCGAATCTATTTTTATTCGCGTACAAGGATATTTGTTTCGAAATTTTCTTTCTCCGAATGGGATAAACACAGGATATTTACAAAGATCAAGAATCCGATGGTTCGACGAGGCAAAGACGAATAATACAGAATTTTCTAAGTGTAAAATATAGAGAAGAAAGAAAGTAAGGAAGCTTGTCAAGAAGTAAAATGGCGGTTGGTGAATGGTGGATGGTTTCCTGCTGGTTCTGCAAAATGCCATGGAGACTTTACGATCTTTGCGTGGGAATCAATGGAATATCTATACGGGAGGAAAGGAGGAGCGCCCAGTTAAGTCTCGATGTGACAATGGGGACGTAATGATAAGGAGTGCCGGCACTAAAAGCGAGTGGATTTCGGCGTAAATCACACGGCTGGTTTATGGTCCCTAGAGCGAAAGACGTCTGAGAAGGAGTTTGTCCTGAAAGATTCGTAGAGGCAGCATCCAGGAGTGTATATAAGAAGAAGCGGAAGTATCAGAAGCAAAAGCGCCATATAGGAGAAGCGGCGGCTCTTTAGCTTCGAGGCTCGACATATCGGTCGTTATTATCGCATACCCTGCGGTTTTAAGTTATCGCAGCGCATAAGGGCGGAGACTTTGGCGTCTGATGGTATTGCCAACCTCTTTGCTCTTCCTATGCTATACTTGGCTCACTTCAGCCTCTTTGCTACCATCGCATCTTCCACGTCCTCATTCGCGCTGCCTTGCCTCCTCATCGCTTCCGCGCTGCCCGCGATAACAGGCCCAGCCAGTTTGTATGAAACGCGACGGGTTCTCGTTGCGAATATTCCAGCCAGTAGTGAGGCTACTTGGAAACCTGAAAGATAGGACCGATAAGGCACCCTGGCTTCACGGTTCTCGAGGACTTTGACGTTACTGCGCATCGACGGAAGAACTTTGGCTGAGTTAACGTACGTACGTTGCTGAAGACGCTGAGCGAGAACCGCGCGTCATCGCCAAGGAGGAAATTTTATTTGGTACGAGCTCCTCGTTATGATAACGTGTGAAAAACGTATACGTCCTCTTATAGGGATACTTTCGCATTTATTATTATCTACTTCGTCTTACCGTTTTAGGATCGTGTATATAGTAACCGTATAGCGATATAAGCAAGGCCATTGTGTTGGCTTGTGTATTTTTAAACCGTGTATACTTTTTCTGTACACAAATATCTCTATTTTTTATATGCAACTTGCGTCGCATGAAATTCGCTTAAATTCGTTAAGAGTATCGATGTCGATACGGTTCATCGCGAAACCTGATTCTCATAAACTGTACTGAACGTAAACGGTTTCAGAGCGTGACACATAAACGCTCTATAGGACGCGTAGTAGGTAAAAAAAGAAAAAAATAAAAAACCTAGGGAACTTCTCGTAATTAATCACTAGCCGTCAGGATGGTACTCGATGACCGGTTAAGCCACTTTGCCAAGGGTTCCCTTCTGCTTTGAAAAGAAGCTTTTTTAAATGGAAAGCCGCACCCTGGCGCTTTAAGTGCAGAATATTTTTTTTCTACGCTAATCCACTTCCGGTTACAGTGTACAGTTGTTTAAGCTTACAGTAAACCCAATGCCATCAAGTAACCGTCAAATTATTATCACAGCGTAAATAATTTTTGGAAACCAATTTTTTTGCTCGATATAAAACCTTTCCTCGTCCTTTCATATTTTATAAAATAATCGAGCAAACAAGAAGGTAGGTTCTTTTATATTGAAAATTATTTATATTCCTATACGAGAGTAGCAGCGGATTCTTTCCCAACAAGATTTTTCGAGTCTCGGTACACGCGCGCAGCTTTACTTCATCAAATTCACTGTGAATTTTCGCATCACGTATGGGTGCCGCACACGTAGGGCTCTGAGCGTGAATTGCGTGTAAAATGACGAAATAAGCGTACAGCGGGGTATTATTTGATATAGAAACGGACGTACGTACTATAAAAGTTCTTATATTCTGGGGTGCGAGTCCGCAGCTGCGACCGCTGCGCTGCCGTATAAGCTATCAATTTCCGCCAAGGGCGCACAAGAGGAATATTTACGTACAAGGAACCGAAGTTCCATTTGTAATATCCCGCACGATAAACCGTATAGGGCTTAGACCGCATGGGTATCAAACGTAAGGCCCCGCTGGGTGTCCGTGAGAAAAACCGTCGAATTCTTAAAAGACAGATAGGTATATTCAAACGAGAGAGACAAAAAATAGTACAGACATATAACTCACAGAGGACAGAAATAGATATAGAAAATAGTGAGACTAGAGAAGAAAATAAATGTCCGTTTACTATACAGAATATATATATATGTATAATAATAATGCAGAAGGTAAAGTTTTCAGGCCCTGGTCTACCCATCACAGGTAGAAACTACTGGCTAGATTTTAATCGTACATGGAACTCCAAGCCAAGTCCCTCGTTACTCCGGTACCGCTCCAGGCTTCAAGGCGGTCCCGTGTTCCAAATATTTTGGCCGTTTATACTGGACGTGTCACGCCATGAAACTGAGCGTCATATCTCGCATTTGGGCCATCGCGTATCCTCCGCGCGAAAGCCTGGCGTCTGCGGTCGGAAAAAGCTTTATTCACAGCCCTTCTCCAATTTCGCGGCTAGACTTGGGCTGTAACGAGCGAGGCGCAAAGTGGCGCGGACGCAGGGAAACAGGAAGGCGAGTATATAGGTAGGAAAGGCATGGAGGCATGAAGCTATGAACGAAAAGGAAGGATGAGAGGGTAGGAGAGGCAGACGCCGTCGACGTTCGGGGAATAAAAGGAAATTTGATTTTGGCCGTGCGCCGGAAAGAGAGAAACAACCAGGGAGTAAAATTTTCGGAATAACCCACTTTCCATAGCAATACAAACGGTGAGATTGTTCACGGGAGGGGGGGGGGTGGAGTGAGAGGTAGGCGAGAGGGAAAGAGTGGGAGACGCGATCAAAGCGTCCCTCGGTCTCGGCGGTTAACTCCACGGAGCGGTCGTGGTCTCTGCCGTGGTAGGAGCCAGGCGCAGTAAATTATGTAGCATAATGGGGGATGCCTTTCTCTGCTCCATCCGTCAATGTCACGACCTGTACCCCCTCTAAAGTACCAACCGCCGACCCCGCTAATATATCCCTATTTACTTTGCACGCGTTTTTAACCTTTTTTTCTTTCACCCCCCTCCTCTACCCACCTATATTCGTATTCCCTTCTCGACCTGCTGCCGCATTCCTTTTTCTTTTCTTTGCCTCTTCTACTTGCGAAATTAACTTCGAGACGGGGCCGCTGTGGAAATATTACCAACCCCCTCTGTCTGCGCGTCGATTTTCCGTTTGAGAAAATCACGTGACCGTATAAGAGCAATCGGATGCTTTTTAACCAGCTTTACTTTCTAAGAAGCTGTTTGGATGCCTCTGAGATGTCTAGGGAATTTCGTCAAACTTAACCCCCCCCAAGATTCCTTGGAATGGAATGAAGCGTGCAACCCTCTAGCATTCCCGAGGTAAGGGATCTTTCATCGCGGAGACTTCCGGCGTGGATCTAGAAAATGGAACGGGCAGTATCGCACGAAGGATCGTTGCTATTTAACTTTAGATCGAGAAACGGGAATCTCTCTCACAATCTATCTATACACCCCCTTAGGTCTTTTCTCTCTGGTTTTATACTGTGCTCTATGTGTGTGTGTATATACATATGTGTTATCGAGTTTTAGCTCAGACTATACCCTTTGAGACCTCTAGGTCTTGTTTCACTTTTCGAAAGAGGTCAAACTTTTTCGGCGTAACCGATGTTTGGGAAACAAATATTTAAGTAGGGTGCCCGGTACGAACTTTCCAGCGGGTCGAGTTAGTTTCACCCCAATGAGTAGAAGTGCCAAATTACATTTAACGCCACTTTCGCATCGGACCTTTTCCACGTGCCGAATAGATAATTTCACAAGAGCCGTTGACACACGTTTCCCCTGTCATCCTGCATAACGAATAGGGAAACTTGAAAAAAGCACTAGCTCTACGTACCTCATGCAGTACCCCTTTGTTCTACCGTAATCGTATCTTCCACCCCGTGACTATTACATTTGTGTCATGAAAACGAATCGAGCGTAGAGTTTTCACCGAGCTTTATGACGCATTCATTGCTCTAAAGTTCACGCGAGTAGGTCAGCAAGGACTACACATAATACATATAGGTATAAATATCTACATGAATGACCACTGAAAGATTCGCGCAACGATTGTGACAGTAGTGGATAATAAGCGAAGCGTCGGCCATGAAATCCTCTCCTTGAGAAATGATTTAACGGTTGGCTAGCGTGCGCCAGTCGTCGAGAGTAAAAGAGAAGAGAATGAAAAAAAAGACTAGTGTAGAAATAAGGAGAAAAATATAGAGAACGAATGAAAGCAAAAAAAGAAGTTACTGGAAATGAAGAAAAGCCCAGTCGAAATTTCGAACGGGCAGCACCAGGGAGTTTTGCCTCGAATCTCCCGTCAGTTAAAGCACTCGGGGCATTGGCCGTTGGCCAGACGGCGCTGACGAGGTGCCATATATCCAGGAACGAACGTTTCGCCCTGGGTATGTATCATTTCCTAGGGTATGGTTGTAGAGCATGCTGGAAATGGTTAGGATGCAAATAATCCCTGCCTGAAAGCAATTTGGTGCACGGTGTTCAATCTACTGGGTAAGTAGCCGCTCCCAAGATATCGTCAGCAGGCGTAACGAAGTAGGCAGGAGGTCGACGTAGGAGAAGTTAGCGAGGTTGGCAGCGAGGAAGGAAGTTAAGGTGACCTGGTGACTTGGAAGTTTGAACTTCTGAGAAGCTGCGGGGCTGCTGAGTGATCTTTGTTAGGAAAACATATGAATATATACGTAGGCCCTTAGTCATTATAGGGATTATTTAATTAGTCTCTAAGTAGACGTATGAGCGAAGGTTAGAACGAGGAGGAACTGATGAGGACAATGAGGAAATACGATGAAAGTCACGATGAGATGGGATCGGTTTACCCTGGTTGGAGAAACCGTGGAAAATTAAACGCGAATGACGATTACGTGTTGGGAATACAATGACAAAAGTTCATGTTTACTGCCGGAGCGTGCTAATGACTTTACGTTCTTTTATAATCATCGTCGCATCGTTATCGATTTGGATGGTACCCTAAATGGTGAGAAAGTGGAAAAAGTACTTGGAAATCGTGGATAATATTTCACGTGTAATAACAATGTTTAAAATTGCGACGGCCCGTTAAAACGATGACGTAAAATTTTGAAACAAAATTTAATTAACGCATTCGCACGTTATCACCGAACTTCATGAGAAATCAAACGGCATTTACTGACAGCACTGTAAACCGCTTTAAATTTACGCTTACGCGACTAAAGTAAATTTTGTGGCTTCCAAAGCACTCCGAACTTTGGCATGGGTGTTAAGCAAGGATCACTATAACCGAAAGCACGTATTGGATCGTTGCTCGTGTCTTCTCCTCTGCATTCAGTATTCTGTATTTAGCATTCTACATTCTGTAAGCAAAACCCTTCACCTTCTAACCTACCAAAAGCTCGTGCTTTCAAACCCTCGAACTCTCGACCCTTTACTCTCAATCCTTTTTCATACGACACTCTTTCATTGACATTTCATCCACTTCGCTAATACGCGTTACTTTATATCGAATAAAATTCATCTAAATATCCTTGAAAATGTCAAAAAGAAATCCATACATCAACAATTACTTACTGGTTTAATAGGTTACGTTTGGTACACACGAAACAGTGGTAGGTCACGAAAAATCACTTGGGCCATTTTAACGCTTTATCGGGTGTATTATTTCAGTTGGAAAATTCACTGCCTGAAGGCATCGCGGCGCTCGTAAGCTTAACGGTCGGTGTGAATGCGTCGTTAAAATATTTAATTCCAAAAGTTTTCACGATGGAGGCGTTCTCTCGACCAGCACTCGTCGGTATGCTCGATTTCGCTTGGCTAAACAGCTACCACAGCCACCATCACCATCCACCATCACTATACATACTCCGGGTACTGCTCTCTACCACTGGCATCAGTTAGTTTCACTGTCGGGTAAAACACAGTGCAATTATTTCCCGTCAACGTTGAAGACGTATTCTTTAATAAATTGCGTGTTTAACGCGTGAGCGAACACCCGGGTTGCGTGGTCTCTTTAAATCGAGGTCTAAATGTCGTTGAATGCAAATGTGGTACACGCGACGATCATCCTCCTGCAAGGATGCATTCGAGTATGAATGCACCTATGGAGATAGAGAAATACGAAAATTATAAGATTCTTTTGTTTGGTTAATTATGTCGTCACTGAAATTAAATTCTGGATTGTTTGATTATGATTCTATACTGCGATATATATATACTATATGTATATATATGAAAGTACATAATTATTCACCCCAGTACTTCATTCGAGAAATAATGTTTAATATGTTTCAATGACGTTGGAGAACTTCATTTAAGAAATTTTCAAAGTTTTGAATAAGTTATTGCGAAGGTGAAATATTTCGTTATTCGTAATTTGAGCTAACGGAATTCTTATGTGGTATTACATTTCCCTTGTACGTGCGTTACTCATGCAAGCGATGGTTAAGTTGAATTAATATTTCTACCGTTTTCCGACGGTACGATGGAAAACACGTCAAGCCATTGCGTCTCGTTGAGTTTCTCGTCGATTAGCTATGTGGTGGGCACTTATATATTTCCGTAGCAATTAATTAACAAAGTTCCCGCGGGGAAAATAGAATTTACGTGAAATGTGTATGCAGTTTTCCTTTTACATTAACCAGTTGCAAATATTGGTTAGTTTATATACCTGTATACATATTGGCCGATAAGCTGGAGTAGAGTGCACGCGTAATGTGAAAACGTTGGAGCTAATTATCGAAGCCACGTGAAAGGGCTTATTGGATCGAACAAAGGATTTTATTCAGCGGCAAAGTTCAAATTCTACAATGGAATTTCGTCTACCGTCCCAAGTGTAGGAACGTGTCAACGTCGGAGGTGGCGCAACGAATTTTCAGTCTATGAGTCACATAATACACACGCGTCTTGTAAAATATCAATAAGTCATGAAAGAAAAAAAAAATACAGTCAGTGTTTGACATAACGATAGTGGATTAAAGTAGCGTGACGACAAAAAATTCATAAGGTCCCATAAGGTTGACAATTCAGTCGAACCTTTTAGCGTAACACGAACGTATCTTCGATATACAGTCAACACTATATGTACAATAAATGAATTGTGGCAAAATAGATACATCATTTAAGTCCAAGTCAATTTCGTGCAAATGAAAAAAAAAGCATAAAGCAAGATCTAAAGATTTCAGTGCATATTATGGAATAGAAGAAAATTCCAAACACTGATAAATAAAGACAATATGGATGGGGTAGATGACAAAATTTGCAAAGGGTTGCAAAAATAGTACATATAGAATATACGATAAGGGAGAAAGGTCCAGCGCCATATAAGTGCGCAGCAATGAAAAGGGGACTCGGCGGGACCAGACTCCTGAAGGAGATTCGCGAGGTATCTACTCGAAACTCTAGGTAGGAAACCCGAAGGAAGATACCCTCGTCAAGTTGCCGAGGCGTTCGGATAATCGAATGCATAAATACTCACCAAGCGTCGGCAGGCAGCCAGGCAGGGAAGCAAGGAATTCTCCTTCTTTTACCTCCCCCTCTATCTCACTCTTTTTCTCTCCGCCTGTATCTTTTTTCTTTTTCTTTGTTGGCCCTCCCTGTATTCCTTCCTCTTGGACCCGCTCTCCTCTCCCAGGAAGGTGCGAAACTTTTATCGGGCCGTCGTCTCGTTACGCGCTAAGTTTATGGATGGCGTATTCGGGATCAGGGGGATGACGGAGAGGAATACGGGGGTCGTCGAGTTGTCGGGTCGTCGTATCCCCCGTTTGAATCCGACGTACCCCTGAACGCGTGGCTTCTATGAGAACAAGTTGTAAGTTGTTTGTGACGTGTTGGGCCCGCGATATTGGCGTCTCTCTCGGGTCGCGTATTTCATTGTTCTTTTGAATAGCCGGCGACCCTGTCATTTGGCCGCGTTTCCAAGAGACATCCGTGTAACTCGTCTCGCGGCTCGAGGATGTTGCACGCGCGGAAGCCTCTCGCAGACTGACTCCAACCTGCGAGAAGCATCGATTTTAAACTGCGTTCAGGACTCACAGCCAGGTCGGACTCTGGGGGAGCCAGAACGAGAACCGGAGCGCGCGGAGCTCCACGAGCGACGCTCGACTCGACGGTTCGAGCGCTGCATGCGCAGTGAAGTGTGGAACTAGCCCCGCCGACGCCACCTCCACGGCCCTCATACTCTGATCGTTCCCCTTTCGTATTTTGTGGCCACCGGCATCCGGACATCCCCCATTCAGAGGACTTCATCATCCTTATACTTGATACTTGTGCGACGTGTTACGTACTTTGCTTTGACTTTTTGACCTTGCATGTAAATAGTTGCGTTTTTGATCCCCTGGTGATTCACTTTGGTACTATTTAGTGAGGTTAGATACGTCATTGCTTTATGGTAGGATGTCTTTTTTGGTATGTACGTCCCTTTTGCTATTCTTCGTAGCCTTCTGTAACTGGCTACTCTCGTTACGTTCAGTACTGAGCAATTAGCATTCCAATCTGGTCAGGTAATCGCCATGCTTTTACCTATTACTCTCATTCGCTTTTATTGGGCTTTACTTGGTCTCGTGCGACAGACTGTTCGTGTGCTTGTGCATTCGTGCATTGCCTAATGTTTTCCATAGAAAGGAGGTGGGTGAGTAAAGGAAAATGTAAGAGCGCCGACATCGCGTCTCGTTTTCAATTAAACGAGCCGGCTTGTTACCGTCCGAGATACGTCGAGCGTCTTCGTTGTTAAGACGCTGTGAAGTTTTGCCGCGCGAAGAAAGTGCACCTCGTTACGATGAGGACGGGGTTAGAATTTCTAGGGAGTACAAAATTCCTGCGAGGGACAAAGAAAGGGAGGAAGAACCTAAGAGGATTTTGGTTTAGCAGGTGAGGAAATTGAACTTAATTTTGGGGAGTTTGAATTCGGTCCCATGAGATTCATAAAAAAAGGGGTCGAGGCGTCGCACCTACCTGAATGAGTTTGCTGGCTGGATTAGTCTATAACGTCCCTTTTACATTTTACTCAGCTGTACATATGTTTCATTATGATTATAACCGCGCGAATAATTCACAACCCACCCCTCCAGGAAGCTTACGCAAACTTCGTGGGATTACCGGAAAGCAGAAATTTCGATAAGGGTGAGTAAAATTTTTACTGTATGCTAATATACACAAGAGAATACTTTGCTCAGGACGTACCTGGCTGATCTAACTGGGCCAATTCGTACCTCGATAGAAACGTACCTGGTTGGGTATGTACTTAGGTATACTGGCTCGCGTGTATATCAAACACTTAATTATCCTATAATACGAGGATCAATATGAGGGAAAGAGATGAGCACTGGGGAATATCAACCGGCAAATTATACGTAATACGAAGAAAATTAGGCGTATACTTAATAACGGCGAATCGGATTCTGCGGATAAATGTTTTATGACGTAATTGCTTTCCATCAGCAGAGGCAAAATGCTCACGAGATTTACGTCTTAAAATGACGACTAACCGAATGACAAAATGGAGAAAGGAATTATGTAATCCTAGAATTACTCTACGTATTTCGCCATGTGTGCTTCACCTACTATAAGGATTACATACAAAATGGCACATAAGACAGAATTAATACTCGACTTTTTTTCCATTTTCATAACGACTGTTAAATCAACAAAATTGATATCCCTTAACAAAAACGCTTTCCCTGTCCCTTAGGATATGCACGCCACCACTTTGCCGAATGGAACGTGGCTCGGCCATTGACAGCCATCGTACATTAATCCAAAGTAAAGTCACCCCCTTTCAACTGTTCATTTTGGACAACGAAGTTCCTTAGACTCTATGAGAGGAAAGTTCCATCCTAGAGATGGTAGTCCTCTTGGAACTTGTCTACCCAGGACTAATTCGGTGCTTGTCTACGGGCCGTCCTGTTACGATTCCCGCGTGAGTAAGATCAACCTGGGTTGATATCGGACAGCCTTGGATAGTTTATATTACAGAGAGCCAACCAGCCGCATACGGCCGTTCTCTGTACACTCTAGGATAGTTTAAACCGTACCGGTTCAGCCGAAAACCTAATTTCCGTGAGTTTATCGAGGCTAAGTAATAGGACGACAGTTTCTAAAGTAACGTGGTCGCGAATGAAATTTGCCAAAACTTTTTCCATTTAAGTTTTCGCCATGAGGAGGAAGGCCGCGTCTTGACCACAAAAAAGCAGATCCCACTTGTTCATTATTCAAAGCTAAATACCGCCATTGGTCATGTTACTAGTTTCGTTTTCCCGGTAGGGTAAGTAAGCGCATCGGTATATATACTATAGCTACAGGGATGAGTATAGTGATAGTGTAGAGAGGGATGCTTTAGGCTGCCGTATATAGAGAGCTATATGAGAACGCTCCTTGTTTAGGGGTAGGTTGTCCTCTACGTATGTGTAAGGGAGACGTCGAATAGGGGTGCCTGTGGGGACGATGGACCTGGTGCCGCACCATGTGCTAACTTAACTGAAGGGATTACAAGCGTAGTTAATGGATGCCTCGCGTATAGTTAGGAGCAACCACTACTGCTACCTAGTGTGTATCCCCCAGCAATGACCACTAGATGCATCCCTTATGTCTGACCAGCTTCCGGTATCCATCCATTTGGATCTTCTATAATAAATCTCAGAATAAATATTTTCTGTCTTTTTGTTCCATGAGGATTATACGTAGATGAGTCAAGGCTTTTAAGGTCCTCTTGTTAACTTAACCTAAACCTAACCTAACCCTTCGACGGTACTCAGAGAAGTACATCGGACTGCAATTTCCTAAAACAGTAAATGAGAGGTGGTGATCGTTCCAACTTTCCAGACAGTGAAAAGCCGAGTTACGCCCTCTCGTGTAGAGTGGCTCCTTCAAAAGGGATAAAAATGGATGTTGCGTAGTGAAACAGCGAAATACTTGGAAGGTAAGGGATACATGAGTAAAATGGGTATAGGGATAAAACGTCAAAGGATTATCACGTATATAATCCTATGGTGAATATGTCGATCAGTCAACATAGTACATGCATGCCATGGTGTAGATACGGTAAAAAAAATGATCGGAGATATCAAAGCCGAACTTGTTTTATTTATCGCCTGCAGTTTAGCCGATAGAAAGTTAGTCGTGATATCTAAAGCTAGAACATGGCAGTAACGTACGCTGGGGGCCCTTGGCACCCACAAATCTACGAAGATATTGGCACTCGGGTTTCGCCGACTTTTTCCACCGCCTTTTCCACTTCTGCTACACTCGTTTTTCCTTATCCAAGACTTCGCCCCGTTGCCTCTTTGCTAAAGTTTAACTATTATCGGTGTCGCAATCAACGCTTCGCGAGCCATCGACTTTCGCCAGTTACTTTTATTTCCACGCCTTCTCTCATCAGGCTGGCCAATCGACGGGATGCTTCTAGTTTTTTTTGTTTCTCCACCATTTTCAAAGAAGAGGCTTTCTTCGTGGTCGCTAATAATTACCGATGAGACTTATCTTACTCTTGCCATCTCGACGCTCTTTTCCTCTTGGTAAGTACGATCATTTTGTTGGTGTTGGTTAGAGGACTTTTCCGCTAGGGAATTCTTCGGCGCGTCCTCGACCTGCCTCGTCGTTACAGTTTCTTTCTAGTTTCTTTACATAGCGAATAAAAAAAGTCAAATGGAAAGGGTCGCGGAACGTAACTGGCAGGATGTCGACGCTGCGGTTCTGGCTAGGGAATCGCATGCGTTATACTTTCGAGTAACGGGCGTCGGGTAAGTTCTGTAAGTGGGAGTAGGGGGAGGGGGGGGGGGCGTCCACCAGTAATCCAACACTCTCGTACACGTAACTGCATCGTGGACGCAAAACGCTGTCATGGTAATGTTTCCCGGAAAAACGTGAAATTGCGTGCGTGCCGCACGCGAAGAGGTTGCGGCCACGCTAGCGGCAAGCTATGCACCAACACGCCGTTTGACATCCATTTATATTAATTATTATTATTTTATATCGCGCGGATATCGCGGGGTGGCGCACAAAGCGCGGTTATGAAACGGCCCACGATTCATATCGAGGAACGCATCAATAACCATTAACGAAACAATAACGAAAATACTATAATGGGCTCTTTTTTTAATACCGTCTCCATAGACTCTGTCGACATTGCGAATTATACGCGAAGTATGGTGATAATTAATAAATATAAGGATACGGTATTTTTATTTGAATTTTTTTTGTATAATAATAAATCGATCATCCGGATGAAGATCAATTTGTAAATTTTAATATTTCTTTCATGATAAAGCTGTTACGATGCTTTGGCGTTATAAAAGGTTAACGGGAAGGCTTATACGGAAGACGCTTCCTGTTCGGAAATTGTTGAAAATGGACGCTTCACAATTCCGGGTAGGTATACGGACGTCTTCAATTACGTTCGACCATTGTTTATTACTTGGAAGCGACAAGCGTTTATCGAGGACGTGGCACGTAACAAAAAGCTCCGAAATCAGTTTTCTTACTCTCCGGAGATTCGGACACAATGGGAGTCCCGACTCGGTTACGACGCTTGGCGTCCGGGTGCGGCTCGGGTGCGGCTTTACAAACGGAGCCTTGTATTAATGATCTTTCTGTTGTACGGGACGAGCTTTTCTCATTGTAGGTACAAGTGAAAACGGGATAATTAATATTGCGAAAAAATTAGTGGGGCCTGTGGAATTCATATCGCTGGATAATGGGTGGTAGTAACGTGCGCGCGCACAGATGCCCCAAACCTCCCCTTTCAACGCCCTTTCAAATTTTCCCAACGCTAATTGCTCCGGCGTTTCTCGTGTGTTGTTTTAACATTCTTCAAACTAAATGTTTGCTTTTACTCTAACCTTGAGTTCTCCTTGTTAATTATCACAGCGATACAGTCCGTGAAATTATTTTTTTTTCACTTATGAAATATACTTCATTTATTCGTTGCATACAACTTTTGCAGATGCGAAGAGAAAAATAGACGGGGCAGTATTGGAGCAACTTATAGCCACGGTCGTATAACGTAAATGTCAGAGCGCAGCAGCCAGGTATCCGTACTTTCATGCACTTTCTATTTTTATTTTTTTATTTTTTTATTTACTATATATCTAGCGGAATGAGTCGGGCTCCAATTTACTTGGGGTAATGAGGTCTCGTTGGGTGAAACACGAAATTTTAAATACGTCCTTCGGCAACACTTGAGGCTGAGTCTTGACGTAAAGTTCTCTTTGTTCTCTATAACCGATTCCATATTCATACCGGCCCATCTATGCGCATAATAATCATTGTAAGATTATTCGATTCAGCTGGAATATAAATGTACAGTCATTATTTTTCCAAAAAAAGGGGCCATCTGATTTTCCAGAAGAAAAATTTTTGTCTAGCACTTAACATACACGAGTCCTTATTAAGACGTTGCGTATAAAACCTCCTTCAAAACGTATGGACGCCATTACGATTCCTAACCTCACCTGCCTTGATGTCCTTCAAACGAGAGTGACCTTTTTCGTGTCCCTAATGGTCAAGTGTTTTGATTATATTGAAGCTTAAAAGAGGTCTAGGATCGACCGTACCGTCGTTTTCTATCAATGGTCAAGGCGTCCAGACGCCGGGCGTCGATTACGCTTCGAAAGCCTTTTAACTGAAGCGTTAAAGAATCGTCGTCTACTTCTATGTACACGGAGTCGCGTATCGATTCCAAAGGGCTTCCGTCGTGCTTACAGGTGTAAACCCATAAATGGGGATCACTGATTTTAGATTCTGGTTAAGATTTACGAGGGGATTCGCTTTCTCCGGTTTTCCGAAACCCATGCAAATTTATACGGTAAATAGTAATCCCCCCTCGTTCCGAATAAATCTACCAAAGCAGGCGCAGCACTGCTTCCCATCGACCTCGACACGCTGAGGTCTTAAACCCTCTTCGTAGATAGACGCGGATGAGGAATTGCCACTTCCATGACAGCGGGCCGATCCTCGTCATTTCCATGTGCTTGGTGAATTTAACTACAGTAGATAACCACTAATAACGTAACCAGCACGGATACGTGTGCCATAACTAGCTATACTGCGTGTCCAATACTACAGAGAATCATTTGCCTCTTTGTGTATGAAAAAGAATCGCAACGGGATACGAGTAGATCAAAGGGTGTTCGCAGTGAAGGAGATGCATGAAAAAGATTATTACGGTCATCTCGTAGAGGAAGTCATATATATCATGCGCGCGCAGTAGAACGTTAGAAATACCAGTCGGCTGGTTTCACCCTGGTGTAGAATTACTGGCAGTAATATCGGAAGAAGTAGTACCGACCTAATGGCGGTAGATAAGAATAATTAAAGGGAGAAGAAATAAGTATAAAAATTTTTGTGGTCTGATAACTCATGAAATTTTCATATAACGATCTGTTATTTATGTATGTACGTGCGTCTTAGACTGATTGTTGTAATTAAACGTTAATCACGTATCAGTTCCAGTATTAGCCGCATGGAGCACGCACATCGCTAGGATATGTACGTATACGCGTATAACAGCGCGAGAAGAAGATTCCGTTTGACCAGGAGTCTGTGGTGGAGAATGACGATGTAGGAAGAGCACTAGGTGATCCCAGGTTTCTAGGAAGAGGAGGACAGAGCAGCAAGAGGAGAAGAAGAGTATGCAGCGGGATGGTGCGGACCGACAGTAGGCATGCAGATGATATTCCGCGGAACGGCATGGGACAGAGAGGAGCGAGTGCTTGCACGTTACCCAATTCGGATTCCTATATTCTCCACGTTGTGCACGATACTCATTCTGCTGTCCAATAAAATGGAAATGTCCGCCCTGGTGACAGGGGTTCCTTTATTGTCCTATAAGTAAACGGTTTGCTGGGGCACGCGAGCTTACACGGTTTTCGGTGGATGGTTTTGGCGATCGAGTAGCCGCTTGGCTGAGGCCGCAGTCACTCCAAGAAACGAGCTGGGAAAAGAAGGAGGTACCTATATCATCGTACGTGTACGTACGCAAGGATGATCATTACTAGGGGGTTAAGTCCACCCTAGATACACTTCTCGCAGTCCCGTTATGTCCGCGTCGCGAGCACGGTAACGATGCGCTAAATTAAATGTATTTCCGTTAGAAGCGTGCTGTCAGAATAACCAAGAATACACGACGTTCTATTCCTGAGGGATTGAAGGCACCAGATTGGTTTCATAGAATCGACTGAGCATTAGTAATCGACGAGTGGACTGGATATAAATCACTCTTTGTTATATCCAAGGAACGATGACCTCACAGGACTACAGATAAACATAACCTAGAAAGAATCAAAGAAGGAGCACCAGTAGTCCAGGCCCGATAAAATGTTCCATTAAGTATTCCTGATTAATGATTTATAACGGTCAGCCTTATTATTCTGGGATGAGCGGAGGCTGGCTTTGTTTGGCTGTAAGCAGATAGGTTATCGAGGGGTGGAAGAGGTTGTCAGAGGGTGGCTGGGGGTACGAGGCAGTAATAGAAAGCAGCCTACCACACCGGCTACCCATCCAGCAGCCAAGCTCATCCAACCAAGCCGACGGCTGTGGAAAGTGTATACTATACTATAACAGTGTAGCCAAGTCCCGAGCTATGCTTGCTCGTTCTCTTGTGCGCTCACTCGCTCGCACGCTCACTCTCTTGTACACGTTACCTAGGCATATACCGAACGCGTGCTTTCGCATACCGATGAGCGAGAGGTATCTGTGTTGTATGTGAGGGAGGAAGAAAGAGGACCGATGAGGAGGAGGAGGGTCTGAGAGATATAAGAGAGACGGAGAGAGGATAGTGGAGGATGTGGAGGATGAGGGTTGGTCGTGTCTTGCTGTAGACTGTTGAGTATAGAGCCCAGCCAGCCAGCCAACCAGTCAGCTATATATCTATACTATGTGCATCCTGGGCGTAGAACGGCGTGCCGTGCGCGACGTAACTATGCACATGGTAGCGACGGTTGCGCTACTAGCGTATCTAGGTAAGTAGGTATGTAACATGGTAAAGGATGGAGGATGGAGGGGCAGGTAAAGGATAGGAAACAGGGGGTGGATTTTACGTGTGCTCCCAATCCCCACAACGGGCCGCTGCCGAAGCGGCACCTCAGCACGCTAAATTCAATTTCAAGTATCTTTTCATACGAATTCCTTCCTTGCATACGTTATTTTCGTTAAATGAACCAAGCGCCCTGGCTTCTCTTTTATAAGAGCGTACTCATCTACTATAATACTATGTAGATCTTTAGGTACCCACGTTACTCCGCGTAATGCGCGTACATGAGATGTACATGAGGGAATCCTGAGAGCGATAGGGAAACAAGGATTTCGACCTGCTCGCCCCGGGGTCAACCGTGAAAGTAGACTTTTTAAGCTCCATCTCTCTTTTTCTCGGATCTTCCTTGGCATATGTGTATATACATAGTTACTATATACTTGTTATGTATTCTAGGGCGAATTTGATCTTCTAGGAAAAAGGAGGGTTAGATCGTTTAGATTATGAGATCAATGGAGATATACTTGATATCTAGCAGTTCTATATAATTCTAATCTCGACTGAGTGGGCTTACCTTTTTAAATCATTTATGATATTTTTCAGATTCCGGATGGGTCTTGAGATTTGGGATAACGCCTAGTCCACGTGAATTTATCCGTGGAAAATACTTGAAATTTCGATGAGAGTGTGCTGGATATTTTCACGAGAATGGTTTATTCCCTGACGACTAAATGTCGTCCATTTCCACCCCTAACTCTGGTACAGTGTGGTTAGGTTATATATATATATATATATATATATATATATATCTAGCACCCATAGTATAAACGTATGTACGTGTAGGAGGTATTATTACGAATCGTTAAACCGTAACATTCTATCCTTCCATCGATTTACTAGGAATTTTTAACATTCCTGTTAACAGGCCTGGTGATTTTCCCATAGCAGAGGAAAGGAAAAAAGAAAAACGCCGATGCACTTTGCGACAGCGGCTTAATACGTCTCGTTTCACATGATTGGTTACGTTCGTAGGTTTGTGTCACGCGAATATACACTCACGTGGTCGATGCTCCTCCTCGTGGACGACGTTTCCCCGGGCTGCAGGGCGTTGCGACGAAAGGGCATAAGTTACAAAAAGTTTATTGGCTGCAGTCCAAAACACCCTGACTTGTTTCTTTGTATTTTCCCGTTTTCTTTGTTTTTCAGCCTCGCGCGCACAAACGTTACAAGCGTCGACAGCGAAATAAACGTGCAATTGATGGGAGTAGGATAAATGCGCCGGAACTTCAAACCATCTACGAAAAGTCAAGGGTAACCCTTTGGCGAGTAATCGTAGCGCCTATATGTAGACATTAAAAGAGAATGAAAGTACAAAAGCGAGAGTTCAATTCATTCTGCTAACAATTAGCGTCATGAGAATATCGCACGAGTGAGTTTCGCGGAAATTTTCGCACTTCAAAACTTAAGCCATTCAGACTGCTACCCTAAGGAATTTATGAAATCTTTAAGACAACTGTACCTGTATGTAAGGGGTGGGCATCACGTTTATTACGTCTTTCACACAGGGTCAATTTTCCGTGTCTCTTTACTCTGTTTTTATCATCGTCCCGTATCTCCATCGAGCGCGAAAATTGGGGCGCGCCACTGTCGACGTAAGGAAATGGAATTTTCACACCTGAACCCTCTTAGACGACAGGGATGGTTAAGTTTGTGCGTTTCTCGTCCCCAAGTCTGAAAAGGTTTAGTCACGTTCGGTTAAACATCGATCGCTCACCAAAGAGAGAGTCTATATGTAGTTCTGCTTGTCCTCGTACTCGCAGACTTTCAGGAGGAGGCCTTTCTGTAGTACCTTAAGAGTCCTGGATATACATACCTATATATCATTCATATAGTATACCTAATGCCATTCTACGATTCACATGGGACATGAAAGTTAAAGTTACCAGTTAGGAACCTAACCTTACCCCATTATATAGTTCTTCACGCATGCTTACTACGTTTACACTCGCACTACCCGCGCTGATAAATCTGCCGGGTTCAACGTGAAAAAAATAGATATAACTATAAAACAACTAAGAATAGAGATAGAAATAATCAAACCGATCACAGTAGAAACCAGGAAGCGGAAATGGAAGTTACACCCGATGGATTTGCATACTGACCACAAAATCCTGATCGATCTTCCGTAGAAATCCGTAAGCCAAACCTGGTATCTATACCGTCTCCTAAATCTCACCATTCTAAAATGGAAACTCCCCACCAGCATCCAGATGATAACAATTGCATCCCGTTGCCTCCCCTCATCCCATAGAACTCCGCGTCGAAGCACTTGCATTTCCGCCGCAAAAGGAGTTCTTCTCGAGTAGCTTCTCGCGCTATCAGCATTGCTGGTGGTGAGCAGCAACACAGTACCTGCTAAAAGGCTTACCGAGCGCTTTTAGAAGCGGCTAAGAATAAGAGAGAAAGAATAAGGCTAGGTTTTTCGGTGGATTAACAAGAGACGCGTATTGCACTGGGATGCTGGAGTAAAAGTACTTACTATTGTTGCACTGGACTGGAGTACCTACATCTGCGTTGGGTTATGAGAATGCACCTGGCAGGGTAGGTAGGTATGTATGCAGGTACTCACTTTTCTGTCTCTCCCCGATTCACAGTAGCAACACTTCTACAGAGCATAGTGCAATGTCGTTACGCATAAAAGAGAAATGCATTAACGAGTAATGTGTAACCTAGAACGTCTATCGCGCTATTTCCTGCATACAAAAGCGTCTAGACGCTAAAAGCTAGAGCAGCTGCTCTGCGTGAGTCAATTGAGTGTTAAAACGGAGGAGTGATCGTAGTTTTAATTGACAAGGCTGTTTCCATCGAGCGAAGATTACTTACAGTGAGGTAGGGGACGACCTTTCGCCTCCTAGGGTAATTTCACGTGTTCATGCTCAGAGCTCTACAATCATGTGGATGAAAACAGACTACAATTGCTAAGCGACTTTACCCATCATCTGTCGCGCCATTGAGGTTAGGATCGATATGAACTGTCATACTTCTTTTCATTGCATTTTACTTCTGGGAGACGTGAAGGATTAAAGTTTTTTTTCCTTTTATGGTACAGTTGACTTTGCGTAGTTTGTAGCTTGGTGGAATTTTAATCGTTAACAATTGTCCTTTCGTTTGGCTTTTCAGCTGTGATGGGAATTAATACACCAGATGTCTACTTTATTCTCAATTGTTAATGATCTTGTCTGTTCTCGCATGTACAAGTTTGCCCGTCAAGTCGATGGAAATTAGATTGAAATTAATACCTGAGAGACGATGGTGAAATTCTGGTAACATTAAATAGCCAATCAATATGTTCCACACATATGCTATACGTACGTATAATATGGATTAGATTGCATGATTGAATTGTGACGTGGTTGTAGACACTTCTTGACATACGTAGATCCGCGGGATTAGTCTGTGGACTTTGATTACGATAGAAAAGTGGCATTTTCGATTCCCTCCGAATTTGTACGATCCTACCTATCCAAGTGGCAGGTTCCTTGACATCTTGATCCGTTGAGCTACTCCCCCGGCGAGCAAACACCCAATAATTTCCTTCGTGTCACGGCGGCCGTCGGGTTTTGCGGTCCCCAATTATTTTTCAGCGTACGTGAACGTCCGTTTTTTTATTTCTATCCTTGTTTGTCTTTTTCTATCACCCGTCTCTGCTCGTTCTTTTTTTATCTAGCACGTCGCGACGCTTCTGGTAATCCATGATAATCTTTTTGTGACCTTCGCAAAATGACGTCGAATTCATTTCTTTCCACGACTGGTACCACGGAGCGAGATGGCGAGTGTGGTTTGATAATTGAACGCGTTTCGATCGATTTCATATCCTTCTAATATACTGCGGATTCCCTCATCGTTTCTCATAGGGGTGCGTGGAACGGGTGTTCCGAAAACCTTGCTAAAGGAACGCACCGTCGATACTTCGAAACTTTTTGTTACTTTTAGTTATTGTCAGCAGACAGTAACTTATTTCGACAACTTCTCTCCAGAAAGTTACCCCAATACCTATTGATTATTTTCTTTATCTACTTGGGACGACCCAGTTCCGTGATAGTGGAGTGCGAGTGTGGATGTCATTTAATAATTTGATTTATTGGATCTCCGGATAAATTGGTAAGTTTGCTAAGTGAGAAATCAACGTTGAGATTGAGAAAAAAGCGTATTTTTACAAAAGCTTCTATTTGTATAGCATCTCGAGGAAGATTTAACAATTTTATGCTCAGTGGAGATGCTTTGTATTTACGCCTACATACAGTAGGGTGCTCAGTATGTAAACATCTAGGGATGGTAGTATAATTGATTTGTCATTGCAGAGATAAAAAAAAAGTGGTTACAAAAAATTTATTCGTTTCTTGACATCTTTTTTATTCAAGGTAAAAAGCTCCGTTCAGCCGATTTTCTGGTAGCCGTTGTCGAGTCGCCCGGATATATCGGCAAAAAGAAAGGATATATGCGAATTTGAAAGGTGCCTCCATATCCCAATGGCATCCATTTAAATAATAGTGCGGCACTTTCGTTAACTGTACCAGGTGCACATGACGTTTGGATATTGTTACTTTCGAATTAAGAGGATTAATGAAAGTGCTGTGCGCTCGCAAGTGCGAGGGTAGAGTGGTGTATGTAGATAGGAGGAGCAGGAATTGGGAAGTGGTAGCGAACGAGAAACTGGAAGAGGTAGAGGAAATCTATGTCGTGTATTTTCCAATAATAGAGCCCACGGGTATGCTAGAACATTTTGCCTTTGACTAACGACATTAAATAAATATTAGTAATCGCGCCAGCAATAACATTGCCTCAGATATTATTCAATGTTACTTCCTGTACTAAATAATTTCCTACGCTGCAACCAAACCTCGATATGGCATGTATATATAATTTCTAATCGGCTTACTTGGTCTGCAGTATTAAATACGATCCAGTAATTTCGTGAATCGTCTACGTCTGTCGTATTGAGTCGGTAACGATATCACTTTACATCAATTTTACATCTCAAATTTGACGGCTGTGAAATTGACGCAAAATCGAAGGCTTATCAATTATGTATCCTGACATTTAGCACCGGACTGATAGTACATGTACTGTTGAAAATCGAAAATGAAACGTCAGGGTATCAAGCGACCCTCGTTGGTAGAATCGTGAATGGTTCAATGAATTATTATTGGGTGAGCACACTTTGTGCTTTAAGCGCCATATTGATATTCGATCTTTTTCGACGATATTAGAAGGGGTTATAGATAAAAGTGATGAAGTATCAATATTCCGCGAGACTCTATGCAGTTTCAATATCAGCATCGTATCACGTGGAAATTAAGATTAATTGTGGAGTAAATAGAAATACCTTGTTAAATAGAAGCGCCGCCATGTTGAAATCCCGGTGTACCTAGCGCTGTGTTAAATTGGGATACTACATTAATGTTGACGTTGGGAAGGAGTAAATTCTACGGGGAACAATGCATATTAGTTTGTTTTAATCAAGATTGGTATACAGTCGCATTCGTTTGGATATTTTTTCTATATCTTATATATCCATATATTATATATATATATATATTTGTACAAGTAAACAAGTCCGAAAAAAATCAAAGCGTCGAGCGTTTATTGAAAACGAATTGCTATGTACAAACGTATTAAATACACGTGAACATTTATACAGGGGTACAATAGCCAATATGCCGTCGATAACAATAGCTAACTACCAACACAACACTGTACTTATTTACAACCCATTTCACGGTATATTTGCTTACGCAGATTGCTAACACCGTACGTAGGTATAGACGTGCCGAAGAGGGACATAGCGATTTGTCTAAACTGGAGTTGCGGGACATGTGATTAGATTAATATTGATATAAATAAATAAACAAGATTCACTACAGGTATAATACGATAACGTATTCGCCGACCGTACTCCAAACGGAATTCATGCTCCCTACAATTGCAAACTGTTTGCGAAGGGCGTTTACTATAGCCGGACAAAATATTCTATTGAATTTTCTTTATTCTTTATCTCAGGATGATCTGTCTATATATGCGTCCGCGATACGGGAGGCCACCAGTGCGATGGGATTTTGAGTTTGACCTTTGCTCTTTCATCTCATCCCTCCACCTTCCTCTCCTTTTCTTCTGATCTCTCACGCACACAACGCACAAAATACCTTTCGGTGATTTATCGTTCTCCAAACGGACTACGACCAAGAAGGTTCCCCACTTTCTTCGCCACGATTGTTTTCCCACTTTTCTTCCCATTCTTACCTCACTCATACCATACTTTCCCCTTGGTCTTTATACATGGGTGCCCTTTTCAATACCAACTTCTCTATACGCATCGCGGGTCTTTCCTTTTCCTCAAAAAGATTGCGCACCCTATAGACGGACACGCACTCAGAGACACTCATACGTGTATTAGGTAATGTACTATTGTTCGTGTCCAGTTTCACTCTTCTTCCACGAGTCATCGCGGCAGTTCGAATTTACGTCGTTCACGTGGAAATCGAAAGATTTCTCACCCTCAGAGCAATCGGTCAGCCTGATCCCTTAAAAAAATAAAAAAATAAAAGAAGTAAAAGGACTCCCAGCCCCTGGCGATAACGACGATTAGGTCGTGCGACTTCTATGACCAGCATTTTTTCTTTTTTCGTGTGATTTTTTTTTTCCTTTTCGTTGGTAATTACAAATTTTACAAAGTGCCTGGGAATTCAATGATACCAGGAAGCACCTTGATCCCAGGGCGAGTTTGACGTACCTATTATAATAACATTATAGATAATGGTGTACTTTGAGTTAACCATGAGAGAGAATGTCCATTCGATTCCTACCTCTCTCATTCGTTCTCTATCTCTTTCATATATATCCTTTTCTTTCTTTTTTTCTTCATTTTTCAACAGTTCCACTCTTGCCCACTACCCATGAGTGCTGCCACGGTACCAACACGATATTTTCACACCGGATATGTACTCTGAACGTTGATCGATGTGGCAGCTGACCGCGCGCAATCGGATCCACCCTCAACGAATTATCGGACGAGGGGTAGGTAACAGGGTAGGGTTAGGCATGAAGTGCTTGACGGAAATTTCTCCGCCCATGGGAAACACTTTTTCCTGTCGAAAGCACTATCATTGAACCTGGATATGTACGAGCATCCCACGAGAGAGATTTATCCCGTCCGTCTGTGAATCGGGCATCTACTCCAGGCAGGCAGGCGGGCATGTAGGCAAGTAAGTAGGCATGCAGGTGGATAGGTAGGTAGGTAGGTAGATAGATAGGAAAGGTAGGTAAAGGAATACCTACCCGTCTCACAATTACGCGCTAAACTAAATCTCTCGAATGTTATACCAGTAGCCCGGCCATTCTCGAAATGAAGATTCACGATTAGTGCCAAAGAATTCCTAGTAGGGAAGTTCCATTTCGAGAAGAAAGTGGTCCATTCGATCTTAGCTATCGCCTACGCTTTTTTACGTCTCTTCTTCGTATACCCTTATAAAAGAACCGACTTGGATATGTATATACAATTCGCAATTCTTCAAACTGTAGTATCATCTATACTGCCATAAAAGTAATTCCTTACTAGATACTTTTTTTGTGTCTCCTCTACTTCCTATTATTAAATTCTCTTTTACGACTCTTGTTATCCTATGATTTGTCAGCCCTCTGTTGCAGCGCGGACAATACTTTTAATGGGGTGCATTTCTTCTTCTTCGTTTTTCTTCATTTTGCGTGCATTCATTTCTGACGTTACGAACAATACTTAATGCTATGAGGGAAGTAATGATCTGTGCATTAGCGGCTTATTTCGTACGTCATCCCGTGTGTCGCAAGAACTGAAGCAAATAACTTCGTTACAAAAATGTAAGCCTTATACGACGTAATACTCTAGATAGATGATATATCAGTTATCTCTCGTATTCACATTCTTTTTCTTTATGTACTAATGATTTATACTGCAACCTCTATGGTATTGTCAAATATTCATGCACTTTCGGCCAAGCGCATTTCACAAGCTTACGCAGCTAGACGAACGTAACTTTTTGTGCCATCAGGAACGTGTTGTTTTATAGTAATCTTTCACCTTTTTTTTCATCTCACAATTTCCCTAAATATATTATACATTGTTAACCGTGCCCGTGTCCGACGAGATATAATTGTACATGAATCTCGTTGAGAGGACTAAAATGAAAAATACAGTAGTGCTCCAATAAAGAGTACGTAAAAATGATATGACGCTGATTACGTCACATACGTATCGCAGTAGGTAAATTATGGTTAAAAAAAAGAGGAAAAAAAATGATTTCCCGAAGAAGCAACTCTTACGAATTTTGCCAGCGAAGGGAGGAGCGTCATGATGAAATTTATCGATTCCCATGAAAAGGCAGTAAAGTGCGTTATCGTGCGTGTAATCGGCTCCCTGGTTACGCACATTGCGTCGCGTTTGGTCGCGGCATAATTAGCCGAGTGCGTAATGGCGATAGTGCGCGCGTCACTTGCGAAGCTGTTTGCACAAGTGCTGTTTGCACGTGTATAACAATTGTTGTACCTCTTTTTGTGTTCTCCTGTTTCAGGCTTGTATCGTAAGGGTCAGGGCTGCCGGGAATGATAATAAAAAATAACGAATATGCAGCGCGATGGATTCTCTACCACATGTGGAGTAACGCGCGACATTTTTTGCACCTTGTATCCCGATGCGTTAGAATAAATTAGAAATGCAAGATGCGCACTGCTAGCACCATTGAAGAATGATATGAAAACAATGACGGATAAATTGTCATGATAAAATATCGTCACATCTATATCTCCCTCTATCCCCCCTTTTCTCTCTCTCTCTCTCTTTACCTCTTCAGGTTCTATATTGTCAGTAAACCCGTGTTACGTTTGGCAACGTGACTTCGCTTTAGTCCAGGTATCAAACGCTTGTTTGCTAACAGTATCAATTTCAGTATATCCGACGTAGAATTTATCGCTCTCGATCCGTTAGCCCAGTAGCCATTAGCGTTTCGTATTGAGTCAAAATATATAGGGAGATGAGCGTCAACTGTGAACCGTTGTACTCTTACATTATTCACAGGTGGTACTTGACGGAAGTAATATTGGACAGAGTATTTTGGGCCGACGGGTGAGGGGAGTGGCGAAACAGGTTACTTGCTTAACAATAATGATTCTGGAAATCCGAGGCCAATTGTTGTTGATAATGGATTTTCTTTGATAAAGAAATCCTTTGTTAACGAAATCCCTTTCAAATCGATGCTTATAGATAAGATTGCGTTCGTTGAACCGGTTTTTACAGACTTTTGAAACCTTTTCGCGCACCGATTATTCATATACTGAAAAACATATGCGTCATATATGTCAGGGATGATTTTGCGTCGCTATTGTTTCGATTGTCGCGAGGGACTGGGATTCGTCGCGACATATTTTATTGTCGTAATCGAAAGCTAAGTGTACAGCGGTCACTTGGATAATCGTAACCCAATTGGCTACCTACTCGGTCGATGTTGGAAATTTCCACCAATTGCCATTCAATTCACCAATCATAGAAAGCCGGATGAGATTCCAGCCTTCCAGTTCTCTGTATCAGGTGACGTTGTTGCTGTTGTTCAGCTTGTAACCAAGATTCTTCCTCTGGAGGAAGAGATGAATCTCACGGAAATTCGGCCGGTCCACGTCGTTCCTCTGCCAGCATTCGCACATCAGGTCGTACATCTCCTTGGGGCAGTTCTTGGGCAGTGGCAGAATCATCTGAAAGCATATATCGCATACCTGTTTGTGAAGAAGTGCTTACAGCATCAGCTGTAAGGTGAATCTTTCTTAATCGTGAGATAGGTTACTTTTTCATATGCAAAATCGTTGGAATGCTATGTAATTGGAAATGAACAATTTTTTTGTGAATTTCAAAAATTAAAGTACAAACAAATGCAACTCACTCTTCTCTCATCTTCCTGATAAAAGTGCGTCGAGTTCTCGACTATTCGATGATCCGGCAATTCCTCGAATGGCTGCTCTCTGGCGAAGGTGAGTATCTCCCAGAAGGTCACAGCGAAGGACCATACGTCGCTCTTGGATGTGTACTTTCCCTGAACCATGCAAAACGTTAGTCAATCACATTTTCGCGAATTGGCAAGAGAGTAATCGCGGATACTAGATGTCATCGTCTTTTTTTTCTTAATGTCGTTTCTAACATTTTTTTCTCGAAGCCTTGACAAGCTATGCGCTGTTTATTTCTTCCTTAACCGCATGCCATTTGACGTCGAATCTATCACTCTTGGTGGAGCGACGCGAATTTTTATGCAAATCCACCGGTGGCTCCAGCGTTTGCCGAATAATCGAAGGAACATTCATTGACCCAGGTCAGCGCGTTCCGCGGATATGAGCTTCAAACGAAATTCCGAATGGCGATTCAAAGGAAATCACTGTCGGTCTACATATTTTCATAAAAGTCATGCGATTTTCCAGGGTGAATAAATTTGGCGTATTCATGCGTTTGTGTTAAGGTAGTTCCCCTAGCATCATAATAATAGTATTCGTATTTCTGTGAATACCCTGTACACCGTTCATTACAAACATATTTCCTGCGTA
>JARQST010000301.1:1670997-1703702 GCA_030142225.1 Pachycephus smyrnensis | reverse complement strand
CGCAAACTGGATGGTAAATAATTTTGAAACTTCACACGTGTATTCAAGAAGCATAGAATAATAGATAGACAAAGTTTAAACGATTTCCTAAGAAAATCGATACCTCGCGATAACTACCTTAAGCGGGATATACGAAAACGAAGAGAAAAAATGGTCGATTATTTTGACAGAAGGGATAAATAAAAACATGAAGGTGCTTTAATTGACGCGTTTACGGTCATGTGCATTTCGACTTTCCGTCAAGTTTCTTAGTAAGTTAAACTGTAGTTCGTGGGACGATCTAATGCGGTTACGAAACGGTTCCAAACTTAGCCGAACAGTTTGCGAGCACTGCGCATGCGTGAGCTTCCATTCGAAAGCGGAACATACGAAAGTTGGAACAGAATTTTAATACTTTTGATATTTTACGGATATTCACAAAGGCATAAAAAATATTGGTCGTATACCCGAGTAAATCATATACGAAAAATTCTTTAATAAGTGACCCATATATACTGGGAAAGAATATTGGAGCGTCATTTTATTTCTATCTCCGTCTTTATACGAAGGGATAGGAAATAACTGCTGGGTAAAAAAGGGAATTGAAAATGAATATCCGAGAGAGGCAGACACAAAGATCAAACGGGTAAAGTAAGAGAGCGGAAGAATGAGAGACTTGTTTAAAGATGGCGTAACGGACGGAAAGAGGAAATACTCGTAGGCACGAGGTATTACGGAATTCCGGTCCGAGCTCATTAAATTGACATTCGGTGGTAATTTAAAGTAATTGTCGAAGCGGTATTTTGCGTGCACAAGCAAATGTGTTTCATTAGTAGGGCATAATGGCGGGGCCCGGATAAATAATGGGTCATAATGAAACATTAATGACGTAGTCAATTTGAAACAACTATGCAAATGTATGCTAAATGTTATATTTCATTTTGTTATTGCGTTGCATTGAAAATCGGTTGCCTAAGGCCACTGTGTAATTTGTTATAGGAATCATCAAAATGGTGCCCGTAAGGAGCGCAACGACCTATGCTGATTTGTCTCCTGATAAAATGCTCTTCAATTCGAATGAGATATTGAAAACAGTGTGAACGACGTGTAAACGTATGCATATATGTACACGTACGTGATTATCCTTGTATCTCCATAAATTCCAACCTTCCTTCATTATTACAGGGCTAACGAGCAGTCATGCGTTATGCTCGTTAGTGGAACTCAAAGTCAATGAGAAATATCCAGATATCAAATTCTCGTTAAGGGATGATCGGGAAGCTCCCAATGAATGGGGATAGAACGACATTGTCGATTTATTAAAAAAAATTATCGTTTAGCTCGCGTGAGATCGTTCGTCGTGTTTATTACGGTGTAAAAGTGGGATGCCGTGCGCATGCGCAGGATACTCGTTCTTTCCCATAAAAAAACAAAGAGCCACTGGGAATAGTACGCAAACACAACTGACGAAATATTCGACAAATTTTCAAACGCCGATATTGCAACGTACCGAAATAAAATGCTTTAAAGCTAATCCGAAATATGCGCATAAAATGCACGAGTGAATATATATATATATACTATAAAGTTGAATAAAATCAAACTTTTACTTGCGAAAATCCTTTAGAATAACGCACGCTTCCATTATTTTCCATTTTCGCACGGAATAAAATTCTGTTCTATATTGATGCTTTAATGGGAATAATCTATAGTTGGTCCTTTTGTATATGTGGGTGTGTGTGTATACATATATACTCACCATGAGCATCGATTCCCAAGCCATCCAACGTATCGGTAAGGGCGACCGTCCTTCGATTCTGAAATAATCGGCTGCGTATGCGTTTCTTCCTGGACCAAGATCGGATACCTTAACCGTGTAGCCTCGACTCACCACGCAATTTCTGAAAGAATTCTCATTCTCATTATTATCACTGTATTAAAGAAAACGTCGGATCATATACGCCAGCGTATACGGCCAAGACATAAAATTGTGATAAAGCGCGGAATTGCGGAATCGGATTATTTGGAATTCAATTGACTTTAGCGAAGGTGGATTTTCGAAGCGATATTCTTTTATCGGCTTACTCCTGCTTATCGAGTCCTTGACGATTTACGGGAAATCTCGATGACAATAAAGGAATCCGTGATTTCTCCTGGATGAAAGGGCATCTGTCCCGGTACTAGGAAGGAATAAGAGGAAGAAGAGAAAAACAGGCTCAGGAAGATCCAGGGTGCGTTTAGAATGAAGGAAATTTACTGGTGGTAGAACATTTCCCGGTGGAGTTCACGAGACAACGGAAGCAACTCTTCTCGTCCTGGTTCTCTTCTTCGGCAGGGGAAATGGGTACTTTATTTCCGACAGGGTGAAAGTTTTCACACTGAGGACACCGTTGGTGATGGGATTCATCCGACCCTCAGTACTTGAATTCTCCGTTGTCAAGTTAGAGGACAGAGGACAAAGGACGCAGGGCAAGTTCGCATATAAAAGCGATTGTCGAAGTGCGCGGGCTTGCCTCGATTTTTCCCTCTTTCTTCAACGTATTTGAAATTCGACTCGACGTCGCGTCACGCCTCGACGCCGAGATCGTGACGACTTCGTGAGTGACGTCAGATGCGAGGATATTATATATGTGTGTGTGTGTGTGTGTATATATATATATATATATACATATGAGAACTAGGGGATAAACCAGTTCAATGAGGGCTGTTGAAAAGTCAAGAAAAATAAGGATAGACGCGTGAACCGCTAGTTCCTAAAATTCCTCGAAAATTATAATAATTTTGAAAAAAAACACTAAATATTACCAGGCCAAAGAAAATGTCGCTGTGTTGAAAATGGTGGGATTCATCGTTGCCCATGAGGGCGCCAGGCTTGACTCTGGCCATCGAGTGCGCAATACGTAGCCACGGTTGGCCTAAATTCGTTTCTATAAATCACGACAATTAATTTCCGCACTGGCATTAATGTAGCAGTACACCGAAGGGTATTATAATTAAGGTTTATGATTAGAGTTAATAATTCGAACACGTGCCTCCATTAAATGGTAGCGCGTCGCGCCATATTGGCCATTGGGTGTTGCGCTGCCAGCAGCAAGGCCATGAGCAAGGGGAGTATCGTGCCACTCTGCAGGGGGTGTTTTCAAGGGACTCATGGGCAAGAGATGGAGGGTGCTAGGTTCCTGTACCGGGAGTGGGAGTGCCGGGGTGTTAGGTCGGTATAGTATGAGAGAGCCGGATGGAGGACGATAGGGCGATAGGCTGTAAGAGGGTGAGAAGCGATAAAACAATGGACTGCTCTAATAAAGCGATCTTGGTACCCGCGCCTAAACGCACCAGCCATTCCTCATACCGGTTAATCAACGCGACGTTTCGCTCCACGCTTCCAAAGTCATTTTACCCCTCGTAAATTATTCGCAAAACTCCCTTGCAAAAGGGTTACTCCCCCCCCCCCTGCTTACCTTGTGGCGAGGTCTCTATGAACGTAGTCCATTTCTTCCAGATACTTCATGCCCGATGCTATTTGCGTCGCCATGTAAATCAGGGTACCGAAGCTGCAAGCACAATATAAGAAAGAATAAAAAAGACGTGAACATTATTCCATTTTAAAATCTCTTCCTCATCCTATTCACGTTGCTCGTGCGCTAGCCCGTGGAAATTATTGAAGTGCGGATAAAACCATCTTCGATAATATTTGCATCAGCGAGCTTGCTCGGCCAATGCGCAAGCGCAGTATATAGTAAGCTACTGGAGTATGGGGATAAAAATTTCCCCTAGAATCTTGTCCCTATTCGTTATGGGCTTTTGCTGGAATGTGAATTGCGGCCCGTTTCAAAGGCATATGCATATAACGTACGCGTGGCCGTCTTCTTGGCTCCGAAAGATTGATTTCAGCCGCTTGAATTAAAACCGTCCGTTGGAAAATGTCACGGCATTTATAATGTTGGCAATCTGGTTATTGGATTCCGTCCTGAGCTACGTTTCACCCGGCTGCACGTTGACTGACGACCCTTAAGTAATGTATTACCGTTTGCGAGATATTCCCCTGGCAAAAGTCATGGAAACGTTGGTAACATAGCAGGGTAACAGCCTTCTGCCTTCTACAACTCCCCAAAAAACCAGACTAACCCTATATCAGCGACCCGTCAAGAGTTACTACCCTTATTTTTTTTCTCCTGACGCTCGAAAAGAATTGTTTCGGGATATTATATAGTATTATACCTATAGGTATATGCTGTTGCTTTGTATTTACCTTATGTACCTGTTACATAATATAACTATGTGCATAATGGGGTAAGCTGTACCTCAGGGTTTTTGCGGTGTGTACCGTTGACGTTTCGGCAATGTGACTTTGAAGATATTGATTCAAATCCCCGTACTCTCCGTTCTCCAATACAATGCACATGGGATCATCTTCGAGGCTGGCACCGAGTAACCGCGCGACATTCCGATCTGCGAGTCGCGCCAGCCTTTTTGCTTCCTGTTGAAATTCCATCCTGAAATACACGTAGCATTGAAAAGTAATATCTTTACAGGTATCTACCCTTCGCTTGCGTTATCGAGCGGAGACACAACTATAGAAATATATGTATATCGATTGAATATATACAAAGTATATATATACTCTCATCGGGAAGCACTTCTGCGTCCCAAGAAGAGCTTCCTAGTAGCTCGATGGAAATTCGATGCTCGTTTTATCCTATCTACCCTATCGTTTTTAGAATCCAGAAATAACCCCCTGCCGGCCACAGGTTCGACTGGCTTATTTGATCCAGGATCAACTTTCATAAAGGATTTGGCTAAATTTGTTTTATTTAGATTTATGATCCAGTATAGTCATTATCTTCCTGTTTACAGAGTATAATTGCTGATAAAAACGTGACTAGCGAGATGGGTTGATTGTGCTACGTTCAATATGAACGTGGTGTGTACTAATCACTTATTTTCAATTAATAGGAAATGCCCGTACGGCAACGGCGATGATGATCATAGGCTCTCCTATATATAGGGGATAAGGGATGTCACGAGGCAGCGCAACCCTTGCGAATCCTGACAGCATAGCCCTGCAGCTTTGCTAACCTGAGTGTCTCCGAAGATCCAGGACGCAAAGATTTGACGATCACCAGGTCGCTGTTGGTATTCCTGAAGATTTCATCGTATCCAGGAAACCTGTCGACCTCGCATAGATGTATGTCCCCGAAGTGTCCGCTCCCAAGACTCTCGACGATATTGAGCCTCCCCCGTGGGAAGTCGAAGATACCCTCGTCGTCCTCCTCTTCGGTGAGCATGTCCTCTGGACTGTAGCTGGTCAGGCTGCTTGAGGCTTTGGCGCTCATAGGGGGTGGTGTACTGGTTGCCGGCGATGGGGGTAAGGGTGGTAGAGGGCTCTGTAACAGACGCGTTAAACGCCATGGTAATTGGCCTGCTCGTTGTTCATGTCGGTTATGGCTGCCATCCATCCAATCTTTCTTACACCGAGGGATCCTGGGAATAAGGGTTGCCATTATGGCTTTCCCAGGATATTTAGTATCGGCTAATTTCCGGAGCGCGCCACCTTTCTTTCTCGGATTAAGGTCGTCGTTGGTTACGAGACAAAGAAAAAAAAGACTATTTATCTAAGGGATAATTCTACTCCTGGATTATCTTGTTTACTCTCTAGGTTACTCCTCAGGTTGGCTCTTTCGATCTGGATCAGAAAGCCTTAAACCCTTACTTAACTATACGTGTTTACATTTCTAAGACTTACCTTGCAGATTTCCGTGCTGGCGTAATACTTTTCAGGGGGTGGTGGTATCGGGGGTGGATTCGTCGGATACTCCTGCACCGGTGGAATTGGTCTCGTAAGATTAATTGCCGTGTTAAGCAAAAGTGGAATGATTGGCTGCGCCTCGGGAGCTCCTATTCAAAGATACGAAGAAAAAATTTCCTAGTTACTCGAAGGGAATTTAATCTTTTAAATAGTTTAGCTTCTTATTGACTGTCTTTTGCCGAAGTATGGCAATTGCGGAGAAAATAAATTATCTTCTGAAGAACTTTTTCATATAAAATCGATGTACCAGCACGCTAATGATTACGATGCTCTTAATAAAATTTATTTATACAAACCACTGTAGTTGGGGGCAGTTTTATGCAACTGAGGGGTAGTCGTCGTGTAACCAGCGAGATGATATTGCTGAGGAAGTGGAGGACAGACTGGTCCCTTATTCTCATTCTCCTCCACGGAAATCTACCGAATATAAAGTAGATTATCGTTAACAAGCTAAAACCACATATATATATATTGTATGAAGTAATGTTTAGGATTAATTTGTCGATATTCCCCAAACGTATAATTAGCTATTTCATTGAAGTACCCCAACGGTGCAATCGTTCATAAAATAAACATACGTGTAGTATATTTCATACACGACAGGTCAAAGTGCACAATGCAATTGTTTGATTATACAAAATGTAAAAGGATCCTTCTCAGGAAGTTTATACACGTGTTTCATCAATGGTAGTACGTCGCAGAATAATTAACTTACTTAATCAAGTAACTTTAAGCAACCTGTCCAAAATTAGCCAAGTGTCATGTAACCTTTTCGGATGACCTGGTTAATGTTGCTTCTTTCCTTTTAATGCAACAGAAAAGGCGATCGATGATTGACCGGCCATAAAATAACTAATATTCTAAATGCTCGGCCCTGTTGTATTCTGGAATTTTTAAAGGTACAATAGCTGTCTAATTACCGGTTAACCGACGTAACATTTACGAACTTTGCGAGAATTTTCCTGGAGGCATTTTTATTTCTGGCAACAACAATTCAAGTATTTAAATGTGGATACCCGCGAGCCATTGAGATACCAGATTAGACAGGACCAAAAATACATCATGGCGCCGAAGGTAATTTCCATTTAAGAATCCATCAGATACATAGCAGCCGAAAAGATTTCCTCTAGACAGACAAGAGCGTTGGGAGGAAAGGGAGTGCGGGAGGTGGGGGTTGGGCTTTAACCCTCTGCATTGAATTCGTTATGCTCGTTTACTTTTACCTAATGCAACATAAAATCCAGAAGACCCGTAAAACTCGGTTTATTGGGTCGGCACAGCAGAGCGCAGGGCTGCTACCCTTATCTCGCAACACTGCCACGCTTTATAGTTCTACTTAAGGGTAGGAGGGCCTCGATCAACCGACACCTTAGGAAATTAACATTTTTATAACAAACAATTTGCGCCTGAGGAGTGGTCCACCCTTCTTGTACACCATGATATTATATCTGTACATATACAATGCTAGTTGGTATTACCTATATATTCCCTTCCCCGTTCCCTCTACCGATAAGAAACAAGGGGTGGTTTCTGGATACTTATGATGAACCTCGAAGTCTACCCGCAGCCATTTCTGTTATGTATGATATTATATCCATTGATTTTTGCTTTGGTACCTTCGAGGCCGCTAGCATGAGGAGTGTTAATTTCCGTTTAGGGAGCGTTAGGGAGCAGTAGCGAGATGCTGCAGCCCGTTAAGATAAGATAACCACTTAGCCATCAGGATTCTACACGGATCTTCCTCACCTCTAACCCCTGACTTGCTCACCTCTTGTTTCTCTACCATGTTTCTAGTCTCTCTTTCTCTCTCTTACTCTCTCACTCTCTGCACCTTGATACCCTTGTACATTTTCTCTACACCCTTATCGGACCGTCTCTCTTGATCCTTTTCCCTGGATCATCTTCTCTCTTTCTCCCTCTATTACTAGGTGTTACGTAGGTATCTAACGATGAGTTCCTGGGCTTTATGGTTGTTGGTAAAGTCATATCTTTCGGTAACTCCGGTCGACGCAATAGAATTCAACGAGGCACATTAAATTTCTCAGGATTCTCTGCTCTGTTCTATCCCCTTCGATTATCCTAGCTGCGAACGGATAAATAAGTCGTCCCTGAGAAAGGGTCCTTCGGGGTATCACTGACTCCCCTCTTCGTACACCCTCTTCTAGGATGGGTGATTGCTTTATTGCTGTAATGCCGGAAGGCTTCGGATGGTATACTAGGTTCCATTTGATATCTATATAGAATGACGCCAACTACCTGGACCAAAGGAGGCTGTAAATTAACGCCAAGTATCTGTGTCGCTTGTGTTAAACGTTGACAGATACCGTTTCTGTTACTTTCCCAGAGAGTTTATTTAAATATTCTTAGAGCATGAAGTTCGGAAAGTTTACAAATAGTACCGCCAGCGAGTTTGTAATCAATGACAAAGCTTGAAAGCTTATTAGCAGTTTCCGGTAGTTGCCGTGCGAGTAGTTTGGCTTGACTGGCAGTTCTTAACTGACGCGTGAAGCGGAAGACTGCGAGGTATAGTAAACGGGAACGTTTCAGTCTAAACTAAATCGTTATTAATTCAAATAGACGAAACAATGTTCCACTATCAGTGAGACGATGATCTCGTCTACGGAGGATAATATATCTCGAAGTAATCCACATCGAGCAAATTGGAAGTCGATTAAAATTTGTTTAAAATTATCTTTTAACGCAGCGAATCATTTCGTGCTAAGATATTAATTTTTGGAAGGATTTCATGTATTCCAGGAAATTATATCTTCCAATGTGTGAGGCAAAACCGATACGGCTTTCAGTAAAATTGAAAAAGATTATACACCGAGACGTGAAAGGCTTGTTGCTTTAATTAAAAATAATTGTTTTCTCTCCGGTATCTCTGTTAGTATCACGAGTATGCCTGTAGGATAAAGTTTATAATCGAATCGTACTCGTTTTACGCATTCGAAATCCGTTATCTACTCCTTTATCCCTTTGACGTGCCTCAAACGTACGTACAGTATGTAAGTATACGTTTATCTACACAGAACATATATACATACACTGTTCCAGGAAGAAATAACAAATTTAATTTCCTTTCTCGTTTCTCATTTTACAAAAGATCACCCAGCGTTTGCCTGTAACTCAGCTCTTTCTGTCTTGCCACTGCTACAAGTCAGACAACAAGTTTACGCAAAGCACACAAGAAAAGGTATAGATAAGATACTGAACGTATAAAGAAAATGGAAAAGTGAATTCCATTTGCGGTTTCCATCGATCGCCAATAAAAATCAGCCTGTCAATTTATACTGCGGAGCAATTCATGAATTCTTCGGAAGTTGGCTTGAACTTCTGGTATTACAACGTCTACGTAAAACTGGTACTCCTGGGGCCAGTACGACATACCGGGTATAAGAGTACAATGTGAAGAAGAAACACTACGAGGTGTATACCACAAAGTGCTATAGCAGAGAAATGGCAGTGAAGGTAAATGGGAGAATGTCGACTACGAGGAAGACGACGATGGGGTCGATAGGGGTCAGTTCGTGGTGGTTGTTAGGACGGCAGTGAGACAAGTAGCAGGTGGCTAATGCGAGAAGCGTGAAGAGAGAGGTTCAACTAGGTATAGTAAACCAGGGTTGTTGAGTCCCCCCTCAATGAATGATGGCGATAGAGCACGTCGCCTTGCGACGCTATAATACCTATTTCCGACGCTCCCTTTGGCTCTTTCCACTCTAATTAAGTGGAGTCAGCGCGCACCCCGGCCCGAGGAACCTCGAGACGCGAGAGCCAATAAAAAGATTTTAACAGGGATAATATTGGTTTCGATGGTGCTTATCGTCCTGGCAAGGAAACCCTCGCCTGCTCCTGGCTACTACCCTAACCTTGCGAAAAACTTTGATCGACCATTTTCGCGAAACCTGGAGGGACCGGCAGCTCATACATTCCCTCTTCGTCTATTCGTTCTTTCCTGTATTTCACTTCTTCCTTTACTTGGCTTCTCTCTCTTTTTACTCCTCCACCACCTTCTACTCTTCTTCTTTTTCTTCTTCTTCCTCGCTACCACTAGTCAACTGACTCGCATTAGGAAGGCCTCGTTACCTCGAGGGATCTCGATCGCGTCCGACCTAGTCTCGCTCGATCCCGTCACTTTTTGAGTGGCAGCTCCACGTCTTGGGGAGAATTAAAAAGTTAAAAGGTTTAGAAAATCTTGGAGAGTGCTGCTTATGAGTTCTTTGCTTGGGCTTTTTTTTCTTTAGATTTTTTTCTTTTTTTTTTAGTTCCTTCGCTTGTCTCGACCGCCTCGTCCACTTTCTTGTTACTGGTTGAGTGATGTTATCTCTGACAATGGAAATTGAATGATAAGAAATATAGAGGATAAAGGAGTTTGCTTGATTGCGAAGCAATATAAAAGGTAGACTGCAATACACCTATACAGGCCGATTCGGAGGAAGTGCTTTCATTTGCTTTGAAAAATATTGCGTTATTATGTACAGGTATAGCTAACTTGTACTATTAGTGCGTCTGAGGTAAATTGTATAACATTACCGTCAATTAAAAATTTATAAAGACTTCAGTGAAATATCTCGACACTTTGATACCCCTATTTCTTGCTTTCTTCTCGTTTTAATCATCCTCGCGGCGGTTTGGTATTCAATGATATTATAATACTCGAGGATTAAACGAAATCTTACGAAAGGCATTAAACTTCACGGTTTTATATTTAACATCTAGAGAGACCAAATGCATTTTGCTCTGCTATAAAGAGATAGCCGGGATAGTTTTTATGAACACTCGGAATATTTCACGGATGCCTGCATTTATCAGGTCTTACGAATTCAATGGGTAGGTATACATTTTTATAAAAGAAATACCGGTTTTGTTTCTCAATCTACAGTGCTTGTGAATGTATTATTTCATTGATAAGATTTCATAAAATATTTAAAATGCCAATTATTGTTCCATTTTTCAATTAGTCAATGCACCGGAATATAATCGGACAATTGACTAATTATTTTGTGCCAATTCTCATTCTCGCCAAAGGCGATTATTTCAATTTCCCATTCACGACGTACGTACTAGTCGCATCATACTACTCCTGCCTGGCGTTTTACATAGATTTAATTTTACTTGAAATTAATGATGTACCTCGTGTACCACAGTTTCGCAATATCTTACGTTCGCTGTGCAAGTTTCCAATATACATTTATGAAGTATTCTGTCTTTATTTACGAGATGGTGTAAAACGTCTCAATGCGGAAGTATATCTATAGATATAATATGCGATTTTAATTCCCACCAGGAAATTGGCTGAAATTCATAATATTTTCTCTAGAAAACTATTCGCGTATCCGACCAATATAAAATCGCATAGAGCAACGACAATCTGGGCCAATAGAGTCGAGTCGTTATGTAACACCAGGGCGTCGCATTAAAAACGCGAAGCACATTGACGATAGTGCGATAAAAAGGTTTCGTCTGGTTTTTCGATATTTTTCAAGAAGTGAAAGGCTGAGGTAAACCACTTGAAAGCTGGTGAACGGTCAAGCACACGAGAATGGAATAGAGTTAGTATTCCTTTGTCGTCTTGTCCTTACAGAAGGGGAGATGATTTCTCCTGGTGGTGGGTGACGTCGGTCTCGGATCGGACGTCGCTGATAAATAAATAAAAGGTTCAGGGAAAGGATAAAAAGAGAATTCTAGGACGCTTTCCAGAAGCGGATACCACACTGGCAATTCCCCAGGTGCGTGGGAGGCGTGATGCATTACGCATCTGGGAAAAGATATGCTTTAGTGCGCTACGCCATTTGGTACGTTGCATTTTACGTGCACTCGTCCAATCGCGTCCAGTCGGACACTGGCGTCCCGGTAATTTCCCAGTGTCCCCCAGGACAAGCGACTCGCTCGCCTTGCCATCCTGGGTATCCCGCAGAACTTCTTTAGGTTTTATTTGCAGCGATGCGTCCCGACGCTCCCGGCAACGGCCATTGAGAACGCCTCGGCGCCTCGAATCTCAGAAAAATAAATCTTACCTTGAGATCTCCGTGCTGGTCGTAAAAGGTGGGCGCCGTCAGGGTAGTCTTGAGCCTTCTGCTTCTGTAGAAGATGAACGTGATGGCCGCGAGTAGCATTACGATGACGGTCGTCAGTATCCCTATCACTAGACCAATGAACTGTCTAGATTCCGGTTCCTTGCTCTTGTCCGGGACTGAAATATTAAGCGAATAGGAGATTCAATCAATAAAGGTGCGTACATACGTCCTTACGTGCCTACGTCCACGAATATTTTAACTATGGAAATTACAGTGTGTATACCTTCATATATGTATGAATATATATATGAAGGGGCGAGTGAGTTGACGATTACGTTAGTTGCGAAGTAACTAGTGAGAAGGTAAGTCTGGACTCTTTGAACCAGCATCCCCCAGCAATGTATAGCAATGGTTACACGGGGGTGGCACGGGGTCAGCTAGGAGAAGGATAAAAGGGCAGTCGTGCAAATGTCATTACGGTACAACGAGCCAGAGTTGTCGGGTTCTCTTTTCAGAGCCCGGTGTGTCGTTTGCGTTTCGCATGAGTATTCCGCAGTAGGAGCGTTGCGCAATGGAGCATCTATATATACATATGAAGTTTTCTGCCCTCTGTGTTGCGGAGTTCTCAGTTCTAGCCAATGCCCGTAAATGAAGGAATGTAATATTTTTACTCGAGATTTACGTGACGAATGCAAAGGACACGAGCGTTATGCATAAGCCGTGTTTGCATTGCGCTTATAGGACAACGTGAAAGCTTTATTCTTTCGTTTCCGTAGGATGGAACGTCGCGACGTTATGACGTCATGACAATGCGAAGGATACCGACTGACAATTTGCCAAATTTCTAAGAATTGTATTGCCTACCAAGTTTTCTATGCTTTCAACCCCCTTGTCAATCCCAACAATGTTGCTCAGAACTTGACTATCATCCCTTATTCGTATATACACTTATCATAATATTTCTTATTTGCTCTAATAGCAAGTCCTCAATTGGCTGTCTACTTTGCTATGGTATTACGGAGGCTATAATGATGTCTCATTTGTCCAGGCTTTATTCATAAGAAGGAATGATTTCTCTTGAGATGCCTTATTATATTGGTTTACATTGCAACGTAATTACTTTCCGCACGATATGCTTATGATACTAATTTTGATGATTCCTTCGGAATGGCTCATTTACCGTATAGAGACGAATCGGTACATTTGTATGTGTACAGATAAGTGCGTATACTATAATTTTTTAGTAGACCCTGTTCATAATCATTCAAGCGTTTCTATTCATTGTCAAATGATAGGCAATAGAGCAAGAAGCAAGGTCTGAACTTACAGACGTTATCGTTATTTTCTTCCTTATTAAAAGTAGCCTTCACTTCGTCCCTCTGTAGTGGACCCTCGTTATTCTGATAGGGACTCCCAGTAGCCAGGACAATGGTACTCCTGTTTTTGTTCTCCTCCTCGTCGGTGTTGTTCCATTCGGAAATAACTGTGTGCAAAGAGAATCTTGCGTCAGAAATACGCCTGCGGTTCTTTCTCGCACGGCTATTGGGATAATGAAAGTCACTCTTTTTACGCTCGTCGAGCTTACCAAACGCCGTCCTCAAGACACTTATTGTGGCACGACGCGAAAAAGGACACGGCGGTGAAGGGTGGAGTTGAAAATTTTAAAGCTTCTCCAGATGTACCGCCCTCCGTGAGGTGTACAATGTATATAATGTATATGAGTATATAGAGAACAGTGAATAATGACGCGACAGAAATGAAAAAGCTGTGGGCTGTTTTTCTTTATCAAAGGCAAAATTATCAACGACGCGAATATGTTCCACTTTTCTTAGAGTTTGACGTGCAAGATCGTTCGTGTACTTCTAATAACGGTATACAGCAGGATTGTCAACAGTAACAGGACGATGTGGTGATTTCTTATCGATGACGCGGTTCACTGAAGCATTTGAGCGTTGAGCTTGCCAAAGTAGCAAGGATGGGGTCTGTTCCTGTAGGAGACAGCCAGCTCGAGGTAGCTTGTAAGCGCAACAAAGCTCGTGAGGGACTCGCGAATGATTAACGACACCCAGGGCAGTCAACAAGTTGAGCTTTATCCCTTGCAAGCTAGCTCGAGCTGCCAATAAGTTTAGTCGAGTTAGAGGGTGGATTGGTGGTGGCTGTTGCTATGGCCAGTTCCTTCCTTACGATGCTGCCGTTGGAAGTCTGAAGGCATGATGAAGATTCTGGCAAAGTATTTCTTGTAGATGGTTCATTAGGAGGTCGTGACATTGTTGTGCCGTGTACCAGGTCAGACAGAACATTTTTTCGAAAATTCCATACGCAATGTACTGAAATGGTGATATTATTTTGTTAAGAACATTTTTATTTACCTGATTCGAATATAACTTCGCTGAGCATGATCCAGCGCGCTGCAAAGTACAGCTGTAGCTTTAAGTAGCGTCCGGCACGGGAATGGAGCTTTATAGTGACATCACGGGCTTGTTCCAGAACTAAATCAGGCATATAGGAAAAATGGACAGGTTCTCCGTTGAATTGATTGCCACCGATACTCAGGTAGACTTTTGCGTGGGAGAATACCTGGATGGCAGATTAAAAAACAAATTATTGATAAGAGCATTTATAAAATTGACATAATCGATATTATCAATTACCTGCACGTCTTTGCTGAAGAAATTATTGGTGTGCAGGTGCATTGCCGTGAAATTCCTTGAGTAGTCAAATTCAAAGGTTATTTCCACTGGACGCCCAAGCATGCTGGGCGTATCATTTCTCCAGCCTACCCACTCGTAACCTTAAAAGAAGCATAATACGAAGCTTTAGTATTGAGCAAATAAAAGTATAAGGTAAAGCTGAAGTTTTCGTGCAGCAAGGTATACAAGGATATAACATCGCGAGGAGATATGTATACGCTGAATCACGCAATAACGAAGACAATGGAATTCAACAATGCTTTCATTAAGGCAATTCCACGTGGATTCTCAATGGCAGTTTCATGGGAACTCCCAGTGAGAAACTCCGAAACCAGTGGGACTTTAAAAACTCGGAACTTACTAATAAGTTTAGGATCGTAACGTTGTTAAACTCATAAGCATACTTTATGCTCGAATTGTCTATTTGCATTTATGACATACACTCATGGCCCCTTATCACACTGTTTACCCATATTTCTATGTCTCTGACTTGGTGTCTACCTACTGCCTGGATCATCTGTCCTATCATTTTCCTATCCATCTATTTCTGTATATGATCTCCTTAACGTTCTACATTTTCAGTACATCATGATTAATCCTGAAACCACATCGCGAACTGCAATTGTTCTGGAAATAGAGAACTTTTGATTTCTGGTATATCTGCTTAGAGAATTTTTAATAGAATTTTGAAAAATTCACTGCCCTAATTGTACGTGTATTTGTCAGCAGTGTAGCGGACGTAACTTTGCTCAAAAGTTTGCTACGAAATATCTAAAAGAGGCACACGAGAAACAGAGGGCTGGTAACGCCATACTGGAAAGGATCAGTCAAGTTAAGAGTCTCAAAAGTCATTAAAAGTTGGAAATGTTTCGTTCTGAATCTGTGGGGTGGCTGAGCTTCGGAATTCTTTGATAGGATAGGTTAGGATGCCGTTTGGGATATTTTTGATAGCAGATATGAAATGGGGTTCTTCGATTTTTTTTTCTTATAATGAAGTACTTTCTGGTCTATATTTGACATTTCATCCTGACCCATATAACACGCTCTTGAGATTATACGTTAATTTTGCCCCTTGAGTAAATATTTTCTAGTATTTAGCCAATACTACGAACATATGTAATATGTTCCGTACTTGTTCGGACAGCATTTTGAAAAATAACTGCCATTTCCTTTGCTTTATAGTGCATTACTATCATATCTCCAAATGCTCTATGTTAGTCTCCTTTTACATTTTAAAAAAAGAGAAGTGAGAGCCAATAATATTATTAAAAATCATACACAATACAATTTTGTATCTGCTTCATACAACACATTAACTTTGATCAAAGATGGAAACATATATCAAGCGTTTCCATACAGATTCTTATATAAGGTACAATATCCATTCGAGAATATCTCAGTATTACGTTCAATAACATTTTCCAATTGTGCTATTTTCAAATATAGAAAATATCTAAATTCGTTTCGTCTGGTACGTGGCAAAAGCTATTTCAAGAAAAGAACTTTTATCGAGATCCAGCGTCAAATTCATCTTCAATAAATCTCAATTAAGTATATAAATCTGACTCTTCGTTTCTACCGTAACGAGCTAAGTACAGTGGTGATTTCCGTCACCGTGTTACCGCATAGTATGTTCGAAAATAGATTTAACTACGATGTAAAAACTCCATTAGAACAAAACGTACGAGTCTAGTAGCTTCAAACCATTTAGCCAACCGTAATAGATATTCAGTGGACAGGTGTTCCCTTTTGTGCTTAAACCGTTAAAAACAATCCCGCCACACGACTGGGTTACTCGTAAACCGAAAGACATAAACGTATCAAGCGTCGCCGGGTAAACAGAAGCACGGCTTGGACTAGGCTTGCGGTTCAATATAAATGTAAATCGGAACGGATTCGAGTGTAGCGAGACTGTTTGCGCGAAGCTTCGCCGGGTCCAAGTGAATATCCTTGTTATTCAACAATGCGCCTGTACTTCGAATATATTGATTTGAGAAAAATAACCTAAATTTAGTAAGTATACATTTTTAAAAGTAATTTTTAAGTAAACGATTCATATCGTATATTCACCTTTTCCATTGCCGTTAACGTCCAACCGGAAGTTGTCTGACCCCTTCTGTCCATCAACCAGCTGTCCTAGTCCCCCGGAGAGATGACCTGCTTCTTCTTTACCATCGTACGTCCTGTCGGAGAGGTCAACTTCAGAACCACGTTGGATTCCTTGAGGCATAGAATAGGATACGAGGCCCTCTGAAAACACGTACATGGAAGTGAGTGTCTCATTGTGTTTTTGCGGAATCACGACAAATGGTTTGGACGTGATACGTTTAAATTTTTATAGAAGTCACACGAGCTCGTGGACGCTTGGGCGTCCATTAGCCTTTTGTCGGATTAGCGAGAGTGTCTACTAGCGCAAAAATGATGTTTAGACTAAAAAAAAGATAACTTAGTCGCTAGTGCCATCGATAAGTCTTGGATTACCGTAATCGTTTCGTTTTATACGGAATTATTATCATTGTAAGTTTTTAGCCCAGATTCAGGCGATTATCCGCGAAGGCTTTGAGAGTATTACGACGACGCCCTCTAGAGTGGACAGTTCAAACAACTGGTACGTTTGCCACGGTGATTTCAATTCGGTATCTCTCGATTCCCTGATTCCTTCTTTACGATCCCGGCTTACCTGGACCACGGTTATCCTCTTGAGAAATTAAGACAGTCAAGATTTGACGGATATATCTATAGTAAGTGACTTTCAATAATATATCTACAGTAAGTGGCTTTCATAGAATTCTCAAAATACATAGAAATAGCGAAAAACGAGCATCGTAGACTGGATTGCGTGTCAAGTCCTAGGTACTTCTAATTCTGAAATTGGACGACAGTACATTCAACTAATTCTCTAAATTCCTTTTATTCCCTGACATTTTATCAGGCACCGCACCACTCTCTTCGTCCACTCGCTGCCAGGCAGCAAGTTCGCGAAGCAATTTCGAAGAGTGAGAGTGGACAAAGGCAGTAACTTCACGAGGACATAGTTGCAGTGGCGTCGGCGTCGAGTATGGATCGATGTAAATGGGTAAAATTTCACTTTTAAACTTATTCGTTAAAAGGTAAGCCGAATGTATTACACCAAATGACTAATGCTATAGCTGCTAATACGAATATCGTATATGGCATGAATCGTCGTGCATATATATTTTAAACCTTATATGAGCATATATAAATTCCGAATAACCCAGTAAATCCGTACAGAAATTCACGCTTGAGAGACCGCTTATTCGAATGTCAATTAACTTCATTATCCCGTATATTTTATTTAACGGATGTTGCCGTATAGGTACCTATATTCATGAACAGTCGCTTCACGGACCAATGGCGGCATCCAGTCAAAAGCACAGATGGCTAAGTGGGAGGCACCTACAGCTATTCGGCGGACCATTTCGGACTGGATTAATGCAGACGCAGCTGTGCTATTGCCAGCGATCATAAATCTAAGTTAATCTGAGACACGCGCGTAGCGGCAGACACGCTCGTCAAGAAAATAAAGGACGACGCGACTCGAGTGTAAAATCCGCCAGTGCGCGCCGCTAGACATTTGCTTTGCGCGTTGCGCCATATACTTGCATTTACGTTTACGTGAGAATCCTAAAAGCACCGCAATGTTCATCTTGACATAGGGAAAGGATCATTTTTCATATATCCATTCACAGTTCGAGCAAGGTGCAGGAAAATTTAACCAGACATTAATAATTTACTCTGACTAGAAGACTATTGCGCGCGCTGGGCGCGCGCTTATTCGAGTTCTCATAACCGATTAAAAAATTATTTCATATCTTTACATTTCTAAAGTAACCACAATCTGTCAAATTGACTGCATGCAGTGAACGCGAATACCAAGCGGCAAAATCATACGCATTGACCGGCAATAGCGATCACCAATCAGCATCGCGAAAAACCGTGTAAAATAACTCAGACATGAATCTTACAATAAAGGGATTCCTGGAAATCATACTACTACTCACAACTCAGAACTACTCAGAACTATCCGATTTTTTACGTTAAAACTCGCCGTTCTCGAGTTTTGGCCCAAAAACGTGTTTTGGATCCTGCACCCCCACAAATTAAAAATGCATATTTTTCATTGATTTTTTTTTAATTTAATGGAAATCGTTAGCACTCCCCAGAACTATCCGGTTTATTACGACTAGGCCTCCCCGTTCTCGAGTTATGGTCCAAGAAGTAATCGCTATATGTCAGATTGACTGCATACCGTAAACACGCACGCCAAACGCCAAGCGGCAAATTCACACGCATTGGACGACGATAGCGACAATATTTTCGAGATATTTTCGATATGCGGCAACGTAACTATAACATGACTTTTATTATTAAAGGGATACGTTTTTACTTACCATTCCAGGTACAGCCGTATAATTCCACCCTCATGCAGACTGTACGCACGTGGGACGTGTAGGGGATGAAACGTATTTTAGTAGCCACTATTGGTGGATCGAAGACCTGCTCCTTTTCCGTGTATGGGCTGTTGTTACCAACGAGGAGCTACAAGCACAAAGATATCTTGTCGATGCACTCCGAAAACCATAAACCACACTATAAAATCTTAAGGGACCGTTTTCCACGCATTAAATTCCCTCTTACGAAGAGAGGGTTCTGTCGTGCCAATTTTATACAGAGTCGATTAGTCCAATCGTGTATGCCGTAAACGGCGCCGAAAACCTTCTCTAAATGTAAATGCGAGTGTTAAATCAGGGAGGCAACATTGCCATGCTAAAATATCGTCTAAGTGCTTGCGGCAACCTACGACCTTCCTGACATACCAATGCACTATAAAAACAATGGCAATTCTGTGTAAAGTGTGAATTTGGTAACGGGAAAGAAATTTTTCAGTCAATAGCACGATTGTGAGGATCGATTTTTACTATGGATAAAACAGCTGGTACTCATTGATCATCCATAGATCACGGAGGAGGTTCAAAATTCACAATTCCGTCATTCCGGTTGCGAGCATCGCGATGTTCGTTAGCTTGGCGGTTAACGAAATGAAATATCAGCGACCATCCGGACGTTTCGCTTGTTGCGCATCAGCCACTGAGTTTTGTTTGACGAAGGTAACGAAGCTAAATTGTTGACTAGTATCCACACGGCGACAGAGTCAGCGCCTGTGCTCTACTTCTATACCACCATGGCACTTTGTACGTCAGCCGCGACATTTCCTCGCGGTGGAAGCATATTTTTCACTTGGTTTCCGCGGATCAAACGGTGGATTTTGCGAAACAAATGGAATCGTGCCGTTTCCATGCGTTCTCGGGTGACGCTATCGTTCACGCCTTTTCACCTTAGCAAAGCCTTTCATATGCTTTCTATACGAATTTTTCACGGTGGATATATATTTTTTTTTCACCAAATTTTCAGCCGTCATGGATTACGCGTATGCCTGATTCTACAAATGGAAAATTCATGTACGGTTCACAGAAATAACGGGGTGACCTTGTCGGGTACTTTTCTCAGTGAAGTACGTACGTATACGCGTTACTGGCGGATACTATTACCAGCTGTAAATTGCACGTAAATGGAACGTGCCTCTTAAACTGGTATCGGATGGCTCGAAACAAGCACGGATGCGATGCAACTGCAGGGGAACGCATACTGGAATACAACCCCGACCGGGTCTCCGGTACGCGATACGAATAATTAATACAGCCATAAACAAGAGCGCGGTGGGTACGCGATATCGCCCTACCGACACATAAAATTGATACCCGGCATGCAGAGCGGCGCTATAGACGCCGTAGGCCGATGGCTGCGTAGCTCTAACGGGGACGGAATGGTCCCGTTGAATGGCACTTCGAGCGATGGGAATTTAAGCCTTACTCAATTTGAGAGGATATTTTGAAAATTTACCATGGCGAATGGCTACTCGCTGCCCGGCGAAGCTTTTCGAAAGAGAACTGCCGTTTGCCCCCCCCCCCCCCCCTTGGGGAATGAGTTTAATGCATTTCGAGTACCTGATGGAGGGTGTGTTGTAGGGGATGGTTGAGAGATCGATGGGACCTGCACGAAATTACCCTTCGATTCTCTCTATTGGCATCTTTTGTCTCCCTTTACAGTCGTAGGTACATACACTGTATAACCAGTTAAACGAGATTCTATGAAAAAAAAAGAAAATAACGTAGAAAAGTATGTTTCACGGTTTCGTTGCGTAAAAAAAAATACCTTGCAGGCGGTTCCATTTCCCGGCGTGTCTCCTTTATGAAAATATGTATATTTGCGTAAACATCCGCACCCTGGCAATTACTTTACGTCCCGAGGATGAAAAGCAGCCCCGTGTCTAATTTCTTCTGACCTCAGAAATTGGGCTTGCTCTTTACGCTAACGAACAACCGTTAATTTAATGCTCTTTATGAAAAACTGTTCTTAACAGCGAGCATACTGTACAATGGAAAATTCTAAAACTTCATACAGCCCAAAATTTTGATTGGATTCAGAATTGATGAGAAAATACAGAAAATCGCGAGATACTTTGAATTCTTTGTTGGCTTTAACGAGCGCGATAATATCGACGGGTTCTCCCATGGAATCGTTCGCATAGAACCAACGTAAATTCCTCATCCATATACCGAACGCATTCGACCGTATCAGTGAGGCGAAGAGGAAAGGGCAGTGCAAAAGGCTGATAGTGAGGGAAACGCAGTATGAGTGCAGCCTCGTTGCTACTGTCGATGTGGCTGGTTCTGCTGCGCGACGAAAATCCCAAAAAACGAACGCGGCAAATTGTTTCCGCCTCGCGCGGTAATCCGCTAATAGCGTGTTCGCGTTCGATCCGTAATCTGCCGATACAACGTACCCAGCTGACCCGAAATGCGGATTTGGATCTTCGAGTGAATACTTTGCCGATCGATCGATCGATCCTGAGATAGATCCTAGATTGCCACAGAGATTTCAAACCTTTCCGTTGGCATTGATTTCAAAGCTTTTTCATCTACCAATAAAGCAGAGTATATGTTAGATTTGTAGGTTGGTATATTGAAACTTTACATCTTTGAAAAAATATAAGCTCTGTAGTGTAAACCATGGTATACCTGAATACTACGTTGAAAGCGTACCTGGCTTACTATTAGCTTTATTGTTGGGAGGGCGTTAAAAATTTACCGTTCCATTATTCCCGCGACTGATCACGAAGGGTCGTATCTGGCTGCTATAGTCGCCGCTTGATTATACCTCGTAAAATGCTGTTTTCGTGTCTCCGCGCAGTACGCTATGTAATTCCAGAAGGTCCGTTGCCGCGGTTATCGTAATGGTATCTCGTAACGGGGCTGACGGTGTTCGCGGTTGTGGACGAAAAGAATCGAGGGAAGGAATATGGGGGGGGGGGGGGGGATGATAGGGGGAGAAAGTAGAAAAATGGCTGCATAGAGAAAACGAAGGGAAAGAAAGTGTCCGTGGCGAGTAGGCTGATTGGCTCCTTCGATCGACTGTCTTCTCAGGTGATTGATTAAAATTCGATACGTCTCGTCCCAGGAGTTTGTAGACGAGCTTTTTGTCTGCTTCGATACTTTTCTGCCTACTGTATATATAGTTACTCATTGTATAAAGGTATCATATCTGTTTTTATATGAAGATCGGATATACCCCTTGCAATTTCAATGAGAATTACAAACGGATACGTATGGACTTAACCAAATTACCGGAAAGTTAAACAGAGCGCCGAACTCGTGGAGTTCGTGCCAAGTTCGCCGTCACAGTGTGATGACTCTATCGTACGTAGTCTAGTATGGGCCTTATACCTGTTTTCATGTTTCGAAGTTTGTTCGAGTTCGCGCTTGGTACCGGCCCGATCTCGACTTCGTTAAGTCCGATTTGACCGATCGCGTGGCGAGCTAATGATCATGTTGCACCGTATGGCCTGGAGAAGTATTTTACAATGAGATAGATAGAGAGTGCGAAGGATCGAGAAAAAAAATGGAAATAAACGTTTTCGACGTTGGTATTGTAAAAGGGAAATAACTGAGAAACGTTAGAGTGAAGTACATAAATCTGAGGCTTGCACGCATTTCGTCGTGTCATATTAACTCTCCTGTCATGAAATTTGTGTACTGTATTATGTGGGGCAAAATGGCATGGTTTTTTTCCAATACGTTTTCTTAGGATTGTTTGAAGAATGACGTATGATACTTTTACGTGTATATGTATAAAATTGATTGATTAATTTACGTATACAAATATACCTGTAAATTGATTTGTATATTACGATTGTATGATTTAATGAAAATTATACATTGTTCCCGTAACTCCGCTCTATGGACTGTCGCCATTTGTAATCTTGAGCGAGTGTCGTTTGGCGAGTGAAATACGCAAGTTTCCCTAGGTGATCGTGTCTCAGCGGGGTTGACGGGAACCGAAGAACACCACGTAGTGCTCGACGAGATTACGAAGACGAGTCTGACGAGTTGCCGAGTAACAAGTATAGGGGTAGGTTAGCTACGTTACTAGGTTCGTAGAAAGGCAGTAGATACGTGCTGTGTCCGCGTTAATGAAACACGTCCAACGTCGGCAATTGTACCGCCGCAAGCAATGGTGCTGCCCTCTCGTAAGGGGTTAGAGCCATGAGGAGTTAGATTCTGTTCTGTATCTATCAGGGTTGCGTCCTCCCCGCACAGCGTTGCCGTCGCGTGAATTTAAATGAGCTGTCCTGTCCGGCTTAACTCTGTCGTTTCTCCTAAGATAGGGTCTATACTGTATCAGGAAAAAAAAGATATAGTATCTACTTATATATATAGTACTTTGGTAAATGGATAAGGAATTGCGAATTGCGACGTTATTTTTTGCTTATATAATCTTAATAGTGAAAAGGGGTTGGATGACAGCTGTCAAATCTCAGAGGGGCGTTTATAAGCTGCGCGGTCTTGTATACGTATATAAATTGTTTCTTTTCGTTATTTCCTTGGCGCCACCTGATGCAGCGAAACTGCTATCAGGGAAATGGCAGTAGAGAGGTCAGGTCACGTACGGCGCGCGATAACGTCGTCTTGCTGTATTCAAAGTGCAAAGGAAAAGGAAAAAGCAGAAGCACGAAGATCACATGCTCCCAGATTGAGGCTGGGTAAACGTTCGCTTCCTCTCCATCCCTACCATCCTCAACCTCATCCACGTACTACACACGCTCCCCTGTTCCCGCACGCCTCCCAGCTCAGCCACCACCCAGATTCTCTTGCTTTGAGCAAATCTGCGTGAAAACGTAGGGAGAGAACGTCTGCTTCTACAGGCAAGATTCTCTCTGCGAATATCTATAGGTGTCTAGACCCTCTTGATGGTAGTCTTCTGTAACGAAGAACTTGGGCGTCTCGTGGAAGACTATTTTCCTAATAGCTATTTCCAGGAACGACGGTAGCTAACCCCCCCCCCCCCCCCCTCCTCAAGATAATCCTGGGGCATGATGGGACGGGGAAAAGCTCCCTGTAATTCTACTATGGGACACATGAGAACTTTCCGATGAGGTTGTAAAGTCATTTTAACGCTATTTATTTCTCTTCGGTGAGAGAGGGTAGCTACCACCCTTGGTAGAGGGCGGCAAATCGAGGGATGGACCACGTCAATTAATTCGAGATTGTGACCACGTCCATTGACGCGTTTTAGCCACTTAATCACGAATTCCCGGATTTACTATAATTATCGATTGACGTGCGACATCTACCCTCGAAATGTTGCGGGTGCGTTTCGAAAGCAGAGATATAGCGATAGATACACAAAGAGAAAGAGAGACACGGCGAGGGGGTGAAAAGGAGAATACGTGGAGGATTATGATGAACGAAAAAGGAGAGAAAGGGGAGAACGTAGAGGTACCGCCATCGATGAAATTTCAATATTTACCATTTCGAAAAAGAATTTTAAATGCCATCGCAATCGAAGGTATTGGGAATGCGTCACAAAACGTCAAAAGCGATAATAAATGTATTCGTTTGATCGCCCAGTCATTAAAAATATTGCAACGAACGATCGCTCGCACGTAATTCCGTTAATGGATGGCAAATTTCAATTTTATTCGTGCAACCTGTCGCGGTCATAACGTTAGCCTTAAAATGATGAGTAGATAGAGTTACGTACATTGAAGCACGACTGCTTCGTTCGTACTGCATTGAATCTGAAGACGTAGAGAATTTATAATGCTCGAAGAATCGTTGGTAATCGCTTGAGATTAATAATTAAAATTTTCAAAGCATCAAATCGCGCGAAACCATCGCCATCAACTTTATATTGCACTATGGCGCAGTGCTGTGAGCGATGATTTAACGAGCGGGGTCTATTTTGATAGGCTAATGGATATTACGGATGGATTATCATACTAAAGAGACGATGATTAACACGTCATATCCCGTAATAGCCAACCAGTTAGTTAGAGGTTCTCATTTGTAATCGTATGATTTCCGTTAACTGCTCTCTGCGAGACTCGCATACAAAATCCCAATGGATATACTGATAAAATCTTCATTCTCCATATGAGGATTAAGGTCATTGACAGTGAGAAAAAAAATACAATAAATACAAAATAAACGTGACTGGACCAATTAAAATAATACAACGTAAAAGATGCGCGTAATATCTCATATCGAAAGACACGCATAAATTATCCCGTAAAATGTATCACGTGATCATCGACGTCGAGACGCCACATAAGGAAGACGTTAATTAACGAGATAATCAATTGACTTCCGGTCTGACTGCAAACAAGCAATTCAAAGCGCCAGAGGCGTCGGCCTAAATGCGCAATCGAACGTATTTGCTACAAAGAAAAAAACCAAGAGCAACCCGTGTACGGTGTCGGGACGCCGGTTATCCGTAACGGCGCATTCGCACAGCGCGCCGAGGATGTCGGAGGAAAATTTAGCAAGAGCCGTGAATCGGGTGAGCATAGTGAAGAGAGTACACGAAAGGAAGAGAGAGTGAGAGAGACAGAGAGAGAGAGACAGAGTACAGAAGACAAGATGAGCAGAGTGTAATAGCAATAGCCGAAGAACCGTGAGAAAACACGAAAAGCGACGGTGGCGACGACGGTGTTGCGAAGAAGCACTTACGTCCATACCACGGCGATTTCTCCATCGCACCCACTTGTTGAAACCCGGCCGCCAGTATTCGACGAAGTATTCCTCGGTGTACTCGACGCCATTCCCATTACCAAACCTTCCCTGAGTACGGGTGGATGTAAGAACCCGTGGATTGTGTAGATTCACTTCGAGATACTCCTTGCCTTCGCTGGTGACCATTTTCTTTGGACACCATGCGCCACCGCCCTTGTCTTGTCGTAGTCTGGAAAAAAAACAATATAGCGATAATGGTGAGTGGTGATACCAACGGGAAGTTATACGTAGTGTAAATGTATATTATCATCTCGTTCTCTTGACACTTACAGGATATAATGGCAATTCGAAAGACGCCCTCTATATATAACCTCGTGAAACTGTTACGTTTAACGACGAAGGATTTTTCTTGGCGGTCGGGGACCTGCGCCGCAATCTCCATGAAAATATTTCAAGCGGTTTGGCGAGCGTACTATCATAAAGGGACGGGGTATACCCGCATGTAAACAATAGAGGAGCGAAACCCGCTGAAAGCGTTTGTGGTTAATTAGGCAGCAATGCTGTTAACTATGTTCTGGCTTTCAGCGAATTGCGTATGTCGCCGGGTGAATTTCAAGCGAATAAAGTTATCTCCGTTTCTCTTACGCTGGTAATTTGCCTGGAGAGTCTCTAGTACGTGTTATTAACAGCGCGTTATTCGATTGGGAATCAAGATTCATCGGGTCGGATTAATCGAACTTCCATTAAAGCCATAAAATTCTGGCGGATATTGAGTCGCCCGTACAATACGTTATAATGAAAAAATGAACAAAATTTGAAATCCATGGAAAGCCGTGACGTAGGTATAATAATAATAATTCCCATTAAAATACTAAATTCTACTTATACACATCTTCCTTTCGATTCTGCAATGATCTGTCTATCTCGTTAGTACGCTCACTGAACAATCCTCAGATACTAGACAGTATTTGGTCACCGCATACTAACCAAGCCTACTAACCAAGCATACTAACCATACTGCCGTAGCGCTAACACCGAATGAGCGAGAAGGAGTTACACGCGTGTATGTGAACCCGTACGTTATGTACACGTATGAATAGATGACGGCTCACTGAGTTTGTTAATCATAGGCCGTTGAACTGACAGAATATTGCCAACGTTGTCGATGTTCCAATTCGCACTATGGATTTAACGTGTATGTTTACAATAGTCTAGGCGCGTATGAGATACGTATTACAAATGACTTGTGCGTGCATGAGAAAGAAAAACAAAATATACAGTTTTGCTTGAACGTCGTCAAATTTTCATATTAATCTTTACAACGTACAGGTTAGACCAGTCGGAACGTTACGTGGCGTCCGTATCGCATACTGGTTTTCCAGTTTCTCGGAGTAAGAAAATTTGTGGCGCGACTTCGCGCAGTTGAGATAAGGGGCCAGAAATTAGTCAGCATTCTCCGGTAGCGCGCTTAACTATTCATCCGTTAAGCTCGACCGCAAGGTATACTCGACCTCCAAGAACGAGGGGTTAACCATGGGGTGACTACCCCCTTCCTTTCCACGTAGCTAGTCATCGCTGTATATCACCGCAAAGGATCGTCTGTGACGAGTACGTTATTAGCGTTAAATCCTGTTGTGGTCATTGTCGCGTAGAACTCTGTACATTCAACCCTTTACTTTCTGGCTTATGGTCGTACATTATATTTTAGTCATATTGTTATCATTTTTTTATCTCTTTACGATCTCATGTTTATTACTGTAGTTGCGTGCTGATCTAATCTATTCGTAGCACCCTTTGGTACGTGGCATTTTGGGAGAAATTTTTATTCAGAGAAAAATATGTTGTCGAACTGAAATATTTGATTGCGCATTCATTTGATTTCCTCAGGGGGTTGGTTGTCATCGAATCCTTTTAATTCATGGAAAATGGTAGTACCTCTACTTTCTCACCCCTTCTCTCTCTCTCTTTCTCATTCTCCTGGAAGTTCACTTTCTGCTAATTGGAAGGCAATCGTCTCTCGTTGAAATTTACGGTTACCATCAGAACCATCATGGTCGCATCCACCCCCTAGTCACTCTAAGTGGCGTTACTGAGAAATGCATTGGCGCTATGAGCTAGACAGAGGCACGGTAGTGATGCTAAGGAGGGATAGTGGAGGCAGAGGGTGAACAGAGCATTACGCTGCCTCATCACTCGAAAGATGCATTAGCATTGCTAATGACGACGGTCGTTACCACCACATGCTGCGGCAACCAAACCAGCACCTTAACGATTCGCCGTCCCATTGTTATTCCGAAATAGATCCTGATTCTTTATGCGTCCAGTTATCGAGGACGCTTAAGTACCCAGACTTTTCTTCGCGACAGACCTTAAACACATATTTACTAAATGCTTGGTCGGTAGTTGTAATAGTAAATCAGCAATCTCAGATAGGAAGATGAGGGTTGATAGAAGATGAGGGTGGCGAATGACAGTTTACAAGAAAGCTGGAAGAGACGACCTTTGGGTAGACGATGAAATTGAGGGTCGAGGTGGTGGGTAGGAGGTAAAGAGGATGAAAAGGAAAAGAGAGTGAATGTGGGTGGGTCGGGTGATGGGGTTGGGTAGGTGGTACTGCCAGGCAATTTCCCACAGCAAGGAGCATCGTTTCCAACTAGGGGAAAACGCTATTGCCACCTGGCGGTGAGTATATTCATATTCAGCGTGCACCGCGGGGCTGCTTTCTTCTATTATCTTATGGCTACGTGCCCGGTAAAAACTAATTAAATTTTTCCATAATACGGCTATTCGGATGATAACGGCGGTTGCCGGGACTCGTTAAGAGAATCATGTTGCTCGGACAAGATAGGTCGCGTTACGAGCCATTGACAGGGACCATACTACCACCCGGCCACCTAATTACCCCTAAACGACTACTCGATTGCTTCACTCGTTTACTTCTTCGTATACGTATCGTCGCCATGTAATTATTATGTACATTTTCAAGTAAGCAACTTTTCACCGTTCACGCGCGATTCTTCAATTTCATTCCAGCCGGTAAATACACGTTTTCCATTATCTGACTATTCTAGAACATATGTAGCTTGGTATATCTCTGTAATCTCCAGTCGACGTCACAGCGTCCGAAAGGCAAGTTTTTTAATATCCCTCTGGACGATGCAACTAGAATGCCCTGTTTTCCTCGCGTCCGATAACAGCCCTTACGTGTATACTGTACTATATGTATATATCGGTACAACCTGCTGTATACGTTTCGACCGAAGCGGGCACCTTTTCCGCGACGGAAACTTTTGATACAGCTCGCAGAATTTACGAACTACATTTACGAGCGTTATAAGCGAATATAACGCGAGTGCGCCGAGCAGCAATCTCGAGCTGGCACGCTCGGTTATCGAATATGCCCGGAATGCGGTGTCGAATACGCCATCGGGTAAATGACCCGTGAAAATTCTCGCTGGCCCGTCTCATTTTACGGCGCGACCTTTCCTTCGCCACTCGTCGGATAACAGGGGGCGGAGAAAGAGAACGAAAGAGTGAGGTGAATATGGAAAAAGGAAAAACTATCTAGAAATTCCAAGCCCGAGGAAAATCTAATAGCCGGTTATCTATCTGACTATATCCAAAAGATTTTTATTAAGTTTCCACGATATTCATTCACGATATTTATTCGGAATTCGTTATTATCACGCATCGTTCTCTTGATAATGGCCTTCAACCCTTTATTCCCTATGAACTTTTCTATCATTATGGATTAATGCATAGTGGATTTTACCTTTATCAAAGTAGAAGCCAATTGGATAACCAATGGTACTCTATATCCAAGGGGGTAAAGGGAATGGTTGCAGGACTCAAGCTCAATCTGCAAATGGAGATGGGGGGTCCCTTCTCAGTTTGTGCAAGCTTGCTTACTTCGCGACCACCGTATATAAAGAGAGCAAAGTGTGCTCGTTCGTTCGTATAAAAGGAACTTTAGTAAGTGTTTTCAGGTTGGAGAAACTACTCGGTGCTCTTGGGGATGTTACCACCCCCTAATATATACATATATATATATATTCAACGTGTATTTACTAGATCGTAGAAGAGAAATCGTGGACCTATACGATTCTAGAGAAAATATTCGAAATATCATGTAGAATCTTTATGATGCTAGGACTGTATGAAATACTCATAGAATCGATAAGGAATAATAAAGCTAGAAAGGTCCCGCCATGTCAATGGGGATCTCTATTGATACATCAAACATAGAAGTAAGGATGGACAAAGACATTTCCGGACCTGTGGCTCCGATCAAATCTTCAAGATGGACAGTTTCGTTCGTCTGATATAACTCTGAGAGAAAGGCGAGAGTTCTGTGATCCGAAAAATTGGAAATATCGATATTCAATGATCGATACTTTTATTTCGATAAAGTACAAGACTTAAAAAGTTTGGCCATTGAATTACGCAACTCGTCATATGAACTATTGAAACAATCGAACAGCCGACGTAATTTTTTTGGATGACGTGGAAATATTATTATTAGTTATTGGAATAGGTATATCGAGTAACCTAGTATCGATCTTCGTGACAAGTGTAAATATTTGCTCCAATTATTTCTTTAGACGGAAGTGATACACGTATACAATTAAATAGTCGTTGAATAATGTCCTGTATAAATAAATAAAGCCTTACTCGAAATGACCCAGTCCCCTTTAACGAATATGTTAATTTAGCTAAGGTAAAATGCCGTGCCAAAGCGCGAGCGCCTTATCGCAACTCGCTGGGGGGTCTGCCACGAAGTGAATCATCCTGTATAAAGAGAAGTCCTCGTTTAGAATGGGACATTTGAATTACGCGAAGGAAAGCAGCAAAGGCACGCGCGATGACCAACGCCGATTGGTATCGCGAGGCGAGAGCTTTTCAAAAGTCCCTGCCCGTCCTATTGAACATGGTCAGATACTATTTGTTAGGAAATTTCTCATTGTGGCGCTGCTGTATAAAGACTAATTCCTTAGGACTGAATAAAAATAATATGATCGCCTTAATTATACAGATCCGTAATCCCGAGGAAGTACAAGGTACATTAGAACAATACAAAAGCATTCACACGCAATAGGCTAGTCGGGCAGAAGGTTAGTCGAGTCCTTAAGAGCATTGTAAGGGGTTGATTACATTGGGGTGCAGATAGCGACACGTCGATGCTCTACTTTTTTTTATGGCGGTGAGAAAGGGTAGCTGAGGCTGTATATATATATAGGGACTCTGAACGATTCTGGTTGACGTTCCATTTTGAGTTGAGATTCTTGAGCCAGAGTGAAGAGGGGGATGAAGGTTCTACAGGGTTGAGGAGTGTCCCTGCTTAGACACGCAGTGCGTTATAAAGGGATAGGCGTAATGCCTCTTCCAATTTATGCGCCTCTTTATGTCCCTCTGAAAAGTCCTATTATGCGCGAGCAAGAATATTGTGAGAAGTGAGTGGGGTGCAGATAGGCAGGGGTAGACAGAACATCTCCCCTTTGGCAATGCATGTTTTGTTATCAAAAGAATCCCCATTCTTGGCCCGAGTCCCGTACAGAGGAGCCACTGCTCTGGCTGCCGGGTCTTTGCCTCTCTCGTGCTTCTCCACTTCTCATTCTCTCTTCGTTCGTCCTCTTGCTTCTTGCTTGTGAAAATCATCCCCCCCAACTTTCTCTCTTTCTCACGCTCAACTCCGTTCACTTTTATCCGTGTCATGTAGTAGAGGTATGTAGGCGCAGGGAGGTCTTCGGGCTCGTACGTTCTGTCGTACTGTTGGTTGGCTGGATGGGTGGCTGGCTGGCTGGCTTGGTACTCCTGGTTGGCTGGCTGGTTACGTGTAGGTACCTTAGAGCCGAAGATTTATGCCAAAGTGTCGTCACGCGAGCATAGCGGCAGGGGGACATTTTCAGGACACAATATGATGTATCCCCGATTGTGCCTACATGAATGTATCACGTTATTTGCGTGATACGACTAAAAGAGCTACCCATAAATCACCAGGTGGTGTGCATGGGCCCAACGTTTTCGAACCATACAAAGTGGAAGATAGGTACGTAGCAAGAATATGTCGACCATTTTTCCTACCGCGCTGAAAGCTATACGCTACGTGTGCGTGATTCTTTCTCGGGTTTCCAATGTCCCTCGTGTCTTCCCTTCGAGTCCTGAATCACACGTTATATACATACGTCCTTTCAGATCCTTGATCTAAACCCTGGAACCCCTGTCATCACCAGTTTAACCGATACGTATGGCTACTTCGAGTCATCCCCAAACTTCTTACCGTCGGGGCTTTCACCTCGAGACGCTTTTCCGCACGCGGAATTTATACGTCCCATATTTATTCAGCAGCAGTCTCTTCCACGTAACACGTGTCCTATACTCAAAGTCTGTGTCGATAGTTGAGCCAATACGTCAGAGGGGAATTTTTTTTTAATTTTTCAAAATGCCAGGTATCCATATCTACCGTACCAGATAACAGAGGTATCTATTGAATTTATTGGCAATCATCAGCGCGTACCGTAGCAGAATGCATAGGTTTGGTCTCATCGAATAGCTCAAAGGGATATCCTATAATAGCAACGTTGGTTACGCGGTGATTTAGCTGTTTCGCGGAAAACGTAAACGCAGTGGACGACGTATGACGGCTCCAATGTAAAATCGGTAAATCATCGGTGTCGTGTCACACGGAATGTAAATTTTCCGCGGTTTTCTCTGTGCGTCGTCCACGTTCAGATACAGCAAAAAAAAATTGCGGCGAATGAGACTATCAATAAAACTGAAGGCAATGGAATATACGCGGTTGCTACCGGCTACGTTTGTACGCCATGATTTTTATCCTGACGACTCAATGATCGTGTGAATATGCTTTAACGGATATTAATATATCAAGGAGATAGGTGTAATGGGAATACGGTTATTGATATATCGCGTATAGGTATACCTATATACATTAGGTGACCAAAGCATAATATTGTATTTCGCATAAAATATATAGCGTCAGATATACATGGAAGTGTATTTAGTTTTGTTTCCGCTCTATTTCCTTGTATCGATCTTGTATCCGGAAATGACGCACTGCCTGGGGGGGGGCGGGGGGGAGACCCAGAGGTCGAAGGTTAGGAAG